>JANAVB010024600.1:0-242500 GCA_029216955.1 Iris pallida | reverse complement strand
AAACTGAGATTTCTCTCCATGAACAGAAAATAGAGTGGGTTTAGACTCTAATGCAAGAAACTAGAGTCAAAAAGGAATTACAATGAAATAGTTATAGATTGGGAAAGAATCACTGATACCTTTATTTTTTAAAAGTTAATTTGATGCAAAAGAGGCAAGAGGAATAGGAAGAGAGATTATATAGGGTAGAGATCCCCATACGGCCGGCCAATAAAGGAGGAATTAGGGTTAGGGTTATGACTAATGGGCTTGGGCCAAGTTTTAATGTTAAAGAAAATCACTTCTTAAGTCAAAAGTCCGTGAACCTAATCATTTATTCTCCTATATGAAACTTGATTCTAAATGACTTAAATTGGGTTGACTTAAGTTAGACTAGGGTCCTACCATGCTATTCAAGTCACCATAGCTAGAGTCAACATCTAGGTTAGTCTCCAAGTCTCAACTAGCAAAGGTCAAAAATAATAATTATCACTCCACTAATTTGAAATAAATTCAAAATTCTAAAAATGACCAAAAAACCCTCAAGCTAAAATATGGTAGTGATAGCAGCTCAGTTTTCTATAGTAGTAGAAAAATTTCCTGACGTATTCTTCGAAGAGCTTCTAGGCATGCCGCTAGAGAAAGAGATAGAGTTCACCATTGATTTGATTCCAGGGATAGTACCAGTGTCAGAGAGAGTCTGTAGAATGGCACCATCAGAGTTGGAGATCCTGTACAAGATGATTGAAGAACTCAGAATCAAGGGATTCATTCATGCTAGTGGATCACCTTGGGGAGCCCCGATGCTTCTTGTGTAGAAGAAGGATGGTACATCAAATTATGTGTTGATTATCGTACCTTGAATTTTGTAACAATTAAGAACAGATATCCCCTATCAAGGATAGATGAATTATTCGATAAACTCAGTGGGCAGCAGTATTTTTGAAGATTGACTTGCGGTCGGGGTACCATTAAATCAGAGTCAGAAAGCAAGATATTTCGAAGACAGCATTCAGATCTAGATATGGACATTAGGAGTTTCTCGCTATGCCATTAAGGACGACCAATGCGCCAGCAATATTCATGGATCTCATGAATCATATCTTTATGCCTTATTTGGATCAGTTCGTGATAGTATTTATAGACGACATCTTAGTCTATAGCAAGAATGAAAGTTGTACGCAAAGTTTAGTAAGTACGAATTTTGGCTTGATCGTATTTCGTACTTAGGTCACATCATCACCAGAGGTGGAATAGAAGTGGACCCCAGAAGATAGTTGCTATAGAGACATGGCCAGTACCTAGCACCGCTGCAGAAGTTTGTAGTTTACTAGGATTGGCCGGCTAATACCGACGATTTGTGTCAAACTTTGCTCGAATTTCAGCACCATTGACGCAGTTGACCCACAAGGATGTGCAGTTTGCTTGGACAGCAGAGTGTCAAAGTTTATTTGAGAAGTTAAAGAAAGGATTAATGACGGCACCCATTCTTACGCTTCCAGATGGAACTGGAGAATTTTTATTTTATTGTGATGCTTCAGACATAGGATTGGGATGCGTCTTGATGCATCATGGCAAGGTAGTAGCTTATGCATCACGTCAGCTTCATGATCATGAGAGAAATTATCCAACCCATGACTTGGAGTTATCAGCGGTGGTTTTTGCCCTTAAACTTTGGAGACATTACTTGTATAGAGATCGAGTAGATATTTTCACCGACCACAAGAGTCTTAAGTACGTGTTTACCCAGAAGGATCTTAACATGCGTCAAAGATGATGGCTAGAGTTGCTAGTAGATTATGATATCAACCTGCTGTATCGTCCTGGGAAGGCCAACGTAGTTGCAGATACGTTGAGTAGAAGAGCCAGAGCTTATTTTCTAACAACACAGCCATAGTTATTAGCAGATCTTCATAAGATAGGAATAAAAATTATTCTTCCTACCAATGTGGCATTGATGGCCAGTATACAAGCTCAGTCCAGCATAGTTGAGAGAATTAAGATAGCTTAATTAATGGATTCAAAGTTTCAGTGACTTAGGGCAGAATGTGAAGCTGGAAGAAGAGCAGAGTTATGTATTCACGAAGACGGCAGGCTTCGATATTGAAGGCATCTTTGTTTAACCAGTGGTGACATTAGGCAAGAGATAGGCAGAGCCTCACAGTTCACAATATTCAATTCATTTCGGTGGTACGAAGATGTATCGTGATATCCATCAGTATTTCAGGTAGAATAGCATGAAGAGGGCGATAGCTTAGTTTGTCTCTCGTTGTTTAGTTTGCCAACAAGTTAAAACTGGACATCAGAGACCAGCTGGACTTCTTCAACCTTTACCAATCCCAGAATGAAATTAGGAGCATATTATCATGGATTTTGTAACTGGGTTACCTAAATCCCCAGCTGGAAGGATGCTATATGGGTTATAGTTGACCGACTCGACAAGGTAGCTCATTTTCTTTCTTTCAGGATTGGTCAGTCGACTGATTAGGTAGCAGAGATATATCTTAGACAGATAGTCAAATTACATAGAGTGCCAATCAGTATTATATCAGACAAAGATTCAAGATTTATGTCATACTTTTGGTAGAGACTTCAAGATAGTTTGGGAACTCGTCTTAAGTTTAGTTCAGCTTATCATCCGTAGACATATGGTCAATCAGAGTGCACGATTCAAACTCTTGCAGATATGTTACGATAATGTACACTTGACTTCGATGGTTCATGGGAAGATCACCTACATCTAGTGGAGTTCTCCTACAATAATAGTTTTTAGGCTAGTATCCGGATGTTACCGTTTAAGGCACTGTATGGCAGGAAGTGCAGATCATCTTTAGCCTGGGATGATGTAGGAGAGAGGTAGATGCTTGGTCCAGATATGGTTACGCAGACTATCGAGGTGGTCAGACAAGTCAGAGATCATCTTCGGGTTGTACAAGATCGTCAACGCCATTGGATCAATTCTCATCGACGTCCTCTTGAGTTTTCTATCGACGATCACATATTCCTTAGGATCTCGCCTACCCATGGCGTTATTTGATTCGACGTGTAGGGAAAGCTTAGTCCTAGGTATATAGGGCCATTTGATATTCTCGAGCGAGTAGGTGCTGTGTCCTGTCGTCTCGCTCTTCCGTCGTCGTTATGTGAGGTACATAACATATTTCATGTATCCCAATTGTGATGGTATATTTCGGAGCTGAGCTATTTCCTTGATCATTCGAAACTTGTTTTTGGTACCATCCTTTCGTATGAGGAAAGGCCTATATCCATATTGGACCGCAGAGAGAAGGTACTCAAGAACAAGACTATTAGTTTAGTCCGTATTGCTTGGGGTCATCACTCTTTGGGTGTGTCAACTTGGAAACGTGAGGATGATATCCGATCACGATATCCACACCTGTTTGACTCATAAGGTATAATATCTTTCTTATGCCTTATGCTTTTAATTTCTTGCTTGTATGAATGATTACTTGATTGACTGCTAGTCGTAGATTGCCAGTATTAGTGCAATTTGTCCCGATACCTCTAGCCTCTTAATTAAATTTCAAGGACAGAATTATTTTAAGGTGTGTAGAGTTGTCACTCCTATTTTCCGTAATACGTATTTTTATTATACGTGTACAAATTTCTGACATTTGTCAGGTGGATCGTAGTTAGACTTGTCTTGCTTAGCCTAGTCTTGGTTTAATCTCGACTTGGGTTATTTTGATTTGGTTTGGTTCAATTTGACTTGGCTTGGTTTGGTTTGAGATGGAGAGGTTTTGTATAAAAACCAACTCCTTCTCTCTCCTCCATAACTTCTCATTACTTCTCCATCTTTTTCATTTAGTCCTTCCCCACCTACCGAGAACCCTAGGCAAGTGCAACATGCTTCATGATGTATCTTAAATCTTATTGTTCCATTGTCTTCCTTGCATGATTCTAAGCCTCTTTAGAACCTGGAGATTTCGGTTTTGATGGTTACATTTTTGTAGATCTAAGTTTATAGTTTCTTTGATTTCTCTTGGTTTTGATCTCTTAAACTTTGTTATTTTTGAAAACTAATGGTTTCATGTTGTTGGGAATTCAATTCTACCCAATTTTGGCTTTTGAACTACTTGATTTCAACTTCTATGAAGAAGTTATGCCATTTTCGTGTTCATAGGTTTCCCACACCTTTTGGTGATGTTGAAACGATGAACAGTGCCGCGCACCGTGTTTTTGAAGCATGCTGTGCTTGCGCGCCCCTTGCACCGTAGGCATTTTTGTCCGCACCGCTCGCCCGCGCGATTTTCTGTCGCGTGCCGGGCTTGCACGCACCTTGCGCTGTGGGAATTTTTGGCCACGTGCGCAGTGCAACTTGCACGTCTCGTGCCCGGGCGATTTTCTTCCTCGTGCCCGTGGGTCGTGCTTGTGCACACCTTACGTCGTGGGCATTTTTGTCTGTGCGCGCAGCGCAACTTATGTGCCGCACGTCCGTGCGATTTTCTATCGCACGCTCGCGCAATTTTCTTTCGTGTACCCACGTGCCGTGCTTGCGCACACCTTGTACCGTGGGCATTTTTGCCCGCACGTGCAGCATAACTTGCGCGACGCACGCCAGCACGATTTTTTGTCGCGCGCTTGTGCGCCATGCTTACGCGCACCGTGCGCCGTGGGCAGTTTTGCTCGCGCGTGCAATGTGTGTGCAGGCCGCGTGCCGTGCACACGAATAGTGTGCGCCGTAGGCAGTTTTGCCCGCGCACAGCGTACTCGTGCGCAGATCACTCTACATGACTGTTTTTGCCTGTTTAAGCTATTTTGTAGCTAAAATCTTGAAAAATCAAAATATGAAGGTTGTAGATATTTGTCTTGGCTTCAAGAATCTTCCTGTCTTATTTAATCAGAGTTTATATATGACTTACAGTTTCAATCACATGGGTGTTCTCGATCTTCTTTGCATGTTTTCTATACTTGGCCTAAATTGCGACGACCCGACTTAACACTTAATAGTCTTGAGATAGTAACTTGAATTTGACTTGAGCATGATAATATGAACCCGTCTTGATTACTCGTTATAGTGGCCCGTCGAGGCGCACTCCAGACAAGTACTCTTGACATGACAAGTATGCCTGACATGACATGTATAATCTTGATTAATATTGTGAAGGCTATTCATGTCTTGCTAGTGTAACTCTTGCCTTGATCCCGTGGTTGATTGTGCCTGTACAAGCTACATGCCCCGTCTTGCATCATGTCTAGGACATGGATTCCCGGTTAGCAAGGTCAGGGATTCGTAACGAATCTGACTAGGTTAATGAGTAGATTGATCAAGTAGTTCATATAGAGAGATTTTGCAGTTACAGGCGATCCCGTTATCCCGGCCACACCTGTGGACTTGTAGCCTGCCGACGAGTAGGGCAAACTTCCAGCACATGGTCATATGTTGCACTTCTTGAATCATAAGCACTAAAGTACACCAATAATCTTGAGAACTCTAGTAACCCTCGCCTGGATTGAGTGCAGGAACATCTTATTGCATTTTGTTAGTAACTAAGATTGTGATAACCCTAGTTAGCTAAAAATAGTAAGCTGTAGGACTTGGTTGGCCGTGCTTGAATGAATTGTCTCATGATTAACATGGAAATTATGTTCCACCTCTTGTTTCTCCTACTGCAAGCCTATGTTTCATGTTATCTCAGCCTTTCATGTTAACTATGCTCTTTTATCAGTTCTTCTTTTATTATATACTGGTTTTAGTTCCTAACTAGAGCCTCACTTCTGGTACTTGCTCTTTATGGGGTCAGACCTAGCTGGTTTTGTATGGCCAGATTTTGGAGTAGCACCCGAGGATCTACCCGCCTTCCAGCCAGATGGTAAACACCAAACGTAACCTTGGCAAAGAGTGGGTTTCTTATTTTGCTCTCTCTCTCTCTCACTATATTGTAAATTATTCTTTTGAGGCGTTTAGCCACCGATCAAGTGTTAGCTCGTGTTGAAACTTAAATTTCTGTCTACCTAAGGGCTGTTACATGATTGGCAAATCCTAGGGTTGATCATGTATGACTTAAACTCTTGCTAGTCTTCACATTTTGTATGAATAGCTTCATGATTATCTAAATATGTAATATTTGGGATGCCTTACTTTATATGTCTGAGGATCTAACATCTTGTAACAATTATTTGGTTGCTTGAGATTGAGACACAAGGCTTTTTCTTGACTATAAGAGACTGATGGATTGTAGTTTAACCCTCATGCATCTAGACAGCCATGACCGTATTGCGAGGTGGATTGTACTTCAATGTACGTAGCTAACTGTGTTGGTCCCTCGCTCTCCAGTATTCTAGTTCTGGGGCGTGACAAAGTAATACCTAGGCTTCCTTTAGAGTCCGTGACTACGATTAGAAGCACATTGTATCAACATATATTCCCTTGAGATTTAACCTTCATAGAAGTTCTATTATAGTGCTTTCCACGATTAACCAATTTCGCTAAGTGCGGTGGAACCCTGAACATAGCGTACTCTATCTCATAGAATGTGATATCAAATTTGGATACCATTGTGACCGTTCTTTCATCGGTTGGAAGTTGTAATACGTTCTTGTAATACCTTTTATTCCTTTGCTCGTGCGTTTAGATAACGGCGGTAAATGATCGCCACATTGGTTCTTCAAATTCCGTTCTATCATAGAATCGTGTCTTAGATTGAACTTCGAGAACAAAAATTGCTGAAGTGTATAGGCAAGCCCCTCTAAGAACGTAAGGTTCCTTTGAATTAGCAAAGGAATTGGGATAGATTGGTCCAAATTAAACTAATAAAATAATAGTTCATAATGTCCACTACTATCCGTATCATTTGATACCCTTGCCCGTGACTTTGATATATGGAGCACAATACTGACATTTTCCTTCCAATAAATTTTACACTCATGAACTAGGCCAGTCAAGCTACACAAATGGCATACCTGTCCCACACAAACACACCTTCCTGTTCTCTATTTCAAATACACCACATGTATAACATATTCCACTTAGAAAAAACCATAGATGCCCATTTTGTTTTGTTTGATTTCAAACCTTGTAATATCGACTCATTTTCTTGAATAAACTGAATGCCCATGATCCATGCAAGACGCATCACACCTATGATACATGTATTCCACCCAAGCAAGCACATGCTGCTTACCCAACACCAAATACTAACCCATACACACTAGACACTATGACTTAGAGATCCCGAACACTTACCTAATCATATTCTATAGCAAGGTTTTATCACTTAGTGTAGACCTCTCCCTTTGACCCATGAAGTTTTTTCCTAGATTCTTTAATGTTATCTCTCAGTAGGTGGAGAATGAATTCCTTTGTACCGATATATGTTAGGTATATTCGAGCAAAAGATTCCTACCAGCCTGTTGGAAGCATGACCCATGAAGAGGCAATATTAGATTGTAATAATTTTCTTATAAGTAGTTATTGTCCAAGAACGCTATAGCAATATTCAGGCTTCCTTTAGGATCCGTGACTGTGGACAGGAGTGCCAGTATTCTCATATTTTCCTTAGGATGTGACTTTTCAAGAAGTTTTGTAACGACAAATTTACGGTTAGCCAACTCATATAAGTTGGGTAGAGTCTTGAATAAAGAATACCCCATCTTGTAGAATATAACGACAATTTGGATTCCTTTGATAACCACCTCCTTCTTCTTTTCGGAGAATGAGTTACGATTTGACGGACCTACTCTCCCTTGTTTTAAATATAGTATTTTTGATATTATGATTATTTTAATTGTCACGGTCCGCAACCAGTTTAGGGACACGAGAAATGGGTACGTCCAGCCTACGCCGCAGTGTCGACGGTAGAACGATGTCCTAGGTCACAACATCTAACACAGAATGAAATATAACTGTACAAGATATACTCTCCGAACGGAGGAACAATAAGATAGGTACAATCTCAATCATAGTCTAAGGTAGAAGATACGATAAGATAGAGAGATAGATAGATAGATAGATAGATAGATATGAATCCACAAAATAAAAAACAAACAGGAGAGAAGTCTAAGTGTCTAAGATAACATCTCCACAAACATTCCAAATAACACAACATCACAAATAACAATAAAGTATCCAAATGAGATAAGACAACAGAAATAAGATAAAGTCTAAGCTAGCAAGCCTAAACTATGGGGGTATCATCCTCTACAACTAGTGGATCCTAATGGAGGTCCAGATCGCAGGTGTCGTTTAAGGATGCTCCATCGTAAGTGGTATAAAAGGTCTCGTACTCATCCTCTGTCACTACTAAAATCTGCTAGAATAGCGACGTATATTAGCGACGGCGGAAAAATCAGTCGCTGATAATTGCCTATAGCGACTCCTAGTGTTACACGTCGCTGACCGTCGCTGAGTAGCGACGTTCAACGATGTAGTATTTATTACGTCGCTGACTGGCGATGTTTTGCGACAGACATACTTTTTACGTCGCTGTATTGGGACGTTTTGCGACGTATATTTTATACGCCGCTGACTTATTTCATATAGGGTAACTGGCCTGATCGAAATCATAAATTTTCACCCAAATTTCTTTTTTCCTGCTCGATCCCCCTCTCCCCTCTCCCCCCGGTGAACCCTCCCCTCCGGCGACCCCTCCCTCCGGCGACACCCTCCCCTTCTCCCTTCGGTGACTCCGCTCGCCCGCTGACCCCTCCCTCCGGCGACTAGCCTCCCTCCTCCGACGAAGTCTCCTTCCTCGCCGCCTTCCTTCTCCGACGAAGCCACCCTCCTCAGGTAAACCCTAACCCTAGCCCTAGCTATCTAGACACATACACGGACACGAGAACCCTAACCCTAGCTGGGGTGGTCTTGCTGTCGAGGGGGGAGAGAGGGATGGGGGTGGGTGCAGGGGGGTGGGTGGTCTTACTGTCGAAGGGTGGAGGGAGGAGTAGGGGTACCCTGGGGTGGGGGGGTCTTGCTGTCGATGTGGGCATGGTTGGGGTGGGTGAAGGGGTAGGGGGAGGGGGGGCAGGGAAGGGGGGGTCTTGCTGTCTAGGGGGGCAGGGGAAGGTGGTCTTGCTGTCGAGGGGGTAAGGGGCAGGAGGACAGGGGTGGGTGGGTGCAGGGGTAGGGGGAGGGGGACAAGGGTAGGTGGGTGCAGGGATAGGGGGAGGGGACAGGACCCTAACCCTATTTCGGATACGACTCTGTGACACAGGACACAGGACACACACACACACACACACACACACACAATACATACATATATACCTATATATATATAAATACACATATCTACATATGTACATGTATATATATATACTCACACACTTACATACACACACAAATACATATATAAATATATATGTATACAATGTATATACACACAAATACACATATATATACAATCAAAAATCTATTTGAAATTCATTTTAAGAATCTGAAATATTGACGATATATACCGTCAACATTTGGTTTTGCCTTTTAGTTGCAGGAATATGAGAGTTGTTAGATATTAAAGTAGGATATTAATTTATTAGTTAGGATAGAGAGTTTGAGATAGTTCATGTGAATGTTAGGTAGTAGTGTACAGTTCATGATTAGCATTGTTTAGATATTAGTTTTAGTTAAAGGGTTAGTTTAGATTAGGATATTAGTTTATGTTAGAAGGAACTGCCTGCAACTGCATCGTAGCTGCAGGAATATGAGAGTTATTAGATGTTAAAGTAGGATGTTAATTTATTAGTTAGGATAGAGATTTATTAGCTATTTTTATAAACCGTGATACGTTAATGCCTGTAGCTGCATTGTAGCTGAGGGATATGACTGAGAGGGTGACATGGTTGTCACATTAAGGGTCTTTGAGGAGGTGACATGTTGTGAACAGATATATCCTTATAGTTCTCCTACGTAATGTTAAAGAAAATCCGTAGAAGAACTATATATAAGAATATATCTTTTCGCAACATGTCACCTTGTCAAAGACCCTTAATGTACCACCCAAGTTACCGCGGTATTAGTATTGGGATACCAATAGCGATAAGGTAAAGGTACCAATAGCGATAAGGTAAAGGGTACCAACTTAAGGTATTGGTATTAGGATACCAATAGCGATAAGGTAAAGGGTACCTTGGTAGGTAATGACTAGAAATAGGATATTTGACTTATATTTGACCTTGTTTGACCAAGGTTGACTATTTTGACTGAAAGTCAAAGTAGAGTCAATATCTGACCTAGATTGGACTACGAGTTGATAAAGTCAACTATAGGTCAACCCTTGACCTACTTTGACCTTGTTTGACTTAGCTTGACCTTGTTTGACTTTGTTTGACTTAGTACAACCTAGTTTGACCTAGATTGCATATCATTGTTATTAGTAACTGTCCGCTACTAATGTGTGTCCCATAATAAGACATAATATACGAATTTGTGCCTATTGGATAATGTGTGGCCATATTTGCAGAATTATTTCCAAATGGATATGAATTACTACTTTCAGAATTATTCATGGATGTACATTCATCGTCCTGATGATATTTGTGGTGTACGGGATGAATACATAGCGGGAGTAGAGCAGTTCCTACAGTTTGCTAAGGCGTTCTTCAGTACATGGATGGCACCAAAATTAAGTGTCCGTGTGTGAAATGTCATAACGTGAAATATTATCCAGAAGTGGAAGTGACATATCATTTGTACTCGAAGGGTTTCACGCCTAATTACTATCAGTGGACCGTACACGGAGAAGTTGTGTCTTTAGCATCAGAGCCGGAGCCTTATATTGAGCCGTATATGCATGCGGGACCTAATTTTGTTTCAGATAATCATACATACGACGACGGGTGCGTGAACATGGTTTTCGATGCTGCGGGGCCTAGTTTCGTTTATGATGCACCTGAGGAGGCACCGAACGCCGATGCTGCACAGTTCATGGAGTTGCTGGAGAATGCAAGGACTCCATTGTATCCTGGTTGTGAGGATCATTCACCGTTGGAGGTGGTTACAAGACTGTTGAGCATTAAGTCATATTTTAACATGTCGCAAGAATGCTACAACCGAGTGTTGGAGTTGATTATAGAGATCTTGCCGGCGGGTGCTAAGTTGCCTAAAGACTTCTACCGGTCTAAGAGGATGGTGAGATCGCTCTGGATGGGATACGAGAAAATCGATTCTTGTCGTAATGGGTGCATGCTGTACTACAAAGACGATAATGACGCAGATGTGTGCAGATTTTGTGGTGCTGATCGCTATAAGACAACTAGTACAGGAAGGTCTACCGGTGCAAGAAGACCAACCGATTCAATGCACTACTTGCCTTTAACGCCGCGGTTGCAAAGATTATTTATGGTGAAAGAGACGACCAAAAATATGAGTTGGCACATGCGAGAACAGATTGAAGGAGTGTTGGATAACCCATCCGATGGAGAAGCGTGGAAGCACTTTGATCGAGTGTATCCTGATTTTGCTTCAGATCCGCGTAATGTCAGATTGGGGCTATCTTCTGACGGTTTTACTCCTTTTGGTCTTTCGGGATCCTAGTATTCGTGCTAGCCTGTGATTGTCACTCTGTATAACCTACCGTCTTGGATGTGCATGAAGACTCAGTACATGTTTCTAATCGTTATAATTCCTGGTCCGAACAATCCCAAGAGGAATATTGATGTGTACTTACAGCCTTTGATAAATGAGTTGAATCAGTTATGGGAAGTAGGTGCTAACACGTACGATGTTTCCAGGAAGCAGAATTTTCAGATGAAGGCAACCCATATGTGGACCATCAACGACTTTTCGGCTTATGGAATGTTATCTGGATGGAGCACTCATGGCCGTCTCTTATGTCCGTATTGTATGGACCGTAGTAAGGCTTTCCGCTTGAAATACGGAGGAAAACTGTGCTTCTTTGATTGTCATCGGCAATTTCTGCCAAAAGATCATCCGTTCAGAAGGAACAGGAATGCATTCCGTTCTGGCGTTGTAGAGAAGGGTGATCCACCGCCAAGGTGGTGCGGAGCCACGATATGTGTGGAGGTTAGAGATATTCTAAGTGCTAT
This sequence comes from Iris pallida, assembly GCA_029216955.1. Classification (NCBI taxonomy): domain Eukaryota; kingdom Viridiplantae; phylum Streptophyta; class Magnoliopsida; order Asparagales; family Iridaceae; genus Iris; species Iris pallida. The sequence continues at coordinate 230,521 of JANAVB010024600.1, read as the reverse complement.
CGAAGATCCTACAACTAGGTATAAGTGCGATAGATTTGGTAGAGATCATAACTGGACAAAGAGGAGCATATTCTGGGATCTGCCATACTGGAGTACCAATCTGATCAGATATAATCTCGATGTCATGCATATTGAGAAGAATGTGTTTGATAACATAATTAATACTGTGATTGACGTAAAGGAAAAAACGAAAGGCAATCCCAAGGCCAGGTTGGACTTAGAAGAAATATACAAACGCCTTGCATTGCATTTGATAGAGCAGAATAGAAAACAGTTCCTGCCAAAGTCAATTTTCTCGTTGGATAAAGAGGATAAAGTGAGACTTTATCGGTGGATCCAGGGCCTAACATTTCTAGACGGATATGTGTCAAATCTGAGAATATGTGTCGATCCGAAGGAAAACAAATTGACGGGTATGAAGAGCCACGACTGTCACGTATTCATGGAGAGGTTAATTTCGATTGCATTTTGGGAATTCTTACCGCAGGCAGTTTGGGATCGATTGACGGAGCTTAGCATATTCTTCAGGGATCTTTCTTCTAAGAAATTGCTCGTTGATCGTCTAGAAAGCATGATAAGGACATTACGGTAAACTGTGCAAGCTAAAAGGGGTGTTTCCTCCTGGATTCTTCGACTCTATGGAGCATTTGCCGATTCATCTATCCTATGAGGCACGTGTTGGTGGACCCGTCGAATATCGATGGATATACCCGTTCGAGCGACATTTGAATCACCTAAAAGGAAAGGTGAAAAAAAGGCACGGGTCGAGGGTTCTATTTGTGAAGCCTATGTTCTCGAGGAGATTATAAACTTTTATTCGATGTATTTCAAGCCTCATGTTGCAACTAATAGAACGAGAGCTTCCAGAAACGACGACTGAGATCATGAAAGTAATGATACAATACTGAAGGTATTCAATGCTCCAGGAAAGCCATCGGGTAAAATGAAGAAGAGATATCTGAACGATGATGAGCTAAGGGCTGCTCAGGTGTATGTATTACTCAACTGCGACGAGGAAGAAGTAAAAAAACTGGAGGGGTAAGTAATTAATAAATCTACATTATTTTAATAGTATTAATTATTATACTATTATATTAATTGAACGATGTTATTTTCAGTATATTTAATGATGATGTGAGGTCAGGTAGGCCACACATAATAGAAGAAGAACTAGAACAAGAAATGAGGCATTATTTTTTATCATGGTTGAGTACATATGTAAGACTTGAGAACTCTGTAATTAGCTTTCTGTATATGCACTTGATTGAGAATGAGCTTAATTGCTTCTTTTGTGGTATTTAGGTCGATCGTCCATACGCAAGACTTGAGAATGAGTCTATTAGAACGCTAGCCAGGGGACCAATTTATGCTGCAAAAATATGGCCAAGCTACTGTGTTAATGAGTTTAGGTTCAAGTCAACAACTTGTCCGATCAGAGACAACTTTGTAGATCTCGACTCCACCAAAAACAGCTGTTTGTGTATCAGATCTTCGAACTACAAAGATGTTGATGTGGGCAACAATTTCTATGGCATGCTACGGGAGATCGTGGAGCTGACATATAGTTATGGAATAGAGCCTGCTAAGATTGTGTTATTCAGGTGTGATTGGTTCGATCCGATTGAAGGTCAAGGTTGGAAAGTAGACAAGCACGGTCTTGTTGATATAAACTATCGGCGTCGATATCAAGCCTACGAACCATTTGTCCTATGAAGTCAGGCTCATCTCATGTACTTCACATGTTATCCTAAACGGGAAACAACAAGGTCGGACTGGTGGACAGTATGCAAGACCAAAGCTAGAAATACCTTTGAGGTTGACGATATAGCTTATCAAGAGGATGAACTACCTCTTGTAAAAAATATTATAGAAGTGGACACGATAGAAGTTCCTCATTACACATCTAATTGTGTAGAAGAAGTAGAATTATCTGAAGAGGAAGATGCAGACGAAAGTGAAGATGTAGAGGAGAAAGAAGAAGAAGAAGAAGAAGAAGAAGAAGAAGAAGAAGAAGAAGAAGAAGAAGAAGAAGAAGAAGAAGCAGAAGTAGTAGATGAGCAAAATGAACTAGATAAATTTTCAGAAGAGGATTAAATCTGTACGTTTGTTTTATCATCATATTTGACACTTTAGTGACACTTCTATCATATAAATATGTGATACTTCAGTGATACTTTATTGACACTTTTATCTGTGACTATGATATTTTTTAAAAATCTGTGATGTCTATCATATAAATATATTTTTTGGTTTATTGTCATATGTTATTATCAGGTATGACTAGACCATCTGGACGACGCAGAAGATTTTATATTAGGTAGTCCCGTCAACCTCGGGCTGGGGATGGAGATTCCGTACCCTCATCCTCATCTCCGAGTACGGCATTGTACCGTTATGTTCCCAGTCCATTACCAGGACAGGGCAGTTCCAGCAGGTTGGCGACTCCTCCTTCGTCGTTTAGCCTTCCTGATCCTGCGTCCAGCATCCATGATCCCCCGCCCAGCATTCCTTTTGCCGACGGCTCCATGGGTGGAGCCGACGCCAAGCATATGAAGGACGGCGATCAGACTGATCCTGCCCAGGCAGGAGGTGAGAGCGACCCTCCATGCGCTCCCCCGGGCGAGACGCGTATGGAGATTTGGACGGACGGGCCTACGAAGTAAGTTAATTAATTAATATATATTTCTCAAATGATTATATGTACATATATATTCATGAAAATTATTATTGTATAGATATCGGTCTTCTACAGTACAGAGACAGCTGGGGGTATTTCTGAGGCAGAACTATGGTGGGCCTTGGATTAACTACTCAGATGCTCCCGCAGATAGAAAGGCCTTTTGGTTCGCCCACTTAAAGGTAAAAAATTTGTTTATTTTTAAATTTTAATAATTATTTGTGTATATTATACAACTTTTTTATTTTACTTCTTGTAGAGGACCTATTTCTATCCACCACACCGGGCGGCGAAGATCGAGGGCCAATTTTCTGCCGTCACAGCCAAGCTCATTCCTGATGCGATCCACGACCAGAAGTCTCATGATCGCTCCGGACAGCCAATCCATGGTTGGATCACGCCAGAGCAGTAGACTACGATGAAGGCTAGATTCAGCGAGCCCAAGTACCAGGAGCGGTCTGACAAGGCCAAAGTGGCACGGTCGAGCGCCGGTAAGTGGTGTGGTGGCTCCATTCTGATGATGGAGGATTTTTGTCGTCTGGTGTGTTTACTATGACAGACACTAATTTATATATAGTTCGATAGAATGTTTAATACTAATAATAGATAATATATTTTAACAGGTAAAAAAGGGTAAGGACCCGAACATGGTGACCTCCTTCCTGGTCACCCATCGGAGGGCTGGGGAGTTCATTGACGAGAGTGCGATGCAAGCATATGTACATTCTATTCTTTATATTAATTTAATATAATATAGAAAACAGGAAAATAGATATCAATATAGACTTTAGAAAACACTTACACGTTAGCAAATATGTTCTAGGCCGAGTTTGTTCGGCTACAGGAGGAGGCGGCTGCTGCTGCTAGTGCGCCAGCAGAGGGAGGGACTGGTACTTCCTCCCAGCCGCCTACAGCTCCATCGCCGGACGACCTCTGGATGACCGCCGTTGGCGGTCTTCAGAAGGGTACGTACTACGGTACGGGATCCTACGACACATATTTGGCTTCGGAGTCATCCCGGGCCCCCTCTGTCAGTGCGCAGTCTCCAGCTTCGCAGGCGTCATCACGAGCTCAGGATATTCATCGTCAGATCGAGGAGCTGCATCGCGAGTTGCAGCAGCAGATTTCTGATGCGGTCGAGCGACGATCCGACCTTTCGATCATCACCGGACGATTTGATGCGGTCGAGCGCAGTATACAGGAGCTGATACGTCTGCAGCAGGCTACAGCTGCCAGCTTGCACACGCTCACTGAGTCTACGCAGCGTACAGAGCGTAGACAGGTCGAGATGGAGGGATCGCAGAGGAGCATGTCTGCCTCATTCACTCAGGTATCGGCTTCGCTTGAGGCGAGTACTGAGAGGGTGGTGAGTACCCTTGCTGTTTATGGTGAGCGACTGCGAGAGCTGGAGCAGATACGTCCTCCCGGTCCATCGACGGTGCCGACTCCAGACATTGCACTGCCTCCTACTGCACCTACGATGCAGCTCACACAGGAGAAGTATGAGTACATGTTATCCCAGATGCACGACAGGGGTCCTCAGTGATCCAGTAGATTTTTTTATCATCTTTGTATTTATTGGCCCTATGGGACCATTCACCGTTTTGTACGCTAATTTTGAATATTATTTGACTCTGTTGGACATGTATGTTTGTTGGACATGTATGTTGGTGATATTTAATTTGTTGGTATTTTTATTGAGTACATGTATGATATTTAGTTGTAGACTGTTATGATGGGAGACTGTTATTCATCTATTAGTTACAGACTGTTATGATGGAAGACTATTAATTGTGATGATATCTGCGACGGGGATGACAAATATACCTACGCTGGGTTATAAGCGATGATCTGATATACAAAGGAGGTGCTGCCCAAATTTTAAAAAAATATATTATTTATTTTTGTGATTATGTGTCTGTGTTTACAGTGAATATGAAATGCAGTGTTCGGAACCATCGACAGTTTCGATTACTGTTGTATATTTTATCTTGGATAGAAAGAGCAACAGTTCAGGGTGTACTTCTGAGAGCTTTATTTTTACGTCCTTCACTTTCTCGGGACGTCGTAAAGGATCCCGAGAAGGTGAAGGACGTGGAAAGGAAGCTCTGAGAAGTGCACCCTGAACTATTGCTCTTTCTATCCATGATAAAACATAGAACAGTAAGCGAAACTGTCGATGGTTCGAATACTGCACTTCACACACACTGTAAACACAGACACACAGCATAACAAAAATACCAATTATTTTTTTAATTTTTTTATAACGTCTGCGATGTATAGCGACATTCTGCGACGTTTTGCGACGTATAGAACACGTCGCTATACGTCGCCAAATAGTGACGTAACGTCGCTATCCGTTGCTATACTGCTGACGTTGCATATGACCACCTGAGAGCTGATGTCGCTAAATTTGTCGCTAGGCGTCGCTAAAATGCTGACGTGGCTGCCATGCCATGTCATCATATATAAAGTTGACGGCGTCGCTAAGTGGTCGCCTTACGTCGCTATGGTGGCGACGTATGATGACGTCGCTATCTGTCGCTAATGTTGTGACGTCTAGCGATACTAAACATGACGTCGCAAGTAGCGATGAATTGCGACGAAATTGTAATCTGCGACAAGCCTATACGCGACATCCAATTTTCGTCGCTAAATAGAGACGAATTTTCCTTTTTTAGCCACGTATTCTGACATCGCTAAAAGGGGTTATTTTAGTAGTGTGTAATATATCAACAGGTCCATTCAGGATAGGAACGAGCACAATACATCTCACGCAATTCATATCATGTCATAAAATATAAAGCATACAGTAGAGTAAGATACATGAATAACTAAAAAATGTACATAAAGTAAAAGCGATGACTGTAATAAAAATATCTACTATAAGTAAGGAACTATCAGTGACTAGTGATTTTAATACAAGATAGACATGTGAATAGTTGTATGTGATTCATGGCTATACTACAGAGTTGATTCATGGTTACACTACTTTGGAATTATTCAATGACTATTTCCACTCCCCCATCCCCAATCAATACACAAGGATCGTAACAAGTTATGTTAAGGTTCATGATTTCACTGCCTCATAAATGAGAGCACGTGAAATTGATTTACGAGGGCTATGTGAACATGAGAGTACATAAGCCACAAGAGTATACATGAATAGTGAAAGCATAGAGATACATGATGTAAGTGAAACGCACATGACATGAAGTATCTGATGCTCCCGAGGGGGATAACATCTCATGAAACGGTCCATATAGTACCAATTCGTTTTACCAACGTGACAGCATCAAGTAAAGTAATCTAGAGCAAGAATATAAGTTCTAGCAAGTATAAAATGGTCAGAGAATGTACTCTCCTGATATCCTGAGTATCTGGTAACTGTAGATGTCCAGACAGAATAGATGAGTCCCATTTAGAGCAACACAGGTCACAACATGTCCAGAATGGTAATCTTGAACTTTACAATGCATTCTATATGATTTCTAGGTTATTCTAGACTAAAGTCAACGCTTGGTCAACTCTATTCAACTATACTAGTCAAACTAGGTTAATCTAGTTAGGGTTTGGTCAATCATGGTTAACTAGTTTAGGTTTCGTCAACTAGGCCTAGCCAAAACAAAATCCTAGGCATACCAAGCTTACCAAAGTCACATATACATATCACTAGCATATATATTCCATATATTACACTCAACCCAATCCCTAAATTACCATATATATGTACACATCCAAACTATATAATCATAGGCTAGTACAAAACCTTTATATACAATACATATATACATACATGCATACTTGCAATTTTATATACATATATAGAGAGAAATGTGTGTGTGAGTATAGAGATGTGAAGTGTGTGTGTCAACATATTGTGAAGTGTCACATGCTTAGATGAGTGTGCTAACATGGGGTTTAAAACTGAACAGCAAAAAGGGGAAATCATCATTCTCATTATCAACACATTTTCATATATATACATGTATATATATAAGGTAAGTTATATATATAGTATTGTATGTGTGTAGAGTGGCAATAGTGATAGGGTGTGTTGTGTTTGTGGACAGTGAGTGATAGGGTGTGGGTGTATGTGGACAGAGGGGTAAATATAGGTTCAGTAAATTTTCATGTTCACAACAGTTCTCAGGTTTGCAACTCATGACAGAAACAACCTAAAACTCAGGAATTTGTGTAAAGTGTCAGCCTTACACTTCCCAAGTTTACATCAGTTCTCAGGTTCTTCACAACCCCAATCTCAGAAATTCAACCCATATCCCAGCCATGATAACATGTCTAAACATTAACATTTAACATTAATTTCAAATCTCAGTTTTCAATATCCCAAACCCAGTTAACAGTTAAGTCTAGTTTAAAATTTAAAAAAAAAAACCAAATCATCATTCATAACTCAAATCGAAGTTTGTATAGGTGTAGCATACATGTGCACATATTAGAGGGTGTCCACGTGTCCAATCACTGGACACGAAGTGTCCAAAATATACTAAATATGGTGTATCAGACCCTGTGTATCAGACAGGCTCGTACAGCGTGATCGAGCTCAACTGGGCTCGACACAAGACACGAGAGGTGTCGTGCTTGTGTCCATACCTAGCCCAGGTATAGGGTTACACGTTTGACACCCTGACATGTCACCACGACGTGTCCAGGGGCGACCCGAAACCCGTGTCAGTACAAGAATTCTGCTCGTGCACAGTGTGTGTAAAATCCATGCTCATGCGATTTCTTCAAAACCAGAGAACCAGGCTTGATGAAACTTTGGGGGCATGCTCGCAGATATTGCCCCCACATGAACACTAATTTTCGTGTCAAACCGTACAGTGTCGTGTCCTACAGGACACTCGAGCAGCAGGGCACTGAGGTACTGCCTCGTGCACGGGTTCGTGTCCGATTTTGGATACGAAAACTGACACGATTCATGCTCAGTCCTCACGAAAATCAAAGTACACATGAACATCTACAAAAATTTTCAAATACAATTTGAAAATAACAAAATAAAATTCATTGTGGCATTCCATCGAACACCTATGCACACACACTGATATGTGTCCGATACGGACACCAAATCAATATGAATTCTCACCAAACTCACTCTACAGCTAGGAGACACCTAGATGGATGCATCTATGGAAAGAAATCAGGATTTAGAGGTGTTTTGAAGGGATTACCTATTGAGAGTCAATCTCAATGAAAAAGCCCCAAATTGTGAACTCCCCTTCCTCAAGCAATATCCAAATAAGCTCCCCTCCTTCCAAGCTAGCCTCCTTCAACCTCTATTCCAGATTTAGAACCAATTGCAAAAGATTGGAATTAATTTGGTGAAGGAATGGGGAGATTTGATGATTTGGGGAAGAACTATTAGGGTTTCTAAAGAGAGATTTCTAAAAGAGGCAAGTGGCCATGAAGAGATACTTTATAGGGGAAAAATTAGGTCATAAGTGGCTATGGTGGTTGGCCAAATGAAGAACTATGGTTAGGGTTTGTCATGGTGTGCTTTGGGCCAAGATTCTTAGCTAGCTAGCTCAACTCCTTAGCCATAAGTCCAAATGCAAAACTCTCCCAATCCTCTCATGAAACCTAGCCACCAAAGTCAAAGTCAAACTCTAGGCTAGTCTCTATAGTCTCAACTAGCAAAAGTCAAAATCACAACACCAATGCAATAAATAATAAAATAATTCACAAAAATCAAAATGACCAAAATACCCTCAAGGCTAAAAAGCGGTAGTGACTTTAATTTCGATGACAAAATTATTATAAGTTGGGTAGGATATAAATCCCCAAATATTTTAATTAAATAATTTATTTAATGTTTATTCCTCAATATAAATTTTTGCATCTGTGTTGAATATTAATTTATATAAATATATAAATTCAATTATAGATATAATTGAATCACTATTTGTTATTTTATCTTTTACTAAGATAAATTATATATATATGAAAATATATATATATATATATATATTATTTAGAAAAAAAAAATATATATATATATATATATATATTATTTAGGCAATATTTATTTATGCAAATATTTATATCCCAATATATATATAAATATTTTTTAATTTTATATATATATATATATATATATATATATATATATATATATATTAAAATTAGTTAGATAAATCTTTATAGATTAATATTTTGATGTATCTTTCTTTTGAAATTTTATTATAAACATTTTAAGGAGATTTTGAAATATTATATATTACTATATATTATTATATTTTATTTTTGGAAAATTAATATTTTATCATATTAGGTAAATGTATATAGAATTATATATATAGTGATATATAAAAGAAAAAAAATAAAAAACAAAATGTGGTGAACAGTGCTCCACAATGTTCACCCGAGCCCAACTTGAAACCGGTCACAGCCATCCCCCTTTATATACAACCCGAGAGAGAGAGAGAGGGAGGGGAACAAAAACCCAAACCCCAAACCTAACTCAACCAGCGCACCCTTGTGTCACCCGACCACACGTTGCCTCCGGCGACCTCCTCGTGACCCTGCTCTGCCGTGTGCTACCACCAGCACCACCGAAGTCGGCTACAACAGGGGCAGCGCTCGACACAACAACAACAGCAATAACAGCTGCAAACGTGCGGAACCTAAACTTTGCGATGAGTTTCTATCGCCAATTCATGATTGTTTCATGATCCAATTGATCTGGTATGTACACAACCCTACCATCTTCAACTTTCATCAAATAGATTTGATTTAAATGCATTAATTTGCTCACAAAATCCTCTGAAAAAATAAGAAATTTTTTCCCAAAAGTGGACATGGAATTGATCCAGTTACCCAAATTTGGGGACTGTTTTCCATCAACCAAGTAGAAATTTTAGAAAACTAATTGAACATGAAATTAGACCCCATGTAGGACTGTGAAACCCTTCTTGTAGAATTATTGTTGATCTACTAAAGAAAATAATTTCATTTGTAAAGTTTAGAAAAAAATTACTTTATAAAACTACAAAAAATTGATAACTTTACCGGTACGGCATGCGTCCCGACAAATCGGTCGACGTGGTCGTGAACTGAAAGTATCAAAAGGTGTGCATCGACATCGCAGATGTGTGAGATTCTACAGAACTCAATTTTATCGTGCGTGCGCGACGAAATCGAGACGTATCCGTCGAGATACCCCGTATCGGCCCTTTTGTAAACTAGCTCCTAACTTCGTGCACGTTCGTCATTTCGATAAGAAACTTATGCCAATAGGACCATATCATTATTCTGGTCCTGATTGCCATGTTTGGTCCGATTCTGAGAAGGTCAATCGAAACGCCTTTTTGGCGGGCCCGTGATCCGATCCAACAGGCAAATTTATGCATGACCTACTAGAATCCAACTTTGGACATACGGTTGACTTTGTCTCATCAAACTGGATCCATAGACATATAGTTTGATAACTTTAGAGACCATAAATATTGGCACGCTTTTTAGTACAAAACGGATACAACGACATGCATCATTTTGACTCAAAATTACTATTTTGTCCCTGTGTCCAGGATTGGACTTTTGGGTAGACATTCCTAGACATTTCTTTTGTACCAAACATATTATATGGTGTCTGTTTCAACATCCGGATACGGTTGTACGAGTTGGACTTTTGTGTGCCATATTGATTGGTTGGTATTATCGGTTTCACCTACAAAGGAACCCATGCGAGTACATTTGTTGTTTGTTTTCGATATTGATTATAACTATATTTCATTATTAGTGATTCTATATTCGATTCTTGTCTCTTTTTATACCTTGTCATAGTCTTACCTGTAGTATCGTGAAGGGGAAGTACCAAAAGATGTGTGATATGACCGTATACATTGTAGACATCGTAGACATTGTTTATTTTATTGCAAAGTAGACAACGTAGACATTATTTATTTTCTTGCAAAGTAGACATCGTAGACATTGTTTAGACATCATAGACATTGTGGTGTAACTATTCCTAGACCGATCATATATCAAAAGGGTACTTCAAAAACACATAGATAGTATTTTCTTTATTCTACTTTTCTCATGTCTTTTTTTACGATCATTCTAATTATTTCAAATCATGTATTTTATGGTTAACCTTTGTTTTATAATCGTTATCATATATTGGAACTGTATTTAATGAATTGTAGTCATTCAATTTCTGACTGGAAATCAATATTTTTTATGTTAGCCGCGACTACGCTTAGAATTGGGGACACGTGTGTACTTGCAGGACAAAAACCTAAAGATTAGCTAAATAGATGAGTTGTAGTCATTTTCAATATTTGAAACAGTTTATATTGTTCTACAAATGTAAAACTTGTGAATATTGTAATCAATTTAGTTTTATGAATGAGCAAATAAAGTATTTATTTTGTGTCATATTGAGCATCATGGCCTTGATAGCGTTCTACCACTGAATCTGCGGTATAGGCTGGCTTGGACAGGCACTCATATCCCAAAAAGAGGGTACGGGTCGTGACATTTGAGTTACAAGGACTGCAGGGTTCACTGTAGCCACCAACGAACTGGCGAGGCACGACCCCTAAAGTTGAAGTTATTTCAAGTAACGTAGGTTATCGAATATTGTTAAAACTATATCTTAGTCATCCTCTTTTGATCTTAGTTATCCTTATGTCAATATTGGATAGAGTTAATAAAATATCCCATATTATATTATATTTGAGTCACGAAACCAAGGATTTACTACAGTCAGGTGTACACTAGCGAGGCATAAATTATCGGTAAAATGACTTCAGACATGATTACAGCTTTCACATACTATAGAGGTTAGGAAAATGATCTGTATGTCCCATTGATTCAAAGCCAATTCTAGTAGAAATTTTATAAGTTGGGTAGCATGCCTCCCAACTTAGCATCCCATTGTCCTTATAACCTATTAACGAGGTAATTGAATGATACTAATAGGTTTACCTATGTGGCCACATACAAAAAAGAAGAAGAAGCACTGTCTTTTCTTGTTGGCACAAGCCACCACAAATCAAGTACACCTGAGAGATCCTGTATTGAGAATCATTGAGTACAAAAAGAATTATGGGAAACGGGATGATAGAGATCGAGTGGCAGTTGCTCCTTTACTCCGTTGACACTCCGATTTACAAAATGGAAGAAAACCTAAAAAAATTGCTAACTCTCGGCTCACTGGCAAGAAGGACAGCAATATGGCTCTGAAATGCTCTCCGTTCTGTCTTTTTGAAAAGGTATATGACCTCTATTTATAGTCGTTTTGAACTAAAATGACTATTATGCGCATACAGGGGAAAAATATACTGATTTTCCTGTAGGCGCATAGTCTTCCTTTGGGCGCATAGAGTGTAGGCACATAAAGACTGGATGATCGTGGGTAGATCGTGGGGTTGACATGGTTGCATGCTTCGGTGTACGACGGCTCGTGGAGACTGACGTGGCCGCATGCTTCGGTGTATGACTGATCGTGGATGTTGACCGAGTCGCAGTGCTGTCCTTACTTGGGTGCATAGTGTGGGAACAGGGCTATGTGACCTCTTCTGGAGGAGCCATGTGGGAGCATAAGGATTTTACATATTGGCACATAGGATCTGCATTGTGGGTGTCTGCCACTTTCTGACTTGGGCACATAGCTATTTTCTGACTTAGGCGCATAGCTACCTCCAGACTTGGGCGTATAGCTACCTCTAGACTTGGGCGCATAGCTACTTCTGGGTTGGGTGCATAATGCAGAAATTTTCATGCTTCTACAAGACCCCCTTCAAAGTTTTTGATACTCGAACAAGTTCGAAATACTCTGAAAGGAGCATGGGAGACTGTTTTCTTGTGGCTCTGTGGGCGTATAGAAAAATTCTCTCTTTGGGCGCATAGATGCTGCTGGGCTGTCAAGAGATGGCTGTTGAGATCTTCCTCGAAAATATGAACTGACAGATTCATTAGAGCAAAATTTGAAGAGGTTCATCCTTCGTACGATGTCTATGCATTGTCCATATCAGCAAGTAGCAGGCGCATAATGTGCAAAAGACTAAGTCTATGTGGACGCATAGACCATATTGACGTATAGGACTTGTGGGTGCATAACTCTGGTTCGTGTCTATAAATAGGGCTTGAGGAGAAAGAAAATTCATTCTCCTTTTAATCTCAAAAAACTTTCAAGAGACTCTGTATTTCTTCTCTGCACGAATCAAGTCTCCCAAGGCTGTTAAAAAATTCGCAAAGGGCAAGGAAGCTGCACGGAGCGGTTCTCCTCCTTCAGCAGCGTGTCCGCTAGTCCAAGACCACATTCTGGGTGAGGCTATGCTTCAAAAAGAAGTCTCGAGTGTTGATTTATGACGCTCAGACTTCTCCCTGCTTGGGCGCATAACCATTGATATGCGCCCGAAGCAACACACTTCTATGAGCATTCTTATGCGCCCACAAAAGTATGCGCCCACGTAGAACGCTTCTGTATTTGAGCACTCTTATGCACCTGCAAAACTATGCGCCCACATGCTTGTTGTATGTCATGCGTCCACACATAACACATGTGTTTGAAGATCCTTATGCGTCCACATACCGTTTTGGCGCATAACAACTGGGCACATAGAATTTTTCCAGCACTTATCTCTTTTTTTTTCTGTAGATTATAAGTTTGACTTTTTTTTTCTGTCTTTGCAGTTAACATGGTCGTCCCGGAACTCGGTAGAATTCCTCTCGGCTCTGCTCGCCAAGTTCTCGGTTCAAGCCTCGTAACCAACATGATTAGAAATGTTCAGGCCAATATCAGCCAAAATCAGCATTCAGTGCGAATGATTGCTATGCTTGAACAGGATAAGGTGTTCTTGAAGCAGATGATGAATGATAAAAAGTTCTTGCATGGAGAGGTGCGGAGGCTTAAGAAGCCGTACTTTTTGTTCGGTGACAGCTTAGGATTTGAGGACAGCGAGGCGATACGCCTGAGAGACCCTTTGGTGGTCAGGTTGAACAACCAAAGGATATGGTTGTCGATAATAGATTGCTAATATCCTCTGTCGGTGTTTACCGATCTAGCTCTGCGGAGACAGATGAAATGGCACTTAACCCCTGAACTTCATGGGGTCGTCATTGAAAAGATACAGTTTAGATCCGATGATCGAAAGAGGGACACTTTTAAGTGTGTCAAGGGCTCCATGTCCTATTCCACGAGGGGGCTGCACCCTGGTGCCATAATAAACGATATCCCAACCGACCTTCATCCTTATGCTGCCGACACATTTTCCAATCTGATGATGTCGAAGAATAGGTCATATCCCGTAGGGAAGATGCAGAAGGAAGGTTGGAGGTACCCTATTTCATTTTGGAGTGACCTTACTGAATTGGTGCTTTCAACCTATGAAGCTACTTTAGAGGCTGTCGGCCTTTTTCATGCCATCAGAGCCACTCAATATGGCATAAAGATGAATTGGCCCATGTTTGTTTCTCTGGCGGAGTTGTACAATCATCATACATGTACTTTCTTTACTTTGGGCAGGAAGATGGGCCTGGCCCTCTATGAGATGCAAGAAATATCGAAGCTTCCTTGGGGTACAGAGCCGTATAAAGAATATGTCCCTTGTGATGATGAACTTCTGGACCTGGAGAGGGAAAACTCCGAGATGACGAAAGTGTATAAGGAGTTATTCTGTCATTTCCTCATCTGCCACAGGATCAATAAGAAAAGAAAGATTGAGGGGGCCAATCCCCATACGAGATCTTGGACGAACTATATTTTCGTTCAAGAAGAAGGAAAAGGTCGGACCTTTTCAATTTGCAAGCCCCAGACGAAATCTGAAATAGAGGAAGTAATAACAGATCATGGGGCTGTAGATACTGATGACGGTGATGATCCTAAGGGGGATTCCCCGATTTACCATTTCTTCCGACAAGCTGAGTTTAAGTTGTCGGAGAAAGCCGTGCTTGCGACTTTTTTGATGATCTGGATCCGCGACTGCGTAGTCCCTGGTGGTTCAGGGTCTATTAAAAGGATGAGCCAGAGTATGATACTTTCGGCTGTAATGCTGGCATTTGGATACCGGCTTGCCCTGGTTCCTGTAATGGTCTACACCATCCAACGTGGTCTACGAGATTTTGTTGGAAACACGTTGACTCCCGACGGTAGAACAGATTTTGCCCGGACCGAACTCCCTTATCATTTCTTAATGGGATGGTGGTTGTTGCACTGTCCTAAACTGATGAATGCTGGGCCGGTGGCAGACTCTTTGGCAGGAGACGCCTTTCTTCGAAGGTTCCATGATGTAGACTGGGCCATTACTAGAGTGCATGCTTGCAGAAGGGCCTTAAACTTCCTTCAAACGACGAGTTCTTCAGGATATCCCCTCCATCCGGTAGTGGCAATGCAGGGGATACTTTATTGGATGAGGGAGCCCTTACTACTCGCTTGGCCGCTGGGGCATTCCATTGGCTCCAGTCTATTAGGCCCTCGCATCTGGTACTCAGGAATATGAATCACACCTACTTGGAGCCTTATCTACCGAGCCATTCTGTACGACAATTTGACTATATTCAGCTTCTTCTGGGCAATCCTAGCCCGCATCTGGAGTCGATAGGCAACTTGATCGATGGAGCACATGCGTAGGTTTATTACAATACTGGATGCACGGGGGCAATCTTTACTCTGCCCGAAGATAAGCTTGAGACCCACCTGCTCTATGTTGCTGCCAAGTTTTATACTCAGATCAATACCTTTCATCCCCGGTATGATCGTGAGCAGAGTTTGATATTGGTGACCAGGTTTGGCCCTACTCCTGCAAATGTGAAACAACCCCGAAAGACGCCAAAGGGCAACAAAAAGGAGAATGTCGCTGCAACCATTAAGCCGCCGTAGCACCACAACAGAGAGCTGCTCTTATGGAGCCGATAGTGCCTCCAAGGGAGGATACCGAAGATGATTTTGCTCTCTCCGATCTTCCTCGAAAGAGGAAAGCTTCAACTGAACTGGCCCAGGAGCCAATTTTTAAGAGAAAGAAGAAGACTGTTGTCCCAAGGAGAGCCAAGAAGGTGGGTGCTGGCTCACCTCCTTTAAGAAGATCTTCTCGACAGACTAGAAGAGGTGGAACGGCATCACGGGCCGTCACCATTCGGGAAGTAGATCCATTTCTAGATTCTATAGCCATTTTGGTCAAACCACTACTTGTGCAGTCTTCGAATGACTCTTTTTCACCCTTGCGTTTGTCCTTTGCACAGGACCCTAAAGTAGCGATCGAGGCGGGTGCCTCTTCGTCTGAAGAGGTGGACGTGAAAACAGTGTCCCCTCCACATCCTCAACCGACAAACGAAGTTCACTCTTCCTCAGTCAAAGGGGCTGAGTCAAGGGATGACCAGGGCGAAGGCCTGGACTACGATGGCAACCAGAAAGCCAGTCCCTCCTACGATATCTCTTTAGAGGCTATGTCTGAGATCGGGGCTATAATGAAGGAGTTGGACGAGAATCAAGTTCAATCGACTCACCCTCCCACGGGTATGTTATTTTTGCATTTTACTTCGGACGAGATTTTCTGCCTTCGATTTTGTGTACTCCTCGTGAGGCTGACTGCCATTGTATATTCCATTATAGATAAGGAGAGGGATCAATATACAGAGGTAGCCCAAGACACTGGGGTGGGACAAAAGGTTGTCCCTGGTTCCTCTGGGATTGCTGGCACGAAGGAATTTGTTTGTAGGCCGGCATCGGCTACGGAAAGAGAGATTGAACAGCACACTAAGGGGGATGTTACTGAATCTGCTCCAGGTCCAGCTAGAAATATGGAAGATATACAGCATGATGTCGAAAATGTGCAGGGCCTTGACATTGTTACCATTGAGCAACCTGGGCCTGCTCTTGGCTCCTTCGTAACTAGGGCTGAAGGCCTAATTCAAATTGGTGCTTAGCAAGCAGAAGGTATAAAATTATAACTCTTTCGCACACTTTCATGTTTTTCCTTTTTGTCACTGATAGATATATTGTTTCATTATCAGGTTCGGCTTCATGTCAAGCATCTCTTCCTGGAGCGAAAGATACCCATCAGTGTTCCTTCCCGACGACCTCTTTCGAAGATGACGAGATAGCCCAGGAAGTCGACAAAACTTTCTATTCTATTTTGAAAGTAAAGCTTCCTGGAGTTCTAAACCAGAACGTTGCCTTTGGACCTGCAAAGGCTATTGCTGAATGCCAAGTGACCGCCCTTGAGAGCATCGCCGGCTACGAGGAGCGGACTAATGGTCTGAGGAAAGTTATGAATGATCTGGAGGACCAGGTGGCCAGATTCCGGGAAGCTAAGCAACAGAGTCCAACCTTGTTGTTTCTTGAAGAAGACGAGGCTTTGGTTGCGGCTCTTACGAAGGAGGAAGCTTCTTTCCAAGCAAGGAAGGATGCCCTTGCTAAGGAGATCAGTGAGTTGGCTAATCAATATGAACAGTTCAACGTCGCAAGCGAGGCCCGTATTTCTTCAAAGGACAAGCTGGCCGCCCAGATCACTAAAAAGTACAATCATATTGCGCAGATCCAAAAGAAGATTGCCCAATTGGAGGCCAGCTTAAGGACAGTTGCATCTGAATAGGAAGACTATATGGTTCAGGCTGCTATGACTGCCACAACTTCAGACTAGTTAAAAGAACAGCTGGTAAAGTTGGAGGAAGAGCACGCAAAGTTGATCCCCTTCAAGGATGAAGCCGCTCGGCAGGAAGAAGCACGCCGTCGTGCCACTATCAAGTCTCAAACTGTAGCGGCTTTAAGGGACGGCATCAATCGGTTGTGTACCCATTAAATCTTGTTTTGTAATTGGCTCATTTGAGTTGTAAAGACTCTTGTATCTTTTTTCTTTTCTCTATTTTTTAGAAACATCTTTAATAAAGAATCTTTGGCTTTCAGAACTTATAAATGTAGTTTGTGAAATATCAGAACTAGAGGTAGTGTGGACGTAGTAGGGATATTTCTGGTAGGTATTCCGCGGAGGAATTTGATGTGGACTTATTATCTGTTTTATGTTCAAGATTCTCGAACATAGATAATAAGTTGAAAGAAACTGCTAACAGAGGTAATGAGGACTTAATAGCAGAGGATTTTCTATATCTGACCAGAGGTAATATGGACGTGGACGGATATATAACATTAAGTTGGAGTGGATAATTCAGAGGTAATATGGACGTGATTATCTTTGACGAATGTTTTGCTCAGAGGTTGTATGGACGTGGCAAGACATTTCTTAATTATTCCACTAGGAAATAATTATCGAAAAACAGTTCTGAGATAATATGGATGTGACCATTTTCATAAGACCGAGTTTGGGCAGAGTCCAAAACGAAGATACTTCTACTGGAGAATTTCTTTTTTTTACAGGACCAATTATCCATGGTGTATTCAAGACTCTTGAAATACGGATAATAGTTAGAAGATTTTTCGAATCATGTAAACATTGCACTGTATATTTATATGATTAAAACAGGGTATATGTGAACATTGTACATGAAGGTTATGCATAATATTTCTTTAGTAACTTGTCGTTGATCGACATCATGAGAAAGTCACCATCAGGCTTGGTTAGTCGATACGCACCGTTAGAATATACTGATTCTATAACGGAAGGACCTTCCCATTTAGGCTAGAATTTTCCTTTTGTCTTGTGCGTCATGACATTTGTCCTCTCACTACTAAGACCAGATCACCAACTTGAAAGATTCTTTCCTTCACCTTTTAATTAAAGGCTCTAGAAAGGCGTGCTTGGTATAGCTCAATACGCTGTTGAGCTAATAAGCATTTTTTGTCTAACGCTTCTAGCACTTGTAGTCGTAGACGGTAACTTTCTTCGGCAGTCAACTCACTGGCTATGGCTACTCGAAGAGAGGAAATCTAGATTTTTAGGGGAAGAACTGCTTCACTCCCATAAACCAGAGAGAATGGCGTACTGCCTGTTAAAGTCCGGACCGTTGTACGATAGGCCTAAAGACGTTCACCGAGCTTCACATTCCAATCGCACTTGTTTGAAGACCCGAACTTCTTGAGAAGTTTGATGATAGTCTTATTGAAAGCTTCTGCCAATCTATTAATTGCTGGATTGTAAGCAGTAGAGGTTACATTCTTAATTTAATTCTTATCGCAGAACCGATAGAATGTATGGCTCGTAAATTATGGAACATTATCATGGATAATCCTGCGAGGTAGGCCAAAGCGGTAGATGACGTGATGTTTGATAAAACTGATCACGTTCGACATCTTTACTTCGATGAGCGGTATAGCTTCCGCCCATTTACAGAAGTAATCGGTTATAGCTAGGATAAATCGATGTCCTCTGGATGATGGCAGGCTGATTGGACCGGTGACGTCCATACCCCAGGCTTCAAAAGGTCAAGATACCGCCGTCGGGTGTAAAAACTTCGAAGGTTGATGAATAAAATCCGCATGGAACTGGCAAGCCCTACACTTCTTTGCATATTCAACAGCATCTGTTATCATTGTGGGCCAATAATAACCCATTCGTCTGAGGTATAGAAGCATGGAAAAGAGGATATTGATTTTAGTCCTACATCGGAAAGGAAAAGAAGAAAGGGCTCACTCCATTCTATATATAGAGCCTCCTTCCCTCCTTTGAAAAGGGCACCAACTTTTCTTTCCTCCTTCCAACTTGGACTCTTCCTACTACGCACCTTAGGGTGCTAAGTCGAAGATGTCTAGGGTAGTACGGGCTCAACAAGCCCAGTCAACTGTCCAAGCTGCTGACCGTCAGTGGGCACCATTAACTATTATACGGGCTCCTGATGGAAAGTTACACAGAACTACCTGCGTCCAGTCCCCCAGGGCTAATGGACAGGATGGGTCTCAGAAGTCTCCCTACAACGATCGAGAGCAGTACTTTACTATCCTCAGATCAGGAAGCAAATACGTTGGTCCCAAAAGTCTCTCTACAACGATCGAGAGTAGTGCTTTACTAGCCTCAGATCAGGGAGCAAATATAATGGTCCCAAAAGTCTTCCTACAATGATCGAGAGCAAGTGCTTTTACTAGCCTCAAATCAGGGAGATAATATGATACCTACGCACCCGGGCGCTCGGGATACCTGGGCCCATAAAATGGATGCAAAGGTAGATCAATCTGCTCTCAACTTGCGAGAGGTGCTCATTCATAAATGCAAAGAGGGAGAAGAAACCTTGATGTGTGAGGAGCCCTTTCCAGGACATCACTGTACCCAAGCTGCCATCAACTACTACTGCCACAAGACAGTGGCTCCACTACCAAGGCAGTCTGTGTTTATGCGGATTATCACCCCATGCGGCTAAGTTGACTCGAGCCGCAGAAGCAAGGCTCCTGAAGAACTCATGCTGCCAGTTCACTCGAGCCACAGAAGCAAGGCTCTCGAAGAACCTATGCGGCCATGTGAAACTGAGCCGCAGAAGCAAGGCTCTTGGAGACCCCATGCGGCCAAATGGACTTGAGCTGCAGGAGGAAGACTCTTGAGACTTCATGCGGCCAAGATGATCCGAGCCGCAGAAGGAAGTCTCTTGAAGACCTCATACGGCCAAGCTAATTTGAGCCGCAGAAGGAAGACTCTTGAGACCTCATACGGCCAAGATGATCCGAGCCGCAGAAGGAAGGCTCTTGAGATTTCATACGGCCAAGCCCATCCAGGCCACAGAAGAAAGACTCTTGGTACCGCATGCGGCCAAGTCGATCCGGGCCGCTAAAGATTGATTTTACTCTGTTGTGGAGGGCACATGACAATTTGACCAAGTCTTAACCACCGAGATTTGCTGTAAAAAAATCTCAACAAGTTACCAGCTGGCGGCCAAAGAGCAGGTCTTTGTGTACTGTTGTAGCCACGTGTTCACGTGGCCATCTATGCAGCTCAAGATATCTATCACTATAAATAGCTGGGTACCACACCCATGCAAGAGGGTGGCAACCTACGAATGGCAATTTCTTCAAGAGCTAGGATCATGTCAGATAGTCCAAGGAGTAAGGCAGAGTTGCTACACTTTTTTGAGCCTCCATCGTCGCCTCCAGAATCAAAAACTAAATAATTGTACTTAGATTGTTTCCTAGGATTTCTTTCTAGGCTTTCTCTTGTACAAGCGAGTTTACAATCAAGTTCAATTCATCTATAATTTTTTGTTCTTGATATTTAATGGCAAACATGAGACGATCTTGTAATTTAGGGCATGGTTGGTGTGCACTACAAATTCCATCGTGAGCCTCACGTAGTGCATGTTTGGCTTCTGTGTCTGATAAACATCGTAACAGTAGCCCATCGTAAGAACGTCGATATAGCATTTTGGTAGCTCTATCATAGTAAAATCTGAGGGATCACCGTTGGATAGACACTGCTTCCTTTGGAACCTCAGAAAGGATTCCGTAGACGGCGTAGTCTATGAAAGAAAATCTCCAATCTTTGATGTGGACGTTCATTTCTGTTGCGTAATTGTGATGAATATGCAAGGCATCTTTCGTACGGAATAACTCTCATTCAGACACTGTGATCAAATGTTGAGTATTGATAGGGATGGTCAAGGAAGCAGCTAGACTGGCTAAAGCATCTTCTTCTATATTCTGTAATCGAGACACGTGCTCGATGAAGAATCTAGCGAAGATAGAAGCCAACTCGATCGTCGCTTTGTGATATAGGATGAGATCTTCGTGACGAACTTCATAATCCCCTCGGACCTGACTAACTATTAGCTTAGAATTGCCGTAAGCTTCCAGATAGTCAACTCTCAGTTGTTTTACCAATTGAAGGCCGATTAATAGGGCGTTATATTCGGCCATGTTGTTGGTGCAAGGTTCCATGAAAGAATATGCACGATGTATAACCAGAAGGTCGGGTGACACAAGCATGATGCCTACTCCGGCCATAATATTTCCTTTAGGACCTGTTCTTGACGCACCATCAAAGAATATTCGCCAAATGGGGACTTCCTCAGTTGTAGTGTTATACTCAACCACTTCATCTGGAATTTCATCGTAGAGTTTGGAAGATTCTGGCACTGGATTAGCTGCTTTGAAATTAGCTAATGCTTGGCCTTTTACTGCCTACTGAGGGACGAACAACATATCATATGGAGTCAACAACATTGCCTATGTAGCTAAATGGGAATTAAGAAAACCCGATTTAGTCATGAGTATTCTAAGAGGATTGATTCTAGATATGATGTGGATAGTCTTCCCAGACACATAGGGAAGTGTCTTCTGGATAGCAAATACCAGTATGAGATATTCCTTTTCCACAGGTGTGTATCTGTGTTCGACATCCACCATCGTGCGGCTGAGGTAATAGTTTGCCTGTTCATGGTAGCCTTCATTCTTCTGAGATAATAGGGCCCCAAGAGAATGATCCCTAGCACGAACATATAACAAGAAAGGATTTCCAACTATCGGAGCCACCAATACTGGGGCTTGTGAGATACTTCTTCATGTCGTCAAATGTGCACTGACATTATTCAGTCCAGACGAAAGATGCTCATTCTTTATGAGATGAGTAAACGGTTGACACCTTCCAGAAAGATTTGAAATGAATCGTCTGATGTAGGCTAACCTTCCTTGAAGTCCGTATAGTACTTTGAGATTTCTAGGAGGACGTATATCGAGGATAGCTTTCACTTTCTCCGGGTCAAGGTATATACCCTTTGAACTGATAACAAAACCAAGGAACTTGCCGCTGGAGACTCCCAGAAAAGACTTGGTTGGATTCATCTTGAGTTGGTGTACACGCATTAGTTCGAACACCATTCTCAAATCTTGGAGGTGGTTGCCCTTGAGACAAATTTTAACTGTGATATCATCTACGTAGCATTCCACTATTTTGCACAAATGATCACAAAAAATTATGTTCATAGTTCGCAAGTATGTCGTACCCATATTTTTTAATCCGAAGGGCATCACCATATAGCAGTATACCCCAATGGTGTTCGAAAAGATGTCCGAAGGGCATCACCACATTTTTTAATCCGAACATCTTAATCTAGTTGTAGCCTGAGAACCCATCCATAAAGGATATCCACTGGAAGCCACAAATATTGTCGATCATTACGTCGGTGATCGGTAGAGGGAACTCATCTTTTGGGCATACAGAGTTCAAATTATGGTAATCGAAATAGACTCGAATTTTATTGTTCTTTTTCATGACCAGAACAATGTTTGCGACCCAGTCAGGGTGTTGTTCTTCGATAATGAACCCACGTGAGATAAGCTTTTTGATTTCAGTTTTGATGGCCTCCATGATATCTAGTCGGAAGTGCCGTTGCTGCTACTTCACTGGCTTAGCTTTAGACGAGATATTTAGGTGGTGCATAGAAACTTTAGGGTCTAAGCCTGGCATGTCTTCATAGCTCCATGCAAAGACATTAATATATTCTTTTATAAGCTGTATAAGAGATTATCGTTCTTCACCAGACAGACTTTTGCTAATAAAGATTGGTTTAAGAGATGATTCATCTCCTAAATTAACTTGGACGACTTCGTCTTCAGTAGGTGGTTCATGTTGTTCGAAACATAACTCCCATCTGGTGTCCATCTTTTGAGCCCATTGTACGAGCTCGATTGATTGGACATCTTCTACAATTTGCTCAACTGACACCATATTGACGGACAAAGTTGCTTTGAATATGTCTCCAATGCTGGAGTCTGACTCCCAGAGGCAGGAATCAGAAAAATGAGAACAAGGATCCACTTCGACATCTGATCCTTCAGGAGTTGTTAGAGGAGTAACATAACCCAAACCAACACCATTTTGTTGATAATAGTTCTCGGGTTTGCCGAAAGAAGCAAAGTGACGTATTGGCAATCGTCGCCCTTGACCGTAGTTTAGTCCATGGTCACTTTTTATATCATATCCCATGTTCTGGATGATATTCTTGGCCTGCCAACTATATCGGTAAAGTTGCATTTTCCTGAATTATAGTCAGCTTCAGTGTTGTAATTGGGAGTAAAGTCCAGAACGAACTTTCTTTCGCCAATTATTTGACCGAAGATGATCAATTCTTCACCCTTCTTTCTAGCTGAAATGATGAATTAGTAGATATCTTCTGGCCAGACTTTTTCCTGTAGACGAGGCATCGTGATCGGCATGTAGAGATGTGGTCCTATGCCATGATCAAGGGCGTACAACGTATCTGTGCATTGGTTTACAGATTGATAACATCATCCACTGAAGGTACATTATTTTGAGTATTGATATACTCATTGAGGGCATCCAGAATAGGAGTCACAGACTTGGTTAAGTTTACCATGTAGGGTAACTCATCAGGATTGGTAGGATGGACTTCGGCAGGTTCCACCCGAGTCATTTTGCGGAGAGTGATGGTGAATGGTTTGACAATATCAGGATTCTTTTTTTGACCCGGATTGTAAGAGGCTTTGGAGTACTTTTTGGAGTAGTACGTCATTTAACTCGGATAACCAGGAAACCGTCACTGGCAGATGCATTAACTTCAGCTTTATCGTCAGCTTCGTTGCCGTCATCCTTAGGAGGCTGAGATTGATAATGTACCGAATCTCCATAGTAGGCTTCAATACCCTTAAAAGGATCGACATCGGTAAACTCCGTCTTCACGATGCTATCACTGTTGACGTACTTAAAGCACTGGTGAAGGATAGAAGGAATGATCATATTTTCGTGTATCTACGGATGCCCGAACAAGACGTTGTAGGACACATTGGCATCAATTACATAGAAAGCAACCTCTGTTCGGAGATCACCAATCTGGCACTTAAGACGGATCTTGCCCAGAGGGTGACTTTTCCCAGCATTGAAAGCCATGATAGTTGTATTGGTTGCAGACAGCTTGTACAGAGGGATCCCTAGAATTTGGAATAAACTTCTAGGGATGATACTGAGGAAGGAACCAGGATCGATATCCATCCGATCCACCTTAATCGCCTCGATATATCCTGTATAGTACAGAGGTCTATCATGACGATTGTTTTTTAGTAGCATGTCCTCTTATGAAAAGGTAATATTGGGCACCACTATATAGTGCTATGGTAGTGAGGACAGAAGGCTGGATCTTCAGCGGAGGCAGCGAGATAAGAGTCAGCATGTAGTAATGCCTCAATTAAAGCTTTATACGTCTCTTTGGAGAAGCGCAGTAGATCGAATAAAGACAATTTGGCAGGTGTATTGGCCAGTTGTGCCAGTATGTCAAAGTTGTAAGGCCGGTTCATGCCTTCGGGAGTTGGTGCCTTCAGAGACTTATCAAATCGCATCTCCTTCTGCTTAGCTTTGTCGGTAGTTGAGGACTTAGATGGACTAGCTTCTGAACTTATGGGGGCAGCAGGAGCTTGAAAAGGTACTACGTCTTCTTGCACGGGGTCAAAAGTCCGCAGGTAAGTTTTCCCAGCTCACGTCTCGCCTGATAGAACTTCGTAAATGGAAGAAGACACCATATGGCATGACTTATATTTCTTGTCCCTTTTTGCTTTGGAAGGCAAAACCCTCTGCATCATTTCTTGCACAAGGTCTGGATGGTCCTACATGATCTCACCACATTCTGTCGTGAGCGGCACCAACATTGATGTTGAGTCGCGAGCTGACGGCAGGTTGATGACTTCTATTACTGCCTTGGAGGTCGAAACTATGCCGTCTGGAGCTTTTGTGGAAGGAAAGTCACCAAATTGAAGAGAGATCATGTTAGAAGATACGACCTTGTCTTCAGTTTTGAGTTTGAAAACATGGCTGTCGATAAGCTGTTGTATCTTCTTCTTCAGAATGATGTAATCTTTGGTAGAATGGTGCACGTACTGGTGATAAAGACAGTACTTGGGATCGTTGAGTTGGTTTGCCTCCGTAGGACGTCGTGGTGGAGCCAATGTCAGTTTATTACCCTTCATCAATGTGTAAAAAATGGTAATAACATCATCCTCGTCAAAGGAGAAAGTCTCCTTGGATTTGTCAGGAGTGTCCTGAGAATTGGAAGCTCCCTTGGAAGTGCCGACCTTCAAGACTTCTTTCCCTTTACCCCTACGAATAAGGATTGTTTGGGGGTGCTTGCTTTTGTCTTCGAATTTGGGTGTCTTCAACCCCAGTAATTCCATATTAGGAACATCATTCTTAGCAGCATCAGCAGCCCCGATGAAAGTGGGTTATGTATCATACTTATGTATACCCAGACAGAACTTCACTGTAGAAAGGAAGTTATGCCGACAAGTATCCATAAGCTCTGAGTCTGGTATATCGAAGGGCATCTTCAATGCTAGTCGACTGAAGCGTTCGATGAAAGCAATAACAGACTCAGTCCTCCTCTGCTTGGTCTCGATGAGGGTGGACATACTAACATGCATATCACTCTTATAAAACCTTTTGAGGAATAACCTCTCCAAGTCTTTAAAGGAGTTAATGCAACCGTCAGGCAGACTGTAGAACCATTCAAAAGCTACCCCTACAAGGTGCTGATAAATAGCTTTGACAAGAACGCCTCATCTCTTGGTAAGTACAGAGTTTGCCTGTTGAAGTATGTCATGTGTTGGCGAGGAGAAGTCATCCCGTCAAACGAATTTAGCGTCAATGGCTTATAGTTAGGAGGACAGGTAGCATTCTCCCATTCAGGAGGATAAGGTTAAGATATCACCATCTTCTGAAGCTCGTCTTTGTGTGAGATGGTATCAAGACGGGCAATAAGAGAATCAATTACATCCTGCTGATTCAGCAGATATTGAGAAACGGCTGTTGTACGGTTGTCAAGTATCGTCGGCGAAGGACCACCCCCAGCATTTACGGGATTTAGAGGAGGCATAACGGAATGATACTCCTTTTTAGTAAAGGAGGGTTGTTGCTATGAGCTGGACTAGCATGTGCTGAGACGTTCGGTTGAGGTGGAGGAACAGCCCCAGCCGTTTGGACCACCATGATGCTAGTAAGCATATCAGTGATCTTAGAAAATGCCATTTTAAGACTCTCTAGCCGCTTGTTGGTCTGATCACTAGTTTTATCAGTTCTTTCTTCTTCTGCCATGTACGCGGATAGCATATGATGATGAATAGAGAAGACAGTACAAGTGGTGCTGATATTGTCTGTCTCCGAGTTGAAAAGGCTCGCATCTTCAGGCAGGGGAGGTAGATAGTTACTATTAGACTCAAAGAGATCATCGTCACCTGGAAGGCTACCCCCAGTATGAAGGTCGTCCACTTCAGACTCTGAGAGAATACTACCCCCAGCTTGAAGTTCTGAGGGGACATCACCCCCAGCTTGAGAATCGTTGCCATTTATAAGGAATCTCATCCTTGATTGAGTACCCATATAGACTCCTTCAGATGTAACAGCTCACTGGCTATTTGCTGGCAGACTTCTTCTTCTTCTATTCGCAGAACTGAGAAAAAAGGTTGGGTTAGTGGCCCACCTTCTTTTATTGGGGCTCCCGTAAGGAGGACCCCATGGTGCCATATTGGATAAAACACATAGCAGCTTTTCATCATCAGAGTGCCGTAGTCGTCGAAACACGAACTGTCTTGGAGGAACCTTTGTTGCTTTGGAGCAACAACAGTTGATGACAATACTAGTGCACGGATGCACCCCATGAGTTGCAGTATCCTTCCTCGCTTTACGCTTATGATTTATCATGTTGCATAAATCGATGGAAGGGAGTTTTGCCTTAAAACCTGTGTCACATACATCGTCGAGTTTTACATATGGGTTTGTAAGAGAAGTTGTTACATCCGGACTTAGTTCATGTGCAGGGGCAACCCCCACACCTAAGTTTCATAATGACCATAAAGACAGCCCCGTGCTATACGCGTTGGGACCGGTCTTTTTGCTGTGGGCGTATAGACCTTGGGGAATGCCTTTGGGCGCATGCTTTCCTTAAGTCCTGGCAGCATGCCTGGTCTTCCTGGATGTGGGCGCATAGAATAGGTCATCAGAGCCTGGGCGCATAGCCTATCGAAGACAGAAGTCCTCTAGCCGGAGTTATGCGCCCACATACTGCCTTGGGCGCATAGCTCTGGGCGCATGCTTTGGAAAATAGTGTTGTTTTCTCCCAGTTTTGCCTTCTTCGTTTGTGAGCCTCGCTGAGTTTACCCAGAGCGCGAACACTTCGATTCTTGGCATCGTAGTATTTTTCTTTGCCAAGTCTCGAGCGTTAAACACTCTGTTGTTGATTACACAAGAGGGAAGTCGCTGGGATAGTAGAGCCCGGAACGGTATGCGTCTTCTTCGCATTGGGAGCTCCTGTGGAAGGGTTATGCGCCCCCATGATAGAGTTCTCCTTCGGTTGTATATCTTCTACGACACTGGCAGGATATGCAACGCGAGCCTTTGGAAGCCAAGTCTTGCGAGACTTGTTTCGCTTCACTAATTTTGAGGGAGTAGAGCCGTCCCTCGAGAGCATCTTTTCGAATGCCTGTTGATCGAACTTCACGATCAACATCTTTTGATTGCTCCCCACTTTGTCGGTATCGGATTGCGTCACCACCTTCTCGTCATAGGAAAAGGTAGTCCTCAGCAGAGTTGCCATTTTTGTGGACACACACAAAAAAGAAGAAGAAGCACTATCTTTTCTTATTGGCACAAGGCACCACAAATCGAGTACACCTGAAAGATCCTGCAATGAGAATCCTCGAGTACAAAAAAATTTCTGGGAAATATGATGATGGAGATCGAGCGACAGTTTTTCCTTTACTCCGTTGACACTCTGATTTACAAAAGTGGGAGAAAACCTAAGAAAATTACTAACTCTAGGCTCACTAGCAAGAAGGGCAGCAATTTGGCTCTGAAATGCTCTTTGTTCTATCTTTTTTAAGAGGCATCTGACCTCTATTTATATTCATTTTGTACTAAAACGACTATTATGCGCACACAGGGGGAAATACACTGATTTCCCTGTGGGCTCATAGTCTACCTTTCGGCGCATAGAGTGTAGGCGCATAAAGACTGGATAATCGTAGGTAGATCATGGGGTTGACGTGGCCGCATGCTTCGGTACACGACTGCTTGTGGAGACTGACGTGGCCGCATGCTTCGGTGCACGACTGATCGTGGATGTTGACCGAGTCATGGTGCTGTCCTGACTTGGATGCATAGTGTGGGAACAGGGCTATGTGCCCTCTTCTGGAGGAGCCATGTTGGCGCATAGGGATTTTACATATGGGCGCATAGGATTTGTATTGTAGGTGTCTTCCACTTTCTAACTTCGGTGCATAGCTGCTTCTATAACCTAGACTATAGAGTTTAGAGGTCCCTAACCCATTAGTCGACCAAGGCCTTAGACAAAAAAGACAAGTAGGACATCTATAGATGAACTAATACCGGACGACTCTTAGATTTCTTCTTTCAATCATAAATCTTGCGTACTTATATTTTTGGAATACCTTAACTAAGCTGCTATTATGGCCTAGTTTTGCAAGCTTATTCTTTATCGAGCTTGTTCAGGACATATGTTTATTGGAGACGCCCACTGACATATTGTCTAATCAGAATTGGTGTAATATGGTCTGATCAACCTTAGTGCACTTGGTTCGCTATTCATATGATTAGTACACATGGATTGAGATATAGTTGCCCTCTAGGATCTCATTCGCAACTGCCTTGACCACTATACTTGAATTATTCAATCGCCTTTGGAATCCCATATTCGTATTCAATTTCCTCTCCCTTGAACTTTTTATTATTTTTACCTTTACATAATTCGGAAAAACAAATGCTCGTAAGATGGACACAGAATGTCCCTCTTAGTTCACTATACCAACTATGGCCATGAAAGCTATATATACACAATCGCTTTCCATCTATTCAAAATTAGAAAACTATCTTCAAACATGATTCATATCGACCGTATTATGTTTTCTATACGTCGAATAGTATTCTTCTATAATCAAGATTTGAGGTACGATATCATGACTTAAAATTTTTCTAACTCCTTTAATCATGGAACAGTGTCTTAGTTTCCGAAAAAGGAATTTCTGGAAGGTATAGATTGTAAGCCCCTATATTAGGATTTACTAGTATTACCAATTGATTGGGATAAGTTGGTTTCCACTAAAATGATAAATCAGTACCTCATGAACACCCACTTTTTATTTAGATCATTTGATGTCCTCTACCGTGGCATTATTAGTCAGAGCACAATACCAGCTATTACCTTCCAACAAATTTCATATGCAAGACCTAAACAAGTCCGGCTTCATTTAGGCATATCATATCCTACTCAAACATGTCCACTTGTGCTTTATTTTAATGATGCGACTTTCGGGTCAAAAAGGCCAACTATAACCCTTACCATAATATCGATGAACTTCCCGACTTCAATTAAAATCCATCCTCAACTCAAATCTTTCAACCCAATATATGGTTATGATCTACCCGAAGCCTACTATGCACATGCCACTAGTGTGCCGCTCAATAGAGTTTCCACGTGCTACTTAAACACAAAAGTCACATAAGGCATATTTTTGGGCTTAAAAAGCCTAGTTAACCAACGCGATTGGCAGATAGTCCAACCACTTGAGTATTGAACCTACTCTAGGTTATCCTAACCTAATAGGAATGGTACGGGTTGATTTTATGGGATCTGGTCCATCCAATATAGATTAAAATCTAAGATTCATTCAACCAAAGATTGATGTCCAATTAGGGAACCCACTAAGACCAAATTAAACACATCCATATCGCCATACTTGGACTACAAAACCATACTTTATGAAATAGGTCCCTACATATATTGTGTAGTCCCCACCTCTTGGTCCACTAATCTCCTTCCATAAAACCTTAACCATATATCTTCATAGCCTATGTTATGCTATGAATGGAATCCCGTTGTACTAATTTGTTTTCGGTTATGCTTGACCAAGACCTCTTTTACTTCCTGGATGAAATATGGTCAATACATGAGCAATGTTAAGTAGGTAATACCTAGGCTTCTTTTAGAGTCCGTGACTACGATCAGAAATACCTCATATTCTCATACATCTCCTTGAAAGTTGACCTTCTTAGAAGTCATATTACTGTGCTTTCCACGATTAACCAATTTTTATAGGTTGGGTAGAACCTTAAACTTTGTATATATCTTTTAGAATGGGATGCCAAACTTGGATTCCATTCGTCTATATATTTTGAAGTTGCGATACGATCTTCGTATTGCATTTTATCTCTCTTCGCTCATAATTTTAGATAACCGCGGTAGAAGATCGCAACCTTGATTCTTTAAATTCCGTTCTATCATAGAATTATGTCTTAGTTTCAACTTCGAGAATGGAATTCTTGAAGTGTATAGGCAAGCCTCTATAAGAATTAGCAAACGATTGGGATAGATTGGTTCCAAAGGAACTATTAAATCAGTGGTTCATAACGTCCATTTCTAACAGTATCATTTTGATACCTCTACCGTGACTTTGATATTTGGAGCACAATGTTAGACATTTCCTTCCAACAAAATTTACCCTTATTAACTAGACGAGCTACTCTATACACAAGACATTCATGTCCTACACAAACACACCATCATGTGCTCCATTTCAATTACACCACATGTATGACTTATATCCTTTAGAACAAACAATAGATGCCTATTTTGTTCCATTTGATTTTAACCATGTGAATATCGACCCATCCCCTTAATTAAACTAAATACCAATGCTCCAGACAAGACGCATCACACCAATGACCTATACATTTTACCCAAGCAAGTGCATGCCTCCTACATAACACCAAACACCGATCTGTACCCACTAGTCATTATGACTTAAAGACTCCCAACCCTTACCTAATCAAAACCTTTAGTAAGGGTTTTGCACTATTATAGACTCTAACCTCTTAGATACCCATGATAAGCGAAGACTGAAGTTTCCTTTGAACCGACACATTCTAGTATATTCGTACAAGAGATTCCTACCATCTTGTTGAAAGCATGGCCATAGGAACGATGATAGATTATAATAATCCTCCTATAGAAGTTATTGTATAAGAACTTCATGTCAATATCTAGGCCTAATTAAAATTTATGACTGTGGCCAGCAGTGTCTAATATTCTCGTGCCTCTCCGTAGAAATTTTCTTTCTCAAAAGCTTTGTAAACGACGATTTTCATGATTAACTAACTTTGGTAAGTTGGGTAGAGTCTTGAATGAAGAAAACCCCTATTGTAGAATATGACGTCAATTTGGATTCCTGTGATTACCGCTGTTTGCCATAAAATATAAAAGAACAGAACAATTATCGGAGGACTGGACTTTTACTACACAATACAAACACACTTGTACAAAGAAAGCCTAGGGACGAAAACCTAGGTACAGCAATCTAATTATAATTGTTTATTTTAGATTCTGGGGGGTGACAGTGAGGCTTGGAAAAGCGACGGCAGCTCTGCCTTACTCCTTGGACGATCGGATGCAACCTTGGCTCCGGGAAAGATCTGCTTGGCATTGAAGAAATGCTCTCCTTACTCACTTTGTGCTTGCTTTTGTCTCTCCAAGTGCTCTGGTACTCTTCTCCAAAAAAAGGTCCTCTTTGCAAGGGAATGGCACCTTGCTATTTATAGGAGTGGGATGCCATCATTAGGGTTTGCAATGATTGTCTCCTTGATAAGTCGACGGTTAAGGACCAATTAATCTGAGCCCTTCATTCTGATTGTAGCAAATCTAGGTAATTAATGTCGATTGCATCAAATCTCTGTGGGTAATAAATATTGATTGCCATGAATATTCGCGACTTGTAATGGCTTGCCACGTGTCTAATTTGCTCGATTTGACTTGATCTGGGCAATTATGGTGATTGCAACAAATCTGATTTTGTTTTGTTAGCACCCATAATTCCAGGAAGATGAGACTGCCACGTGTCTCAATCGTCGTGACAAGCGCCACGTGTCCTCCATTGGGTCATCTTGGCAGAGCCGTATATGAGTGGGCCGCATGAGGATGAACGGCCGTATGAAGATGGATAGCCGCATGAGGATAGGCAGTCGCATGCTGACGGGCGGCCGCATAAAGGATGCAGCCGCATGAAGATGGGTGGCCGCATAAAGGGGGCGGCCGCATAAAGGATGCAGCCGTATGAAGATAGATATCCGTATAAAGGGGACGGCCGCATAAAGTGGGTGGCCGCATAAATACAATAGTCGCATGCCTCGGGACTCGGTGGATTCAGCCAACTGTGAAAAGATTTTCTCCTCTTCCCTAGAAATATGCCTTTATGTCAGTCATTATTGCGTCTTATGTCAGAGCTGTCATATGTTAGAGCTGTCAGCCGTCAGGACATTAAATACAGTAAAAGACGAAGGGAAGAGCTATTGAAGGCCACGTTGCTCTGGATCTATCTGAGCTGCATAGATACGTGAGCCGCATGGACCCCTGAACCGCATGGGAACTCTGAGCCGCGTGGGCTCTCTGAGCCGCATGGTGATCCTTGGCTGCATGGACCTTTCTTTATTCTTTTTCATGCGTCTACAAGACCCCCTTCAAAGTTTTCAATTTACAAAATTAAAATACTTTGAATAAGAAGCTTGGCTATGTATAAACTCCTCTGGCCGCATAGGATGTTCTGGCCACATAGACGTCTAAGCCGCATGGCCTCCTCAGCCGCCTGGCCATCTGAGCCGCATGGTCGTTCTAGCCGCATGGTCGTCTGAGCCGCATGGGCTATAAGATTTAAGGCTACTTTTTGGGACAGGATCCCAAGAGTTTGGCCTTTAGTCGATTCATCTCGATAACCGAAGAGTCAGTTTTCATGCTGCACGTGGATCGAAGCGCCGTCATTTTGCTTATAAATATGAACGTGTTCAGTCGAAGAGACTTCTTTACTCTCTTTCTCCTCTTCAACTCTTGCTGTCCTAATTTCCTTTCTTTGTCTTTCTTCTCCGACCGTCGGACGATAATGGCCCCCAAGTCTTCCAAGGCTGCCTCTGCTGCTGCGAAGGACAAGAAAGCGGCTTTCTCGTCGGCCACTACACCTGAAGTGCACCCTGATGTCCATTCTGCTTTTAAGGGTAAGGATGGGATGGAATATTGAATGCTTTGAACCCTAAAAAACTATGGCTCTGTTACATAATTTAGGCACAAGCCTTCATCCTTCATCTTTATTGAACTGCCCAAGTTCAACATGATGAAACCGCATATGTTGCATAGGTCGTATGACCCTCTCATATCCGAGCCGTATGGGACATGTCATGTGTTTGAGCCGTATGAGAAGGACTTAAGCCGCAGGAGCACTTCTGGATTTGAACCGCATAAAGTCCCATTGAACGGGGCCACATGTGCTCCTGATGAACTGGACCGCATAAAGCTTCGCTAAGTCGTGCCGCATAAGCTCATTTGTAAAATAGAACCGTATAAGCTCAACCGAATCGCAAAAGCTTTATCGAAGCAGTGCCGCATGAAACCCAACTGAATTGGGCTGCACAAGGTTACGTTGAACCGAGCCGCATAGGCTCTATCGAAGCAGTACCGCACAAAATCCAACTGTATTGGGCCGCATGAGGCTACGTCGAACCGAGCCGCATAGGCTCATATGAGCTTTTTTAAGAAACTTCAAGTGGTTTCATTTTAACCATCTTTTAATCCTGTTTCTTTGGTTCTTTCTACAGTGGATCTGCCAATCAATCCAGCAGGAGAACTTTTGGTGGGTTCAGCCCAATATGCCATAGGTGTGCGGCTCGATGACTTGGTTCGACGTGTGTCAGATTAGCTTCTCGCTGATGAGCCTTTGGGGAGGGTGAGCGTCATCAATAACTAGCCTTTCCACTTTCTTTGTACTATGATGAACTCGGGAAGACTAGAGGGAGAGTATCTAAAACCAGCCTTTCTCTTCGGGGATGCTCTATCCATAAAGAACCCCCGAGTGTTGGACATTTATGAGAGCTGGGACTTTACTGTGGATGGGGTGGAGATCCATATTCCTGAAATAGAACGTCATTTTCCCCTCTCGTGGTTCAATATGGTATCGTTGAGCAGGCAGATGGTGGGCTTCCTAACTCCAACCCAATTGGGGATGTTCGTGGGCAACATCCATTATAATAAGAATATTAGGTCAGCATATGCGAGCAGGGACTCGGTCAGTCGGAGCGTGATGGGACTGATTCTGGGTACCTTCATAAACGTATCTGGTCCCAACTTTACGTTTACTCTAGCCGTACCTTCCTGAATCAGCTCGCTCGCAAGGGGTCTTATCCTGTTGGCAGGTTGTCACTGTTGAACTGGATAAACCCCATCCCTACATAGGCCAACCTGACCTCATGGATCCTGAAGAAATACGAGGCATTCCTTCGGGAGATTGACCTCTATTATACCATCCGGGGCACCTATTACGGGTTACCCATTAACAAACCGTTGTTCATGGCTCTTTTGGAAATGTATAACTGGCGGACGGGAACTTTCTTTGCGCCCGGAGGGGAGTTGGGACTTGCTCTCCATGAAATGTATGCTGTTTCTAAGCTGCCATTGGGAGTGAGGCCTTTGAAGTATATACCCCGACAAACAAGGAATTCGAGGATCTGGATCGACGATTCCTGGGTTTCGTTGTCGTGTACCAGGAACTGTAATACCACCACAGTATCTGTCACCAAACGGCTATCAAGAAGAACAATAGCTCAGAAGGGAACGCACTCCATACCACGTCTTGGGTATCTTATCTTTTGAAATTCAGTCCCTCTGGCCGGTTTTCTTCTCGAGGTCCTCAGATCCAGGAGGAGATAAAAAACCTGATGTCGAATGCCAAGAGGTCGAGGTCCACCAGTGACAAGTTTGGGAGTCGCACTGACTCCTTCAGCTATTTCTACCACGGTACCCGGCAGATGTCTGAGAAAGTGCTCTCGGCTGGATTCTTGATGGTGTGGCTACGGAATTCCATAATCTTGGGAGGGGCAGGTTCCATTGAAAGGATCTGCCGCCACTTCATCCTCCCGGCCGTGAAGCTGGCCTTTAGAGTCAGGCTGGCCCTTCTTTCGGCCATGGTGTGTAGCATACACCACGGCCTTCGCGCCTTTTCGTACAAAGTCATTGCCTGCGAGACGATACTAGACTTTGAGCGAATAGAGCTACCCTACCATTATCTAATGGGGTGCCTATTGATACATTATCGGTCGTTGATGAGGTCCGGAGCGGAAGATGGCGTTACCGCTGATGACACTTTCCTTTTTCGATACCATCATCAGCCTTGGGAATATGACACCATGCCAGCCTGTCGGAGGGCGTTGGCGAGAGTAGACGGGCACAACTTTTTTGTGTCTGTTCTTTAATTTACC
Source organism: Iris pallida (assembly GCA_029216955.1). NCBI lineage: Eukaryota > Viridiplantae > Streptophyta > Magnoliopsida > Asparagales > Iridaceae > Iris > Iris pallida. The sequence goes on along the minus strand of JANAVB010024600.1, from coordinate 194,704 downwards.
GCTAGAGAAATGAGGGGTGTACATGTTGATGGCATTGAACCTCCCCTCCTTTTATCTGAGAAAATGCTCCTTTGGCTGCACAATATTCGTCCAGTGCACTTAGTACATCGTTACCGCAATAAAGTAAACCTGGAGCCCTACTTGCCCTGCAGGTTCTCCCGCCAGTTCGGGTATAGCCAGCTGTTCCTTGATTATCCCAGTGCTTGCCTAGGCTTTGAGGGCAGTGTCCTTGATGGTATCAGGGCTTGGCATTATTACAATACGGTTCATACCCGAGCTAGCTTCTCGGTTCCCGATGCTAATACGTCAGGGAAGATTTTGTACATGGCGGCCCTCTATCATGTTACGGCGAGCAAGCCTTCCGTTAATTTTGACATGAGTACCAGCTTTATCGTCGGTACTGGCTTGGCAGAGAAGCCCGTGGGGTCCAAGAAGAGAAAGAAAAAGGCGAATATGGTTCTTGTGCCGGACTCAAAATCTACGATGGCGGGCGAAGAGGATGATGAGCAGAATGCCGATGATCCGTTTCATCCTTCGGACGAGGAGGTGGGGTATCAGCCACCTATTGTGCCGGATGACATGGTGGCGGGGCAGCCACCTGCTGTGCCTGGCCCTTCGCGTAAGGAAGCAGGCGTATGTTCACTAATGATGGCAGGGCCTACTCCACGAAGCGAGCTGCAGTACGACGTCGCAGGCTGTTTATCGAGGATGTTGACGCTGTTTCTGAGGTGATTTGAATTTCAACTATCTTCTCATTCTTTTTTCTAAACAATGGCCTAATCATTTTCTTTTGCTCTTTGTAGGCGTCAGAGGAGTCAATTTCTCGGGACCCGACTGCCGAGGTCGATCCGGCCATGACCACTTTGGTCAATGATATGTGCACCGCTATTATTTCTGCTGGGGTTCTTCCGGAGGCGGCCGAGGAGTCCCACCTTGCTGTGACCTCAACCCATGGGGATGGGGGTTCTACTACACATGTCCCTGAGTCAGCTAAATTTCAATAGGGTGATGCTGAATTAGCTGGCTCCCTTTCAGAGGTGTCTGGGGCAGAGAAACCAGTTAAATTCAACTTGGAGGTCGCGGATGAGGAGACTATGCCAGCTGCGAGCGAGCTGCGGCCTCCATGCTCCTCCCCTGGTAAGATAAGCCGAATCTTAACTTGTGAGGAGGCCTATCTGCTCTATCATCATATCCTTCGGGTTACGTCGATTAATGGTTGCTTTGGACGTACAGGTCCCGTCCCTTTATTGTCGACGACGGACATTGTCGGGGCGGACTCTACCGGAGTGGATCTGGTGGAAGCACGTGTGCCTCATTCTCTTCCAACTTATATTGAGGGGCCTCCAGCTGGGTCGAGTTCGGGAGCCCAAGTGGCGGCACAACCGGCGCAAGAAACAATGCTTCTTGCGTCCTCCTCTGCGAATATGGTTTCGGGGGTTAACCTTTCTGCCTTGCCGAGTATCCAAGCCCTACGGGCGGCGAAAGAGGAGCTAGCCGCTATTCATGCATCTTTTCGCACAGAATTTGTTTCCCTGGTGGCAGGGATGGCAAGTTCCGATGCTACTCCTTCGATATTGCCAGCCATACTCCCTTTGATGTCGTCCTCTACAGAAGTTTTGGATGAAGTGTCACAGGATGTGGTTGACAGCTTTTACCGCCACTTGAAGAGAGGGATCGAGGCAGCTGTGGAGAGGGGGACCCCCTTTGCTATGGCCCGTCAGTGCGTCGGTAGCCAAATCAATATCCTTAGAACACTCCCCGGTGGGGCGGGACTAGCTGTGCTTCTGGAGCCCAAGCTGCTAGAGGCTGATCGTCTTGTGGCCCAGTTTCACGTGCTACGGCAAGCTGATCTGTCCGTGGCAATAGATCAAGAGCGCACTTTCCTCATAACCGCGGTAGAAAAGGTGAGGCTCGCTCGGGAATTGATCAAGCCGACTACACTGAAGGACCGCCGTAATCTGTCTCAGTTATATGATCAATTGAGCCGTAGAAATGAAGATTGCATGGCTCAGAAAGCGACCGCCTCCCGCGGGATAATCGACACCAGGGAGCTGATCCTCGAGCTCTAGAGAAAGCTGGCCTTTCTGGAGTCCGAGCTCGAAGCCGCCCGTACTAAGAAGGGGCTTGTTATCCTTGAGGCTGACAGACTTAGTCGAGCTTCTACCAATCTGGAACTCGCCCTGAAGAAGATGGATGATGACTGGCGGGCACATATGTACTTTGATGATGCGGAGCAGTTGTCCCAGGAGGCTGAGCGTCGAGCTTGACAGCGGCTTAAACGGGGGACCACCTTGGTGAGAAACCGCCTCATGGAATTATGTAATACCGAACCCTAGTCGGCCTTTTTCTTCTTTTATTTATGTTCTCCCCTTTTTTTCTTTTTGAGAGAGACATGGTCCCAAAACATGTAATACTTTTTGGCTTCCAAATAAAAGAGTATATTTTATTTTACTCTTTATTTGTACTGCTTGTTGTGCCTGTGGTGTTATGGTGGTGTTTACCCCGCATGGGGGACTTGTTTGTGGACCTGTTACCTTTGGCATACCTTAATTTTAGGTACGGATAACAAGTTTGATTGGGGATACCTAAAATAGTTCCATGGTAAGGTGTTCATAGACGCTCCTGGTATCGGGAGAAAGAATGCCATGGAGCAGCTGGGCTCCCGGGGCATGATGAGAAATAATGGGCCTGTACTAAGAGACTTAGCAAAGGACATTTGTGGGCCTATTATCCTTGGTGTACCCTGGCTTAGGGTACGGATAATAGGATGAAAAGGAACCAACATACTTACTCAGAGGTAATGAGGACATGGCAAGCATGAGGGTTTTACCGCGGAGTCTTCCTACTCAGAGGTAATGAGGACATGACTGGAGTGGACTCAACGGAGGATATTTGTGGACCTACTATCCTTGGCGTACTCCATTCGTGGGTACGGATAATAAGTCGAAAGAGGATCAACATGCTTACTCAGAGGTAATGAGGACATGGCAAGCATGAGGGTTTCTTTGACAGAGCCTTCCCACTCAGAGGTAATGAGGACATGGCAGGAGTGGGCTCCATGAAGGGATACATAGGACGACTCAGAGGTAGTGAGGACATGGAAGTTCTATGTAGAGGGGTGATTTGTTTTTGGCCGAAGTGAAACGACTCAGAGGTAACATCGACGTGGTCGTTTTTGAAATTTGTGGATCTGTTACCATTTTTGTGCACTGGGAGTGCGGGTAGTGGATCATGAGGAAGGAGGTCTTTCAGGAAAAAAGTTCAGAGGTATGGTTACACATGACTTTTTTTCTAAAATAGTGACCGGGATGTAAGTTCAGGGGTACCAGCGGGTACATAACTCGACAATCCAGGGATTTTGGAATCAAAGTGTAAGTTTAGAGGTACGGAAGGTACATAACTCAATAATATAGGATTTTTTGTGGAGGAAGAATGTGAGTTCAGTGGTACCGGACGGTACATAACTCAATCATCTGGGATTTGGAGAATATGAGTTCAACGGTACCGGAGGGTACATAACTCAATAATCTGGGATTTTGTGAATATGAGTTCATTGGTAACAGCGGGTACATAACTCAATAATCTAGGATTTTGTGAATATGAGTTCAGCGGTACCAGCGGGTACATGACTCAATAATCTGGAATTTGGAATATGAGTTCAGCGGTACCAGCGGGTACATAACTCAATAATCTAGAATTTGGAATATGAGTTCAACGGTACCGGCGGGTACATAACTCAATAATCTAGAATTTGGAATATGAGTTCAGCGGTACCAGTGGGTACATAACTCAATAATCTAGAATTTGGGATATGAGTTCAGCGGTACCAGCGGGTACATAACTCAATAATCTGGAAAATATCGTTTAGACATAATATTTCTTCAGGAACTTGTCGTTGACGGGCAGCATAAGCAAGTCTCTATTTTGTTTTACGAGGCGGTAAGCACCGTTGGAGAATACAGCCACAATGATAAATGGGCCTTCTTATTTTGGTTGGAACTTGCCGGCGGTCTTGTAAGTCATAACCATCGGCCTTCGAACTACTAGAACGAGATCATCCACTTGGAATATTCTGATTTTAACCTTCTTATTGAAGGCTTCGGAGATGCGTGCTTGGTATAGCTCGATCCGTTGCTAAGCCAGGAGGCACTTTTCATCTAAGGTCTCCAACTCTTGTAACCAGCGACGATAGTTATCATCTGTCGTCAATTGGTAAGTGAGAGCGATGCAGAGTGAGGGGATTTGAGTCTCCAATGGGAGAACTGCCTCACTCCCGTACACCAGGGAGAATGGTGTATTCCCGGTGGCTGTTCATACTGTAGTACGATACGCCCATAAGCATTCACCAAGCTTCTAGTTCCAGTCGCGTTTGTTGGAGGACACGAACTTCTTGAGTAACTTGATGATAGTTTTGTTGAATGCTTCTGCCAACCCATTTGCTGCCGGATTGTATGGGGTTGAAGCAATATTCTGAATTCTGTGCTTGTCGCAAAACCGATAGAAGGTGTGGCTTGCAAACTGCGGACCATTATCATGGATGATCCTTCGGGGCAGTCCAAAGCGATAGATGACATGATGCTTGAAGAAGCTGATCACGTTTGAAGTCTTTACTTCTGCAAGCGGAACAACTTTCGCCAATTTGAAGAAGTAATCTATGATGGCGAGTGTGAAGCGATGTCCTCGGGGAGAAGGTGGAGCGATCGGACCGATGATATCCATTCCTCATGCTTCGAATGGCCAGGACGCCACTGTCGGATGTAGAAATTTGGATAGCTGGTAGATGAAGTCCGCGTGGACTTGGCAGGCTTTGCACTTTCTTGCGTAGTCTACCGCATCTGCCACCATCGTGGGCCAGTAGTAGCCCATTCGGTGAAGAAGGTCTTGCAATTTTGGGCCAGGCTGATGGGCCCCGCAGACACTGTCATGAGCTTCGCGTACGACTTCTTTGGCTTCTGCGTTTGACGGACATCACAGTAATAATCCATCATAAGATCGGCAATACAGTATTTTTTTCTCTGTATCGTAGAAGAATCTGAGAGAACGCCTTCTGATAGAGGTGGCCTCCTTTGAGTCCTCCGGCAGAATGTCGTAGACTACGAAGTCAATGAATGGTTGTCTCCAGTCTTGTGCTTTGTCGATCGTCTGAGCAGAATAACTCGCCACAAATTGAACATTGTTCTTGGGACAGACAAATTCATGGCCTATCACATCCACCGATTGATGAGCATAGTTTGGAACCGCTAGAAAAGCGGCAAGGCCTGCTAGGGCATCGGCTTCGATATTTTGGAGTCTGGGAACGTGTTTGATGAAGAATCCCTCAAATGATGAAATAATGTTGATCGTTGTTTGGTGATAGGGGATCATGTCTTCATGGCGGACTTCGTATGAACCCCGGATCTGATTGACGATTAGCTGCGAATCACCATATGCTTCAATATATTCTACCCCCAGCTCTCTTACATGTTAGAGGCCAATGACCAAAGCATTGTACTCGGCCATATTGTTAGAGCAGGGCTTTGTGAGGGAGTAAGCACGATTGATCACCAACCCAGAAGGAGAAACCAGCACCACCCCGACTCCGACGATGATGTTGCCCTTAGGTCCGGTCCTTGAGGCGCCGTCGAAGAACATTCACCATATATCATCGTAAGAGGTTGCATGCGAGTCGGCGACCTCATCTGGGATTCTCTCATATATTCTGGACGACTCCGAGCCTGGGTGGGCTGCTAAAAAGTCTGCCAAAGCTTGACCTTTAATAGCCTTTTGCGGGACGAAGATCATATGATAGGAGGACAGCAATATTGCCCATGTGGCGAGGTGGGAGCTGAGTGCCCCTTGTTTAGTCATGAGGACCCTGAGAGGGTTGACTCGTGAGATCACATGTATGGTTTGTCCTGTGAAATAGTGTCGTATCTTTTGAATGGCAAACACCAGGACGAGGCATTCCTTCTCCACGGCGGTGTATCGGTGCTCTGGCCTAATCATCATTCGGTTGAGGTAATATATAGCTTGTTCATGGCCCGTATCATTATTTTGTGCCAGCAGAGCACCGAGGGAATGCTCCATTGCTCGTACATATAGCAAGAATGGTTTTCCAGCAACAGGGGCCACCAGACTGGTGGGTTCGATAAGTATTCTTTGATGCTGTCGAAGGCATGTTGGTATTCTTCATCCCATACGAACGAGACGACTTTCTTCATGAGATGGGTGAATGGCGGACATCACCCGAAGAGGTTAGAAATGAACCTTCTGATGTAAGCTAGCCTCCCTTGAAGGCCTCTGAGTTCGCAGAGATTTCTCGGAGGACCCATCTCCATAATTACCTTCGTCTTCTCTGGATCTACATGAATTCCCTGGGAAGTAATAATAAAACCCAGAAATTTTCTGCTAGATATGCCTAGGAAGGATTTTGTGGGATTCATCTTCAGGTTGTGCGCTCGCATCAGGTTGAATACCGTCCTCAGATCCTGCAGATGGTCTCCCTTATAGCGACTCTTGACGGCAATGTCATCGACGTAGCATTCCAAAGTCTTGTGTAAGTGGACTCTGAAGATGATACTCATGGCCCTTTGATATGTGGTGCCAGCATTCTTTAAACCGAAAGGCATGACTGTATAGCAGTATGTGCCAATCGGTGTTCGGAATGATGTATGCTTCTCGTCGTCAGGAGACATCTTGATTTGGTTGTACCCCGGGAAGCCATCCATGAATGACATACGTTCGAAACCGCATGTGTTGTCGATCATGATGTCTGTGATAGGGAGGGAGAATTCATCTTTGGGACATGCCTCGTTCAGATTGCAGAAGTCGATGCAGATTTGAATCTTTCCATTCTTCTTGAGGATCGAAACTATGTTGGCGACCCAGTCTGGATGTTGTTCCTCACGGATGAAGCCGCTGGCTATCAGTTTGTTGACTTCGACTTCGATCGCATCCATGATGCCTGGGCGGAAGCGTCGCTGTTGTTGTTTGACCGACTTTGCATCTGGCCGAATGTTGCGCTTGTGAAGGATAACCTCGAGGTTTAGTCCTGGCATGTCTTTATAGCTCCAGACGAACACATCGATATATTCTTTGACAAGTTCCAGTAGCAATTCTCGCTCTTCGTCTATCAGGCTTTTACTAATAAAGATTGCTTTTGGAGAAGATTCGCTGCCAAGGTCGACCTGTATAACCTCATCTTCAGTAGGAGGTTCTCTCTGTTCGAACCACTTTTTCCATTGTGCATCCAGCTGTTGGGCCCACGGCTCTAACTCGAGGATTTCAGGAATGTCTTTATCTTCTTCGTAGGCGTCGACAAATACCATATTGACAGACCAGACTTGCCTGAGCATGTCCCCAATGCTGACATCTGAATCGGAAGTGGGTGATCCGGTTGAGTGTGAATGCCAATCGCATTCCTCATCTGAGCTTTCAGGGGTTGTCGCGGGTGTGACGTAACCTAGCCCACATCTGGTTTTGTTGTAGTAGTCTCGTGGTTTCCCAGCCGGGACTGGCGGCTTTAAAGGTAATCGTCGACCAGTGCCATAGTTCAAACCTGGCGTAGTCTCCATATCATACCCATGTTTTTGTATGAGGTATTTGGATTGGGGCTATACAGATAAAGAGGTAGTCTTCCGACCGAAGATGATTGGATGGTCCCCTCCCTCGATTATGCGGTAAACGTCTTCCACTGGGGTAAGCTGGTTTGCGGTGTAAACATTTGTCACTTGTGTGTGTAGGTGAGTGCCTATACCGTGTTCCATAGCATACATTGTACAAAGCTTATTAAGCTCGAGGTAGTTCAAAAATAGCCCTTTATTGATGAAGTAAGGTATCTTTTCTAACAAAATTACATCATCTGCGGAGGAAACATCAGTGTGGGCAGCCACATACTTGGCTAGTTTCGGTTCTTCTTCGGCCACCCCCTGTATAAATGAAGACTGAGAGGATGATTTGGGCAGCTTGATCATCAGGGGTTCTATTGGTGGGGCCGAACGCGGAGTTGTTGGCAAAGTAGTGACCCCCAGTTTGGTACTCGATGTTGGATGGGAAGTTATTGGCTCGCTAGAAGCCTCAGACTTTGTATCGGGGTGACGATTCTTCTTGGGAAGGAGTATCGTCATTGGCTTATCAGAGGGATTGAGCTTCTCTGTTTGTGGCTGGCCGAGGTAGTCTGATTGTCAGTGGCTCCGTTGTGGGTCTCGGCGCTTGGCCGGACCTTGGCAGCCGGATTATCATTTGCCCTTCTTATGCCGAGAGGCTGATTGCGTCCTTACGCAGAGCGGCCGTAAGGGGTGCAGACTTGCCAGGTTTGCGAGCTTGAAGGTGGATCGTCAGAGGTTCTTCTGATCCTGAGGCCATCTCAGTTCGAGCTTGTACATCTTCATCCAGGTGCCTCTTCGACTTTTCGTATAGACAGGAGTCTGAGTAGTAGGATTCGACCCCTTTGAAGGGATTGATGTCGGCAAATTCTGTCCTTATGAAGCCGTATTTGTCGACATATTTGAAGCACTGGTGCAGCATGGAAGACACGATCATATAATCGTATATCCAAGGGCGTCTGAGAGGATGTTGTCAGAAGTGTCCGCATCTATAACATAACAGGTTACTTCTGACTGAAGATTGCCAATTTGGCACTTCAAACGAATCTTTCCGATCGGGTAGCTCCTGCCCGAATTGAAACCGCTGATAGCGGTGCTTGTTTGCGTTAGGCGATGCATAGGAATACGAAGATGATGTAACAGACCCTTCGGGATGATGCTTATGGAAGAACCAGGATACAAGTGCATCCGATCCACCTTTACGTCACTGATGTATCCAGTGTAGTATAACGGATGGTCGTGCAGGTTGGTTTTGATGAGCATATCTTACGGAGTGAAGACAATGTTGGGCATCGCTCCTGTGCAAGCGCTGTCTAGGAGATTTGCAGGCGGGCTCTCTTCTGTGAGGTTGACCTGAGCCAGATAGGCGTCGACATTCTGGAGTGCATCGCTCAAAGCCACACAAACATCCTTTGAGAGTCTCAGGAGCTCGTATAATGACAATTTGGCTGGTGTGTTGGCCAATTGCGCCAAGATTTCAAAGTTGTAGGGCCTCTCCAGTCCCTGCGGTGCCTCTTTTTGAAGGGATTTGTCAAAGCGAGTCTCATTTGGCCTAGGCTTGTCGGTCGTCGGAGGCTGAGATGGTCCTGGAGTGTCAGTGGTAGCTGGCTGATGATCTTCAGTCGAGTTATCAGCCACAAGTTGGGATTGTGCCCCAGACCGAGTAACGACAGCCGTGACTTCTTCAATATCTGCCAAAATTGTGCGGCAGGATCTGACTTTTCCACTCTTCTTCTTACGGATGGAAGATGGTGTGGACTGAGTCACTTCAGATACAAAGTCTGGATGGACCCACATGACCTCCCCTCGTGATGTGGTGAGGGGCATTAGACCAGCAGCCTGATCCCGAAGAGGTAGAATATTTGCAATCTCCATTGTCGTCAGAGGGATGGGTACCACACCGTCTTGAGTTTCTGTTGGAGGAAAACTGCCAAATTGTACTGACACCATATTGGCTGCCACGGTTACCTCTTCGAAATTAATGGCCAGAGCGTTCGAATCGATGAGATGTTGGATGTATAGTTTCAGTTGGTAGCAGTCGTGTGTAGCATGGTGGACGTAGCGGTGGTAATGGCAGTACTTTGGGCTCTACATTTCTGTCGGCCGGGGTTCCCATCTTGGTGGATGGAGCTGAATTCTGTCTCCTTGTATGAGCATATCCAAGATGGGCTTGACGTGGCCGTCTTCGAAGGAGTAGGTCATTTGCGGCCATTATTTGTCCGTCGATTTTGACTCAGGTTTCTGGGCTGTATCGGCCACCATAGCCTGCTTGCCCTTGTTGTCCCGATTGTTGGAGGAGTTACCACTATTGTTGTTGTTGGTATTGGGACGCTTGCCCTTGTACTCTCCTTCCGAGATGTGCCATCCCAGTTGGCGAGCCTTCTTCAACCTTTCTTCAGCGCTAGGGGCACTGATGATAAACGACTTCCAATCCTTAAATTGACTTTTGCCCATCCAGAGGCTGATTGTTGGGAGCCATCTCTTTTGGCAAATTTCAATCAAGGAGGAATCTGGGTTACCAGATGACAATTTTATTGCAGTTTGGCAAAACCGCTCAATATAGTTCCTTGTCAGCTCCTTCTCTCCTTGGACGATGTCCATGAGGGTGGACATTGTGACGTCCTGTCCTACTTCGTAAAATCTTTCCAAGAATATGCGCTTGAAGCTGGTGAAGGAGTGGATGCAGTTGTCTGGCAGGTTGCGATACCAGTCGAAGACGACCCCTTCCAATGCCCTAATGAATAATCGTGTAAGGATGGCATCGTCATGGGGCAGGTGGTCGGTGGTGACCTCGAAGTAAGTGATGTACCGACTTGCGGAGGTCTTGCCATCATAAGGATTAATGTTGAACGGCTTATATTTTGGTGGGAAGGGGACATCCCTCCATGCAGCAGGGTATGGTTGCCGTATTCTGAGGTCTTGGGAGTTCTCTCAAGCACAAAACATGGCTCGGAGCTCCTCGACCTCTCTTCTTGCTTCTCTGGCCTCATCCGCAGCGGTGGAAGCCGACTTTTCAGGAGGATTATTGCCCAAATTCGGTGCTCTTGAATTTGAGTCCGTATTGACCACGGGACCCATGCTTGTTTGGCTAGGCGTCCCTCCTTGCAGAGTTGGAAGGGCCGCTTTGATCTCGTCTACAGACTTGACCAAGGCGTGCAGTATGGCCTCCAGAGTGTCGATGCATTGGCGATCATTGGAACCACCTTGATTGTTATTCGTCATGAACACCGTCCTTATATGATGAAAGATGAAAGGAACGGTGGAGGACGTGCTCTCTGAATCATACCCCTGTACCGAGAAGTCATCGGGGTATGTGGGAATGTTCTCCTCTGGTTCGGACTCAGAAGGGATAGTACCCCCAGCTTTAGAGTTTGCTTCATCTTGGGAGTCGTAGATGTCCTCGGGGATGTCGGCACTTGCTGTATCTGATGGGAGAGTTGTTTCCCCGGGCTCATCTCCTTGGAACATCGAATTATCGTGGATGCTCTGAGGAGTGCTACCCCCAGTTTTAGTAACCTCCAGTGGTGTGGATGTTGAATCTCCTACTATAGTAGATTTCGTCCTCAAACGGGTACCTTGGAAAACTCCGGTGGTGGATAATAATTTAGACGACAGTTTCTTAGTCACAGTGGTTGAGATCTTTGGGCTGGAAACGTTTATCTTCTTCTCTCTTCCATCTGCGGGGATTTTCTGAGTGGAGTTACAAGAGACGACGGGAGGCGCTTCGTCCTCTGAGCATGGTCGTTGCAGCCTTTAGAAGACAGATCGTCGGTCTTCTCTTGCTGTCGCGTTGTTGCAACAGCAGTTGATAATGATTTCGGTGCAGTGACGTCCGTGGGACGACTCTTTATATACCGGGGCCTCCTTTCTTTCCATGCGCTTGTGGAGGATAGCCTCACGCAAGTCAGATGGGTCCGAAACGACCATGTTTGCTCCCTGGATTTTGGATGACTTTTGGGAACCTCTCTGTCCGTTTGCCGCCGGGGGATAGAATCGAGTAGTTCTGTACAACTTTCCATCAGAGGCCCGCATAACAGTATGTGGAGCGCTCGGATGGTCAGAGGTTGGGATAGCCGACTGAGCTCGTAGAGCTCGCGCTGCCCTTGTCTTCTTCACTCGGGCGCCTGAAGGCGTATAGTAGGAAGAGTCAAAGTGGTGCTGGAGAGAGTCAGACATGTCTTCTCGGGAGCACGATAGATCAGGACCATAGGAGAGGCGGTCGAAGACTGAGCCGCGTGGAACAGACGGCATGCGGCTGGAATCAATAGTCTTCATGAGGCTGGAAGTCTCATCCGCATAGGTCTTCTCCATGCGACTGGAAATCCTGGCCGCATGAGTGTTATGCATTTGGCTGGCAATTTCGGCCGTATGGATATCATTCATGCGGCTGGCAATCTTGGCCGCATGAGTCTTCGTTTTGCGGCTAGTGCCTTTGTTCGGCTTCTTCCTGGAGCACATAGAATCACTCTTTGCCCCTGTAAGTCCAGCATCGTAGTACTTTCCTCTGTCGGACTTGGGGACAGTAAAGTCCTCTATGGCTTGAAGTGGCACCGCATGAGAGTTGCCTTCGCCGTCTTGGGCAGCAGAGAGTACTCCGTCTAGAGCTTGGGGAGGAGAAAATGGCTTTGGCCTCCACTCCCTGCGAGCCTTCTTTGTGCGGGTTCACTTCTGGATCGGGCCAGTGCTTCCTTCGGAGAGCATTTACGCCTGTTGGTCGAAGCGGACAACCATCTTCTGTTGTGTAGAGCCAAGTTTGGCTGCATCCGATTGTGTCACCAACTCCTCAGCCATGGAAAAGTTTGTCCCCAGCAGACTCGCCATCGTGTTTGCCATAAAATATAAAAGAACAGAACAATTATCGGAGGACTGGACTTTTACATCACAATACAAACTCGCTTGTACAAAAAAAGCCTAGGGACGAAAACCTAGGTACAGTAATCTAAGTACAATTGTTTATTTTAGATTCTGGGGGGTGACGGTAGAGGCTCGGGAAAGCGACGGCAGCTCTGCCTTACTCCTTGGACGATCAGATGCAGCCTTGGCTCCGGGAAAGATCTGCTTGGCGTTGAAGAAGTGCTCTCCTTACTCTCTCTGTGCTTGCTTTTGTCTCTCCAAGTGCTCTGGTGCCCTTCTCCAAAAAAAGGTCCTCTTTGCAAGGGAATGGCACCTTTCTATTTGTAGGAGTGCGATGCCATCATTAGGGTTTGCAATGATTGCCTCCTTGATATGTCGGCAGTTAAGGACCAATTAATCTGGGCCCTTCATTCTGATTGTAGCAAATCTAGGTAATTAATGTCGATTGCATCAAATCTCTGTGGGCAATAAATGTTGATTGCCATGAATATTGTAACTTGTAATGACTTGCCACGTGTCTAATTTGCTCGATTTGACTTGATCTGGGTAATTATGGTGATTGCAACAAATCTAATTTTATTTTGTTAGCACCCATAATTCCAGGAAGATAAGACTGCCACGTGTCTCAATCGTCGTGATAAGCGCCACGTGTCCTCCATTGGGTCATCTTGGCAGAGTCGCACATGAGTGGGCCGCATGAGGATGAACGGCCGCATGAAGATGGGCTGCCGCATGATGATAGACAGCCGTATGCTGACGGACGGCCGCATAAAGGATGCAGCCGCATGAAGATGGATGGCCGCATGAAGGAGGCGGCCGCATAAAGGATGCAGCCGCATGAAGATGGATGGCCGTATGAAGGGGGCGGCCGCATAAAGTCGGTGGCCGCATAAATACAGCAGCTGCATACCTCGGGACTCGGTGGATTCAGCCAACTGTAAAAAGATTTTCTCATCTTCCCAAGAAACACGCCTTTATGTCAGTCATTATTGTGCCTTTATGTCAGAACTGTCATCTGTCAGAGCTGTCAGCCGTCAGGGCATTAAATGCAGTAAAAGACGAAGGAAAGAGCTGTTGAAGGCCACGTGGCTTTGGGTCTATCTGAGCCGCATAGACGCGTGAGCCGCATGGACCCCTGAACTGCATGGGCTCTCTGAGCCGCATGGGGATCCTTGGCCGCATGGACCTTTCTTTATTCTTTTCCATGCTTCTACATCCGCCTCCTCTCTCGTTTCGAAAACTGCGTTATGACTTAATGTAGTTGCTCCCCCTTCGTATTTAACTCGTTGTCCTTGGATATTATGATTAATTTTAACTTTGAGAACAAAATTTTTATAAGTTGTGTAGGATGTAAAACCCCTAATTTTTAAAAGTTTATTATTATTATTATTATTATTATTATTATTATTATTATTATTATTATTATTATTTCTTTATAAGAAGATTGGCATATGGTAATTAAGTTTAAATTTGTATTATTCATATTTAATATCAGATGTAAAGCCCCTGATTCTTATACATATAATTATATATTTATATAATATAATTCAAGAAAATATTTAATTAGAGGTATTTTATTTTGAAGTGTTGTCTTAGTTAAAAAAAAATAAGATTTGGATTTAATTTAGAAATTTTTAATCACTAGGTGTAGCAAAATTTGCTACATTTCATATATAATAATAAGAATATTTATTAATTATTTTAGAAAATATTTTATTTTAGGATATTTTGGGATTTATTGGACGAGTAGAGTATGTAGGTATATATGTATTTAGCGTGTGTGTGTGTGTGTATATATATATATATATATATATATATATATATATAAAATATATATATATATATATATATATATATATATATATATAAGGCTTCTCGGCTTGGGTTCCTTGGGGAGGAGCACCCGCGCCCCCCGTGCAGGGGAGGCGGCCGGCCGCCCCCCGGCGCCCCGCTGCCCGTCGTGGCCTCCCACTCCTCTCCGGCATCCCCGCTCCCTGCGGTTGGCCGGGCAAACCCTGGTCGTACCCCTCGCGAGGAGTCTCCTCTCCCCTAGGGCTGCCGTCCGGAGTCTGCCCGACGTGCGGCGTTGCAACCCACCTCCTCTCGTTTCCCCGGCGCCGCAGCCGCTCTCGGCGTCATCAAAGTCGTCGCGCGTGGCACCCCCCGACAGATCCGGGCCCCTCCATCCTCGGCCCCGGCCCACCGCTCCTGCCGGTCACCGTCCACTCCGCCGAGCTGCTCCACCCTGTGGGCACGCCCCACCTCAGCTCCCCCCGTGTGGAGACCGCCTCGGTCCCCCTTCCCCCTCCTCCTGGCGATCTCTGCCTCCGTGAGCCTTCCCTGATCCGCCCGGATCGCCCCAGACTCAGGGCCCGGAGCCCTCCGCCCCCGACGATGCTATTCATCCAGCGTTTCCCCCCATGTCTCCCAACTCGCCGCCCCACCTTCGTCATTGGCTGCGACCTACACCCTAGCCCCTCCGGCCTCGGTGGCGGACCCCCGCCCCCTGCCCGCCGCCGCGCCCCACTCTTCTTTGGCAGCGACCTTCTTCCAGGCCCCCTCGGTTCCCCCCGGAGCCTCCCGTGGCTTCGTTTCCCCCCCCCCCCGCCCCCCCTCGCTCCGGGCGCAGACCCTCTGGCTCCCTTCCCCCTTCCGCCGCCAGCCCCGTCCCGACTCTCTCCTCCTCAGCGGGGGTCTACTGGCAGGACCCAGCCACCCTGCGGTGGTACTGGGTCGCCGCCCCCGCCCAACCGGCCTTAGAGGCGGTCGCGCCCCTCCCTTCCCAGCCTCCGGCCGCTCCTTACTGGGCCTCCCCTTCCTCCGTCGGTTACGGCATCCCCGCCTTCGAGACGTGGTGCCCCTGCGGTCGCTACCCCCCACCGTCGGGCCTAGGGTTCGCCGGGCCCCCTCGACGCGCCTCCTCGGCCCCGGCCGCTGATGGGACCCCCCGCCTCCGCCGCCGTGGCTCACCCCTCCTCTTGCCGTGGCGTCCCCGGCACGCGGGCGTGCAGCCCCCCCGGAGCAGATTCCCCCAGTCGCAGTGGCCCGTCGTGGCCTCTCCGGCGTCGTGACTGCTCCACGAGCCCATTCCCCCTCCGTCAGGGCTGATCTCCACCCGTCTCCTCCTTCCGTTGGCCGGCGGATCCCTTTCGCCGTCTTCCTCTGGCCCACCCGTCATGGACCCACCGTGGTTAGCGCTCCCCCCGTCGGCTTGCGCGAGGGTTGCTCCCTCGGGACGCGCCCCCCGTCGGGCCCTGCGCCTGGCTCTGTCCCCCTCGGGACCCGAGTAGGGCTGCCACGTGCCCCCTTCTTCGGGATATGTATTTGAAGTTTGAATGTTTGAATTTTGGCGTGCCTCGGGCCTCGCGTCTTCCGTTGGGCAGCGCGCTTTGTTGTTTTTTCTTTTGTTTGTTTCCATGTTTTCTGTTTGAATTTTGGCCCGGTTCCCGCCTGTGGGATCCGAGCAGTAGTGGGCTTCATTCAATAAAAGGTTGTCTTTAATTATATATATATATATATATATATATATATATATATATATATATATATATATATATTTATATATATATATATATACTGTTAGAAAAATAAAGAAAAAAACCCTAGCGAACATTACCTACGTCTGGGGGGGGGAACTTTTCACCACGCCCAAACCCGAGCACACCCCGACCCCCTTTAAAGAGAACTTGGCAAAAAAGAAATCCTTTGGAAACCATAAGCAAAACCCCTAAACCCAGTCATGCATCCTCTTCATGGCGACGCCAACCCTGCACGCGGTGCCACCGCGGTGGCCGCCGACCATGGCAGCTCCGTTCAGGCACAAAAAACAAGTCCCATGTCCTTCAAGTAGCTTATTTTTATTCGCGATATGTGTGACATAAAACGAGTTCCAAAATCGAGAATAAACTCGATATTTGGACATTAGAATCTGTCCCAACAACTCATGTTTGGAATTTAATTGTGATCGATAGAGCACGAATTTGAAAAAATCACTTAAACAGCCTTTTAGACAACCTGTAGGACTCCAGAATCATTTTTATAGTTTCTATTTTCATCGCATATACGCTGAGTAATTCAATTTCCAAAATATAGAAAAATTATTTTTTAAAACAGTAAAAAGTTTAGAAAATTATCGATACGACGTGTGCTCTGACAAACCGGGCAATGTGGTCACAACCATGAGCATCGAATGACGTGTATGGATGTTATCGATGTGTGGGATTCGAAGGAACTCGATTACGTTATGTGTGCACGATGAAATCGAGGCATATCCGTCGAGATACCCTGTATCGACCACTTTGCAAACTAGCTCATAACTTCATGCACATTCGTCATATCGAGACAAAACTTGCGCCATTGGGACCATCTCATTTTTTGGTCCTGTGAGCTAGTATGGTCCGATTCTAAGAAGGTCGGCCGGAACACTAATTTGGCCGGCCCAGGACTCAATCTAACTGGCAAATTTGTGCACGACCCACAAGAATCCAACTTTGGACATACGGTTGGGTTTGTAACGTCAAACCAGACCCGTAGACATATTGTTTGACAACGTTGAAGATCGTAGATACTGGCACACTTTTTGATGCAAAGTGGGTCCAACATTGGATATTGTATTGACCCAAAATTACGATTTTATTCCTATATCAAGAATTAGACTTTTGGGTATGCATTTTTAGACAGTTCTTTTATGCCAGACACGTTCGTGATGTTTATTTCCGCATCCGATGACGTTTGCGAAAGTTGGTTTTCTTTACTTCACTAGAGCTTTATCAGCAGCTCAAGACACCAGGTGAGTACATTTATTGTTTATTTTCAATATTGTTAATTCCTATGTCACATTGCTCAGTTATATCAGACTTGATTCTTGACACACTTGTTACACGATGACAGTTCATTTTTCTCTACATGTCATGTCTTCTTGCTTGTACATTGTGTTGGGACAGGGAAGTACTAATAGATATGTGATCAGACCTTAGCCCATGTTTTATTTTCTGTACAGTCGACCATAATAATTAACTTAGACCTTGTGGTATAATTGTCCCTAGACCGATCATATTTCGCAAAGATACTTCAAAACACATAGATAGCTATATTCTCCTGTTACATGCTGTCATATATTATCTTGCCTGGTATTCTTCATGTTCCTTATTCCTTATGTCTTAATATTCTCACCATGTATTTATGACTAACCATTGTCTTAGTCGTTAAAATATACTTGGAACTGCATTCAATAAAATATACTCATTTCATTCCTGAGTAGAAACCATATTTTTTGATAACAGCGGCTACACTTTTGCATTAGATTCTTGGGGAGACATGGGTATATGCGGAGGCCAAACCTAGAGACTAGTTAGATAGTTGAGTATTTACTTAGTTGTCTTTTATAATTTGTGAGACATTGTACTTGTATTCAAATGTAAACTTGGATATCGAAATTTTATTTTAATTAGTGTGAATGAGCAAATAAAAGAATTTTATTTTATGAGCATTATTGTGATTTGAGCATTATGGTCTAGACATCATTCTACTGCCGATACCGCGGCGTAGGCTGGCTTGCGCACGTAGTCGTATCCGAAAAGTGGGTGCGATCGTGACACCATTATAGATTTATTATCAGAATAATGCATAAGAAAATTGTTTAGGATTGATTGTTACTCGAGTTATTACGAGAGATCGTAGTGACATAGTATACCCCTTAGAACTATTCCTATTTACGTTAGCGTGGTTCTTCGTTAACAAGCATTATTTTAAATTTTGATAACGAAATTCTTTTAAGACAGTAGATTGTAAGAACCCTAATTTTTGCAGGTTTGCTTATTTATTTTATATAATTTTTATATATTAAACCATATTTTATTTTTAATTATGGCTATGTAGGTACTTTGTAGTAGTTTTTTTATTTTTGAAACACAATATTGACCAATTCCTTGAAATAAGTTCTATGTTCATGTTCTATATGAGACCACCTTTATTTTGGTATATCATGTCCTACTCAAACTGTTCCCTTGTACTACATAATTTTTGTACAACTTCGGTAGTCATTTTACCCTTTGCCGTAATTTGATGTATTTTTTAATTTCGAATTTAGGCGCAAACCTGATCCAAACATTTTGATTCAATATATAACTTTGACCTATTTTGAGGCTACTACACATGCCAATGGTGTGCCACTCAATCGAGTTTTCATGTGGTATTTATTTTTAAATGGTACACAAGACTCAATTATAGACTTATTGGACTCAAATCGATCCTAATAATTCCTTCGACCCAAAACCAATCCAACTAGGGTTTGTAGAGCCTATTCTAAGGTAGTCTAACCTATTAGACATATTTAGTACTAATTTTTATGAATTAATGTGTAGCCATATTACTTAAATCTATTTTTAAATCAACTCTATAACAACTTTCCTAATATGGATTTCTATTTAAATTCTTTTAGACATAGCTATTTTTATCGTTTGATTTAATAATCAAATCTCAACCAAATCCTACCAAACCAAATTCTAATCAATTCCAACCCAGTAAAACATAATTTTTTATATTCAAATCTCTATATTCCTGTCTGTACCTCTCCATATTTTCCAAAAATAGAGCGCGACTACAAGAAAATGTAGCATTTACGGCGCACAATTTACGGCACGCAATTGCTGCACATTGTAAATGATACTCTTTTACAGCGTGCAAATATGTGCACCGTAAAAGAGTTATTTTTTATGTTTTCTACGGTATGTTTGACATGCACGCCGTAATTGAAGACTCATTTACGGCATGCATTTTTGCGTTGTAATTGAAGACTCATTTACGGCATGCATTTTTGTTCGTTGTAATTGAAGACTCATTACGACATGCATTTTTGTGCATTGTAATTAAAGACTCATTTACGAGATGTATTTTTGTGCGTTGTAATTGAAGGCTCATTTACAACATGTATTTGTGCGTTGTAAATGAAGACTCATTTACGGTAATGCATTTTTGGGCCTTGTAGTTGAAGGCTCATTTACGACATGCATTTTTGTCTGGTATAAATAAAAACTCATTCACGGCATGTATTTTTGTGCGTTGTAATTGAAGACTCATATTCCAGCAAAAAATGATAAGAATAAAAAAAAGAATTAAAACTGAGAAAACAATAACAAAAATCTTTCTAAATGAATAATAAAATAAATCATTGTCAAAAAATGAAAAAAAAAACTATTGAATTTTTTTCAAAAAACTGAAGAAAAAAAAAAAAATAAATAAATAAATAAGAATTTATAAAAAAAGGTATAGGAAATTTATATTCTTTAGGAAAAAAATTGATAAAAAATTAAAAGAGGAGAAACAATATAAAAAAAAAAAATTTAACAAAAAAACAAAAAATATTCTTAAAAAAAAACTATTGAATTTTCTTCAAAAAATTGAAAAAAAAACAAAAAATGGATAAATAAGGTTTTTTGAAAGAAAATTGTATAGAAAAATTATATTCTTAAGGAAAAAATTTATAAAAAAAGAATTAAAAGAATTAAAACTGAGAAAAATTAACTTTTAAAGAAAACAACATAAAAATAATAATAAAATGAAAATAATTAAAACTGAAAACAACAACAAAAATCTTTTAAAAAATTAAAAAAACAAAAATCATTCCCAAAAAATGAAAAAGAAAAACTGTTGAATTTTTTAACAAAAAGATAATAAATAATAAATGAATAAGAATTTTTGAAGAAAAGTAGTGTAGAAAAATTATATTATTAAGGGATATAATGATTATATTTTGTGGATAAATTATTTATTGGATTATGTTTCGTAAACTTCTTTTATTTAAATTTTTTACCTTACACAATGGCGTGCTTCGGCACGTTGTGAAAGGCATTATTTTTTTTCCAGTTTTCCTCTTTGAAAATTGTTTTTATTTAAAATTTTCACATTTCACGCACAAATTTTTTTGTTTCCCTCCTCTTACACTTTTTATCTTCCTTAAGAATAGAGAAGTGAGCAGCCATATTCACTAGTCCCCCATGACTTCTTCACCACCACTTCTATTTTCCTTTTCCACTTCTCCACCACCACCACTCTCCGACTTAGGAGTAGCTGCCGAGTGAAGGTCTCCTCTGCCAACAACGTGACGGTGCTTCATGTTGGCTCATAAGATTGCAAGTATGGAATGTTGGGTTTGTAGCCTTTTGTTTTGGTTTTTAGTCCCACATCGGCTAGAAAGGAATGTGTATCTCTACATATATGAGTCTATTCTCTTTATGGAGATGCACATGTAGTGCACATGGGTGTGTGCCATGTGGGATTAATTATTAATGGTATAAAGGCTTAATCAACAATTAAGAAGCTGTAAGCTTTTTGCTCTTGGAAATTTATTTCCATGGAGCTAAGCTCCGTAGGAGCTTAGCGACTCGGACTCGGACTCGGACTCGGGCTCGGGCTCGGACTCGGGCTCAAGGGCTCATGAGGCGTAATGTGGCGTTTTGTTGGCGCACTTTGCACTTAGCACGTCAGCATCGTCGCTAGGCGCATAGTGCGCTTAAGTTGCACTCGTTGCGCGACTTAGTACGTGTGGGTTCTGTTACTTCAAACAGAGAGAGAAGAGTACATCCATTGCCAGAGGAGTTCACCGTCTTCCGAGGAGTCAGAAGAGCAGGAGTGTTCCAAGGTTTTCCGTCAACCTTGCTTGTTCCTGAAAGCTGTTCGCAGAGGACGAATAAAGCTTTGAGCAACGATGATAATTCACCCCAGTATTTCCATCTCTCGCCTGTCATCCTTCTGTTGCCTTTAGCAGTTCTGTCAGTATCTTCTTTTTAGAAGGCACTACTGCCAGTTTGCTACGATCACGAAAATCTCTTTAGATTATTCGTGTATTACGATATCTTTTTAGATCTCGTAATTTACAGAATCCTTCTGGATCTCTGTTGCAAAACCTTCTTTAAGGAATTGCTTTTGAAATGTTGTCTTTACAATTGTTTCATATTCTCAGTTTTCTATCGAAAAATTGTGTCCCGGCAATAACAATCTCAAAGCTTTATTGCTACGATGGAAAATATTAATGCTTCACTCCTAAATACTGACTTCTGTAAGTTAAAGAAGTTTGATGGAGAGCATTATCAAGTCTGAAAGAGGAAGGTTTATCTCACTCTTCAACTCAGAGACGTGGATCACGTGCTTCTTGAAGAGGAACCTACCGTTCCAAATACTGGGTCTGCTGCCACAATCTCTGCATCTACTAAACTTCAGGCCAAATGGAGAAGGAAGAATAGCATTTGCAGGTTGCTTATCCTGAATGCTATGGAGGATTCCCTAGCAGAATCCTATTCTAAGAAGAATATCGCTAGAGACATATGGGAGTCTCTAGAAAACTTTACGAAGAAGAAAAGAACCGCAGTAAAATATTTGTGGTTGAAAAATATCACAAGTGGTTCTTTGAGGACGAAAAGTCTATGCTGCCGCAGGTAAAGGAGTTCCTGAAACTGCGACAGAAGCTGGAAGACGAGGCGATGCCCCTCCCCGACAAGTTTGTTGTTGGAGGGATTGTCTCAAAGCTCCCCGCTGGGTGGAGCAAGTTCTATGCAAACATGCATAGGTAGAAGTTGGAGATTACCCTTGAAGATCTCCTACAGGAAATCTATGTTGAGGACCAGATGCGGGCTCAACTGAAGGTGGACACACTGTCCAAGCAATTGGCTAACGTCAATCTGGTTCAGACCAAGGAACCAAAGGGAAAGCAGGCAGCATTCCACAGCAAGAAGAAGAACACTGACAATCTAAAAGTCAAGGAAACTTCTATCAAGAAAAAGAAGCCAAAGTTTGAAATGCCTTGCTTCAAGTGTGGCAAGAAGGGCCACTTTAAGAATGAGTGTAAAGCAAAGACCAAGCAATCAGAGCAAGGAGTGCCTAGTAAGGTATCTATGATCACTGACGTAATTGCTATGATTGCACAGGTTGATGCAGTAAGGGCTGACTCTGACTGGTGGGTAGATACTGGAGCCTCCTGCCATGTCTGCTCCAGTAAGGAGTGGTTCACCACCTATACACCTACTTCTGAAGTGGTTATGATGGCGAACCAAGCATAAGCTGAAGTGCTCTGGATCGGGACGGTGGTGTTGAAGCTGACTTCGGGGAAGTCTCTGACGCTTCAAGGCGTAAAGTACGTACCTGCTATCACCAAGAACCTGATCTCGGAAGGCCTACTCTGCAATACAGGCCTCAGGATGGACATCAATGCTGGCCAGATGGTGATGTCTATCAAGGGAACATATTTTGGGAAAGCTTTTTATACCGAAGGAATGTTCAAGATTCAGCTTGTAAATCAGTCCAATGTAATTAATGTAATTAATGAAGTCACTCATTCTGCTTATACTCTTGAGTTGTGGCATAATAGGCTAGGACATGTTCATTGTAAACGAATAAACAGAATGTCTAGTCTAGGACTTATCTCCAAATGTGGGGGTAAGGTAGAGAAATGTGAAGTTTGTGCTCAAACGAAGATCACAAGGAAACCCTTTCCTCGGGTTAATCGAAGTAGAGATCTTCTGGAGTTGGTTCACTCCGATATCTGTGACTTCAAACAGTTCTCTACAAAGGCCGGGATGAAGTATTTCATAACCTTCATCGATGACTTCTCAAAGTATGCGTTCGTCTACTTGCTGAAGGCTAAAGACGAAGCATTCGAGAAGTTCAAGGAGTTCAGAGCCGAAGCTGAGCGGCAGACTGGACAACAACTCAAATGGATAAGAAGTGATCGAGGTGGGGAGTACAGGTCTCATGAATTCGCATCGTTCTGTAAGGAACATAGAATTGTCAATGAGACTACGGCTCCGTACTCTCCTCAATCAAACTAAGTAGCTGAGAGAAAGAACAGGACGTTGACAGAAATGATAAATTCAATGTTGTTGACTGCTGGCCTTCCTAAGTGCTACTTGGGAGAAGCTGCATTGACGGCCACTTTTTCCAAATAGAGTGCCTCATGCAACTTCAGACGTTACTCCTCATGAACTCTGGTTCAAGGTCAGACCTAACTTGAATGTCATTCGAGTGTGGGGGTGTCTGGCATATGTCAATCTTCCAGATCTAAAGATTCAGAAGCTTGGGACAAGGACTACAAAGACGATCTTCTTGGGGTATACCGAGAAGAGTGATGCTCCGAGATTTCTTGATATTGAGTCAAATTATATCATTGAATCTCGTGATACAGAATATTTTGAAGGCAAGTTTGCAAGGCACAAGAATATTGTTCTTCCGGATGTTTCGAAGAATAATGAGGGTGCACAAGAGACTGAAGTCTTCAATGATGATGTGGTCCAAGAAGATATTGTTGTTGAAACAACGGTTGAACCAGAACAAGCTGAGCCGTCAGCTAAGCGTATGAGGAGGCCGAAGGACTTCGGAAGTGACTTTGTCACCTATCATGTGGAAGCAGATCCGCTAACCTATGATGAGGCGATGAAGACCAGAGACGGGGTTTTCTGGAAGGAGGCGATTGACAATGAAATTGATTCCATCACCTCAAATAACACTTGGGTGTTGGTTGATCTTCCTGAAGGAGCAATACCCATCGGATGCAAATGGATCTTCAAGAAGAAGATGAAATTAGACGGAACTATTGACAAGTTCAAGGCTAGGTTGGTAGCCAAGGGGTTTTCTCAGAAGCAGGGGATTGACTACTTTGACATGTATGCTCCAGTAGCCCGGATGACCACCATCAGGATGTTGATTGCTCTTACAGCAATACATAAGATGGTGATACATCAGATGGATGTGAATACGGCTTTCCTAAATGGCGAGCTGACCGAAGAGATTTACATACAACAGCCAGAGAGATTTGTCATCATGGGTCTTGAAGACAAAGTCTGCAAGTTGGTAAAATCCTTGAACGGTCTTAAACAGGCTCCCAAGATGTGGCATGAGAAATTTGACAAAGTTATAAGGTCAAATGGCTACATGGTCAGCGATACGGACAAGTGTGTTTACACGAAGTTCGCTGATGGAAGAGGTGTGATCGTTTGTCTGTACGTAGACGACATGCTTATCCTAGGTACGGATATTAGCTGTGTCACTGAGACAAAGAAGTTCATCTCAAGCAAGTTCAGTATGAAGGACTTGGGGGAAGCTGATGTGATCTTAGGGATCAAGATCATCCGGACAGACACTGGACTAGCGCTGTCACAGTCTCATTATATTGAGAAAATGATCACTCGTTATGGGTACCGGGATCTTTCAGGGATCGATACGCCGTACAGGTGTGATCTGAAGCTGAAGCCTAATTCAGGGGAAAGCGTCAGACAGCTGGAGTATGCAAGCGTAATAAGAAGTTTGTTGTATGCTACTACTGTCACAAGGCCTGACATAGCTTTTGCCGTGGGAATGCTGAGTCGTTTCACGAGCAACCCAGGTACTGAACACTGGAAAGCTGTGAAACGGGTTATGAGATATCTCAAGAAGACTCAGACATATGCACTGTACTACAGCGGAGATCCGCAGGTAGTGGAAGGCTTCAGTGATGCCAGTTGGTGCTCAGAGGTGGAGAGCGAGAGGTCCACAGGTGGATTTATTTTCACAATGGGTGGAGCTGCTATATCGTGGAAGTCGAAGAAGCAGACTATGCTCTCGCGGTCATCCATGGAATCTGAGTTTTTTGCACTAGATACCGTAGCCGAGGAAGCAGAATGGCTTCGGGAGCTCATGTATAATCTTCCATTGGTTGGTGCGCAAATACCGGCGATACCGATATACTGCGACAACCAGGCGACTGCGGCGGTGGCATCAAATGACCTCTTCAACAGGAAGAAGAGGACTGTGCGGTTGAAGCACAGGGCAGTACACGATCTTATCAAGAGAGGTGTTATTGCAGTGATTGATGTTCGGAGTCAGGAGAATCTGGCAGATCCTTTCACCAAGGGCCTCAAGCGCCAGCTGGTCAATGACACAGCTTGTAAAATGGGCTTGAAGGCATTCTGATATTGGATTTTTGTATTCCTACCATAAAGTTTTATGCTATTAGTTCAAAGATTTATCTACTAGGCATCTAGCTTTTGGTTCAAGGGAGGACCACTAATCGGAAGAATATCAGGAACAGTGGGTACATGTTCTATTGGGCATGGAGAGGTTACGGACCTATAACCACTGTTATCTACTATTGTTTTCTGCGAAAAACGGTTCCTGTGGGAAGGTTGGCTTAATTTCCTTAATGAGTTCTCAGGCAGAGTAAATGCCAGGTATGCTTTACAGGAAGCATGGTAGAACAGCACTACAAGGAGTGAAACTCCATGCTACAGTGGGGTGGCTCTACAATGAGGTTCCTATATGTGGGGTGCTGCCCAGGAATAGGATAAAGCCTCGGCTTTGCAGGCCAAGTCACAGCGACGTAGCACCACAAATAGGCAGTTAGCCTAATGCTGTATGTTAAATATAAAGAGGGGTGTAGTCAGCACTACAAAGAGGCGGAGTTCCTCATGTTACAGTGGCACGATACCACCCTGAGGTACCCGGTTAGGGATAAAGCCTCGGCCTTGCAAGCCATGTCATTGCGGCGTAACACCGCAAGGGAGCCTAAGGCTTCATGCTGGGTAGTTTGGCACTACAAAGAGGCGGTTGCCTCATGCTACTGTAGTATGACACTACGATGAGGTTCCCGGTACGGGGTAAGGCCTCGGCTTTAAGCCATGTCATAGCGGCGTTGTAGAAGCATAGAAAATATCAGAACGATGATCTATGCGGCTCAGAACAGGAGAACCCCATGCGGCTCATACAGGAGCAGTCCCATGCGGTTCAGAGAGACTCTTTGTCTCATGCGGCTCGGACAGGAGAGTCCATGCGGCTTGCATAGGGACAGTCCTGCGGTTGAAAGAGTCCCCCAGCCGCATGTGGTTTAAAAGTACATACGGCTCACGGAGATATGCGGCTCAATGCCACGTGTACCCACGAAGACCCCTTCACACAGCTGGCCATCGAGCAGTCTGCCTATTTAATGCTCTGTCATGATTTGACAGCTGACGGCTCTGACATAAAGTATCATAATGGCCCTGCTATAATGACAAACTCTTGGGAAATAGGAGAAAATCTCTGACGCGATTCGAGATTGACACGTAGCTACTCCCATGCGGCTCCAGTGAAGAACAGCTTCATGCGCCTGGCAAGGATCGTCTTCCTGCGGCTCACCAAAAAGGCCATCCCATGCGGCTCGCAATTACTACCCTTATGCGGTTCACGAAGGAACCATCTCATACGGCTCGCAAATACTATACCTATGCGGTTCGCCGAGACGTTGTCTCATGCGGTTCATGGATGTCATGCGGCTTTGGCAGAGTCCATCATCAAGACACGTGGCAGAGATTCAATAACAGCTGGCAGCAAAGATGATTATGAGATGCAAAGATTTACCAGATCCCAATGACCATATCCTCATAATTAATGGGATCAGGTCATATCATTCATAATCAAACTAATGGGACAAGTGGTGGGAGATCCAAGATACACAATCAATCATGAAGATTTAAAGCAATCAGCATTAATTATTCGAAAGATTTAGTGCTACCCCCATTTATGGCCCAGATCCTTCACGCCTAAAACGAATGGTCTAGATTGATTAAGCATCAGGCCGCCGCGACTTTGAGAATGGGTAATCAGCCAAACCCTAATGATGCCCCTCCACTATTATAAATAGCAGGGTGCCATTCTCTTGCGAAAAAAAATGAAGAGGAGAGGAGAGAGAGAAAAGCAGAGATATACACCGTCAG
This sequence comes from Iris pallida, assembly GCA_029216955.1. Lineage (NCBI taxonomy): Eukaryota > Viridiplantae > Streptophyta > Magnoliopsida > Asparagales > Iridaceae > Iris > Iris pallida. The sequence goes on along the minus strand of JANAVB010024600.1, from coordinate 167,553 downwards.
AGAAAAAAATACAACAGAGAGAGAGAGAAGCCAGAAGAGCAACAGAGGAGCCAGAAGAACATTTCTTCATCAACGCCAACCATCTTTTCACAGGAGCCAAGGCTACATATCGATCGTCCAAGGTGTAAGGCAGGGCTGCCGTCGCCTTCCCGAGCCTCTATCGTCACCCCCCAGAATCAAAAATTAATAATTGTACTTAGACTGCTGTACCTAGATTTTCGTCCCAAGGCTTTCTTTGTACAAGCGAGTTTTTATTGTGAGTCTAAAGTTCAGTCCTCCCATAAAACTGTTCTGTACTTTTATAATCAATGGCAAATACGATGGCGACTCTGCTGGAGACAAACTTCTCCACGGCTGAGGAGTTGGTGACGCAGTCGGATGCAGCCAAACTTGGCTCCACGCAATAAAAGATGGTTGTCCGCTTCGATCAACAGGCGTTTGAAGAGATGCTCTCCGAAGGAAGCGCTGGCCCGGTCCAGAAGCGCACCCGCACGACAAAGGCTCGCAGAGAGTGGAGGCCAAAATTATTTGCTCCTCTCCAAGCCCCCGACGAGATACCCTCTATTGCTCAAGACGGCGAGAAGGACTCTTCTGCGGCCCCACTTCAGACCGTAGACAACTCTGCTGTCCCCAAGTCCCGCAGAAGAAAACACTATGATGCTGGACTTGCAGGGGCAAAGAGGAACTCTACGCGAACCGAGCCGCATAGGGGTGCTAGCCGCATGGAAAAAGCTCATGCGGCCACATCCGCTAGCCGTATGAAGAAAAATCATGCGGTCACATCTGTCAGCCGTATGGCTTATGCGGCTACAGTCGCCAATCACATGGATGAAACTCATGCGGCTATGGAAGTCAATCGCTTGCAAAAAACCCATACGGCCACAATTGCCAACCGCATGCGGCCAGCCTGCACGGTCGTGACTCCTAGCCGCTCAAAAACAACTCATCCAACAGCAGAAGACAACCGCATGCAGACAGCCTGCACGGTACCCAACTCTAGTCGCATAGCATCCGTTCCACGCTTCTCTCGATCAGTCTTCGACCGTCTCTCATACGGTCCTGACCCTGATGGTTCTCTGGATGATAAGCCAGACTCTGTGGCATTCAACTTGGACTCCTCCTATTACGTACCCGCAAGTGCTAAAAGGAGGAAGTCTAGGGCAGCGAGGGCTCATCAAGCCCAGTTAGCTGTCCCAATCTCTGACTATCGGGGCGTCCCGTTGACTATCACACGGGCCTCGGATGGGAAGTCGTATACAACCGCTCGAGTCCAGCCCCCGGCGGCAAACGTACAGAGTGGTTCCTCGGACTTGCGGGAGGCGATCCTCCACAAACGCAAGGAAAGAGGAGTGTCGGCATGCAAAAAGTCCTCGCTTGGACATCGCTGCACCCAAATCATCGTCAACTGCTATTGCAACAACACAGCAATGACGGAAGATCGGCCATCCGTCTTCCAAAGACTACAGCATCCGAGCTCAGAAGATGAGGCACCTCCGGTAGTCTCCTGCAATTCCGCTCAGAAGGTCCCCGCCGAAAGGAAGGGGAAAAAAGACAAGCATCTCCAGTCCCAAGATATCAACCACTACAGCTAAGAAACTGTCGTCTAAACGGTTGTCTTCCATCGGAGTATTCCAACACACCCGTTCAAAGACAAAATCTGCTGCAGTGGGAAATTCATCATCCACATAGTTGGGGGTTGGGGGTAGCACTCCTCCGAACATCCGCAACAATACAATGTTTCAAGGAGCCGAGCCCGGGGAAGCGATTCTCCCATCAGGTACGACAGGCACCGATGTCCCCGAGGACACCTGTGACTCTCAAGACGAAGTAAACTCTGAGGCTGGGGGTACTGCTCCCTCCGAGTTCGAACCAGAAGACAATATTCCCACATATCCCGATGACTTCTCGGTACATGGGTACGACTCGGAGGGCACATCCTCCACCGTTCCTTCCATCACTCCTCACGTAAGGACGGTGTTCATAACGGACAGCAATCAAGGTAGTTCCAGTGATCGCCAGCGCATTGACAGTCTCGAAGCCATATTACTTGCTTTGGTTAAGTCTGTAGACGAGATTAAAGCCGCCCTTCCAACTCTGCAATGAGGGACGCCTGGCCAAACGAGCACGGGTCCCGCGGTCAATGCAGACTCAAATTCGGCGGCACCGAACCCGGCAACAATCCTTCCGAAATAATAGCCCCTACCATGACAGATGAGGCCCGAGAAGTAAGGAGAGAGGTCCAGGAGCTCCGAGCCATGTTCCATGCCCGAGAAAACGCTCAAGATCTCAGAATACGGCAACCATACCCTGCTGAATGGAGGGATGTTCCATTCCCACCAAAATATAAGCCGTTCAATATTAACTCATATGATAGAAAGACCTCAGCAAGTCGGTACATCACTTACTTCGAGGTCACCACCGACCATCTGCCCCATGATGATGATATCCTCACTCGATTATTCATTGGGGCATTGGAAGGAGTCGCCTTCGACTGGTATCGCAATCTGCCGGACAACTGCATCCAATCCTTCGCCGGCTTCAAGCGCCTGTTCTTGGAGAGGTTCTACGAAGTAGGGCAGGACGTCACCATGTCCACCCTCATGGACGTCGTCCAAGGGGAGAAGGAGTTAACAAGGAACTACATTGAGCGGTTCCGCTAAACCCCCATGAAGCTGCCCTCCAGAAATCCAGATTCCTCTTTGATTGAGATCTGCCAAAAGAGACTGCTTCCAACAATCAGCCTCTGGATGGGCAAAAGTCAATTCAAAGATTGGAAGGCCTTCATTATCTGTGCCACAAGCGCCGAAGAACGACTGAAGAAGGCTCGCCAACTGGGATTGCACATCTCGGAAGGAGAAAGCAAGGGAAACGTCCCAACAACGATAATGGGGGTAACCCCTCCAACAATCGGGACAGCAAAGGAAAGCAGGCTATGGTGGCCGATATAACACAAAAACCTGAGCCGAAGCCCGCAGACAAACAATAGCCACAAATCGATTACTCCTTCGAAGACAGTCACGTCAAGCCCATCTTGGACATGCTCATACAAGGGAACAGAATCCAGCTTCTCCCACCAAGACGGGAACCGCGGCCGGCAGAGATGGAGAATCCGAAATACTGCCATTATCATCGCTATGTTCATCATGCTACACACGATTGCTACAAGCTGAAACGGTACATCCAGAACCTCATCGATTCGAACGCTCTGGCCATCGATTTCGAAGAGGTAACCGTGGCGGCCAATATGGTGTCCGTACAATTTGGTAGTTTCTCTCCGACGGAGACTCAAGACGGGGTGATCCCCGTCCCTCTGGCGATAATGGAGATCACCAATCTTCCACCTCCCCGAGACCAGGCTGCCGGTCTAGTACCCCTCACCACATCACGAGGGGAGGTCATGTGGATCCATCCAGACTTGGTGTCAGAAGTGACTCGGCCCACACCATCTACCACCGACAAAAAGAAAAGTGGAAAAGTTAGGACCTGCCACACAATCTCTGCAGACAATGAGGAAGCTACAGCCGTCGTCACGCGGTCCGGAGCACAATCCCAACCTATGGTTGACAACCCAACCAAAAATCATCAACCCACCACAACTGATGCTTCGGGACCGGCTCAGCCTTCGACGACCGATAAGCCTAGGCCGAAGGAGACTCGCTTCGACAAATCTCTCCGAGAAGACGTAGCCCAAGGGCTAGAGAGGCCCTACAACCTTGACATCTTAGCACAATTGGCTAACACTCCAGCCAAATTGTCACTGTACGAACTCCTAAGGCTCTCCAAGGACGTCCGTATTGCATTGAGCGAAGTACTCCAAAATACCGATGCCTATCTGGCTCAATCCAACCTCACTTGGGAGGACTCACCTGTGGATCTCCAGGACAGTGCTTGTACGGGAGTAATGCCCAATATCGTCTTCACTTCGCAGGATATGCTCATCAAAACCAACCTACATGATCGCCCGCTATACTACACGGGATACATCGACGACGTGAAGGTGGATCGGATGCACATTGATCCTGGCTCTTCCATAAGCATCATCCCGAAGGGTCTGCTACATCATCTCTGCATCCCAATGTATCGCCTGACACCTACAAGCACCGCCATCAGCGGTTTCAATTCGGGCAGGAGCTACCCTATTGGGAAGATTCGTCTGAAGTGTCAGATTGGCGATCTCCAATCCGAAGTCACCTGCTACGTCATAGATGCAGACACTTCCTACAACATCCTCTTGGGGCGTCCATGGATACACGATTATATGATCATGCCTTCCACGTTACACCAGTGCTTCAAATATGTCGACAAACACGGCTTCGTAAAGACAGAATTTGCTGATATCGATCCCTTCAAATGGGTCGAATCCTACTACTCAGACTCCTGCCTATACGAAAAGTCAAAGAGGTACCTTGATGAAGGAGACATACAAGCTCATACCGAGACAGCTACAGGATCAGAAGGACCCCTGACGATCCACCTCCAAGCTCACAAACCAGGCAGGTCCGTACCCCTTACTGCCACTCTGCGGAAGGATGCGATCAGCCTCTCGGCGCAAGAAAAGCAGATGATAATCCGGCTGCCAAGGTCCGGCCAGGTGCCGAGACCCACAACGGGGCCACTGACAATCAGACTGCCGAGAGTCAGTCAACCCCAAATGGAGAAGCTCAATCCCTCCGATAGGCCACTGACGATACGCCTTCCCAAGAAAGGTCGTCACCCCGACGCAAGGTCTGACACTTCTAGCGAACCGGCCACTCCTCGCTCCACCTCGAGTGCCAAACTGGGGGTCGCTAGTCTGCCAACAACTCCATGCTCTGCCCCGTCAACTGAACCACTGACGATCAAGCTCCCCAGGTCGTCCTCTCAGTCTTCATTTGCATAGGGGGTAGCCGAAGAAGAACCAGAGCTAGCCAAGTATGTGGCTGCCCACACTGATGTTCCCTCCGCTGATGATGTAATCCCTCTAGAAAAGATACCTTACTTCATCAATAAAGGGTTATCTTTGAACTACACCGAGCTCAATAAACTATGTACAATGTATGCTATGGAACACGGTATAGGAACTCACCTGCACACACAAGTGACAAATGTGTACACCGCGATCCAGCTTACTCCAGTAGAAGACGCTTACCGAATAATCGAGGGAGGGGACCATCCAATCATCTTCGGCCGGACAAACAACCTGCATCCCTCCACTACAAAGGAAACCGACCTCGGGTCAGATGCCGGAAGACTTCCTCTGTATCTCTATAGCCCTCAATCTAAATACTCATGCAGAAATAGGGGTATGATCTGGAGACGACGCCAGGATTAAACTACGGCACTGGGCGAAGATTACCTTTGAAGCCGCCAGTCCCGGCAGGCAAACCACGGAATTATTTTAACAAAACTCGATGCGGGCTAGGATATGTAACACCCACTACGACCCCCGAGAGTTCAGATAAAGAATGCGACTGGCAGTCACATTCAACCGGGTCACCAACTTCTGACTCGGATACCAGCATCGGATATATGTTCAGACAAGTCATGTCAGTCAACATGGCATTCGCAGACGCTTACGAAGAAGACGAAGACATCCCCGAAATCCTCGAGCTAGAACCGTAGGCCCAGCAGTTGGACGCACAATGGGAAAAGCGATTCGAACAGAGAGAACCTCCTACTGAAGATGAGGTCATACAAGTGGATCTCGGCAGCGAATCTTCTCCAAAACCAATTTTTGTCAGTAAAAGCCTAACAGACGAAGACCGAGAGTCGCTGCTAAGACTTGTCAGAGAATACATTGATGTGTTTACCTAGAGCTATGGAGACATGCCAGGATTAAATCCCGACATTGCTCTTCATAAACTCAATATTCGGCCAGATGCGAAGCCAGTCAAGCAACAATAGCGACGCTTCCGCCCAGGCATCATAGACGCGATCGAAGCTGAAGTCAACAAACTGATAGCCAGCGGTTTCATTCGTGAGGAGCAACATCCCGATTGGATCGCCAATATAGTACCCGTCCTCAAGAAGAATGGGAAGATTCAAATCTGTATCGACTTCCGCAATCTGAACGAGGCATGCCCCAAAGTTGAATTCCCCCTTCCTATCACAGACATCATGATCGACAACACCTGCGGCTTCGAACGTATGTCATTCATGGATGGCTTCTCGGGGTATAACTAAATCAAAATGTCTCCTGACGACGAAAAGCATACATCATTCCGAACACCGATTGGCACGTACTGCTACACAGTCATGCCTTTCGGTTTAAAGAATGCTTGCGCCACATATCAAAGAGCCATGAGCATCATTTTTAGAGACCACTTACGCAAGACGGTGGAGTGCTATGTTGACGATATAGCCGTTAAGAGTCGTAGCAAGGGAGACCATCTGCAGGATCTAAGGACGGTATTCGACCTAATACGAGCGCACAATTTGAAAATGAACCCTACGAAGTCCTTTTTGGGCGTATCCAGCAGGAAGTTCTTGGGCTTCATCATCACTGCAAAGGGTATCCATGTAGACCCTGAGAAGCCAAAAGCAATCATGGAGATGGGTCCCCCGAGAAATCTCCGCGAACTCAGAGGCCTTCAAGGGAGGCTAGCTTACATCAGAAGGTTCATTTCCAACCTCTCTGGGCGATGCCGACCATTCACGCACCTCATGAAGAAAGGAGTCTCATTCGTATAGGACGAGGAATGCCTGCGTGCTTTCGACAGCATCAAAGAATATTTGTTAAATCCTCCAGTTCTGGTAGCCCCGGTTCCTGGAAAACCATTCCTGCTCTATGTACGAGCAATGGAACACTCCTTTGGGGCTCTGCTGGCACAGAACAACGACGTAGGCCATGAACAGGCCATATATTACCTCAGCCGAATGATGATTGGGCCAGAGCACCGATACACCGATGTGGAGAAGGAATGCCTTGCCCTGGTGTTTGCCATTTAGAAAATGCGATACTATGTCACCGGACAAACGATACATGTGATCTTACGAGTCAACCCTCTAAGGGTCCTCATGACTAAACCAGGGGCACTCATTTCTCGCCTCGCTACATGGGCAATATTGTTGTCCCCTTATCATATGATCTTCGTCCCACAAAAGGCAGTCAAAGGTCAAGCCCTAGAAGACTTCTTAGCAGCCCACCCGGACTCGGAGTCCTCCAGGATATATGAAGAGATCCCAGATGAGGTCGCCGACTCGCATGCAACCTCTCACGAGAATATATGGCGAATGTTCTTCGACGGTGCTTCGAGGACCGGACCTAAAGGCAATATAGTCGTCGGAGTCGGGGTAGTGCTAATCTCTCCTTCCGGATTGGTGATTAACCGTACTTATTCCTTCATCGAGCCCTGCTCTAACAATGTGGCCGAGTACAACGCTCTGGTCATTGGCCTCCAACTTTCAAGAGAGCTGGGGGTAGAATACCTTGAAGCATATGGCGATTCCCAGCTAATCGTCAATCAGATCCGGGGCTCATACGAAGTCCGCCATGAAGACATGATCCCTTATCACCAAATAGCGATTGACATCATCTCGTCGTTCAAGGGGTTCTTCATCGAACATGTCCCCTGACTTCAAAATATCGAAGCAGATGCCTTAGCCGGTCTTGCCGCTTCCCTAGCAGTTACAAATTATGACCGCCAATCAGTGGATGTGATAGGCCACGAACTGGTCTGTTCCAAAAATAATGTACAATTCGTGGCGAGTTATTCCGCACAGACGATCGATGATGCCCCAGATTGGAGACAACCATTCATCGACTTCGTCGTCTACGACATCCTGCCCGAGAACCCAAAGGAAGCCACTTCCATCAGACGGCGTTCTCTCAGATTCTTCTGCGATACAGAGATGAAAATGCTGTATCGCCGCTCCTATGACGGATTACTGCTTCGATGTCTGTCAAATACAGAAGCCAAAGAAGCCGTACGAGAAGCTCACGACGGTGTCTACGGGGCCCACCAGCCTGATCCTAAATTGCAAGACCGCCTTCGATGAATGGGCTACTATTGGCCCACGATGGTGGCAGATGCGATAGATTATGCTAGAAAGTGCAAAGCCTGCCAAATCCACGCAGACTTCATTCACCAACCATCTGAGTTTCTACATCCAACAGTGGCGTCCTGGCCATTCGAGGCATGGGGAGTGGATATCATCGATCCAATCACCCTACCTTCCTCCCGAGGACATCGTTTCATACTTGCGATCACTGATTACTTTTCCAAATAGGCGGAGGCCGTCTCACTCGCTGAAGTTAAGACTTCAAACGTGATCAGCTTCCTTAAGCATCACGTCATCTACCGCTTCGGACTACCACGAAGGATCATCCATGATAATGGTCTGCAGTTTACGAGCCACACATTCTATCGGTTCTGCGATAAGCACCGTATTCAGAATGTCGCTTCGACACCATACAACCCGGCAGCGAACGGGTTGGCAGAGTCATTCAACAAAATAATCATCAAACTCCTCAAGAAGTTTGTCTCCTCCAACAAACATGACTGGAACGAGAAGCTCGGCGAATGCTTATGGGCTTATCGCACCACGGTCCGAACAGCCACCGGGAATACACCATTCTCTCTGGTATACGGGAGTGAGGCAGTCCTCCCCTTGGAGACCCAGATCTCCTCACTACGTGTCGCCCTCACACATCAATTGACAACCGACGATAACGACCAGCGTCGCATACAGGAATTGGAGGCACTAGATGAAAAGAGCCTCTTAGCTCAGCAACGAATTGAGCTATACCAAGCACGCATCTCTGGAGCTTTCAACAAGAAGGTCAAAATCAGAACATTCCAGGTGGGCGATCTCGTCTTGGCAGTCCGGAGGCCGATGGTCATGACTCACAAGACCGCCGACAAATTCCAGCCAAACTGGGAAGGCCCATTTATCATTGAGACAGTATTCTCCAACGGTGCTTACCGCCTCGCAAAACAAAACGGAGACTTGCTCATGTTGCCCGTCAACGGCAAGTTCCTGAAGAAATATTATGTCTAAACGACATTCTCTACAAGATCTTCGAGTCATGTACCCGCTGGTATCGCTGAACTCACACCCACAACATTTCAGATTATCGAGTCATGTACCGGCTGGTGCCGCTGAACTCACCTCTACATTCCCTTCAGATTATCGAGTCATGTACCCGCTGGTGCCGCTGAACTCACACTTTCTCAATATTCTAAATTACCGAGTTATGTACCCGCTGGTGCCTCTGAACTCACATTCCGGTCACTCTTTCAGAAAGTAAGTCACGTATTATTATACCTCTGAACTTTCTTCTTGGAAGAGATCCTCCCTCATGATCCACTACCCGCGCTCCCAGTGCAAAAAAAGGGTAATCGATCCGCAAATTTCCGAAACGGCCATGTCCTCATTACCTCTGAGTTATTTTAACTTCCACCAAAAACAAACTACCCCCTCGCATAGAACTTCTACGTTCTCCTACCTCTGAGTCATTCTGTGTACCCCCTCTTCATTAAGCCCACTCCTGCCATGTCCTCATTACCTCTGAGTGGGAAGGCTCCGTCGAAGAAACCTTCATGCTTGCCATGTCCACATTACCTCTGAGCAAGTATATTTGTTCCCTTTCAACCTATTATCTGTACCCACAACCGGAGTACGACAAGGATAATAGGTCCATAAATGTCCTCTGTTGACCACAAATGTCCTCTGTTGACCACAAATGTCCTCTGTTGACCACAAACGTCCTATATTGACCACAAATGTCCGCTGTTGACCACGAATATCTTCCGTGATGTCTCCCCTGCCATGTCCTCATTACCTCTGAGCAGGAAGATTCCACGGTAAAACCCTCATGCTTGCCATGTCCTTATAACCTCTGAGCAAATATGTTGGTTTTCCTTTCACCCTATTATTCGTATCCCGAACCAGGGTATGCCAAGGATAATAGGTCCACAAATATCCCTTGCTAAGCTTCTTAGCATAAATCCACCATCTCACCATGCCCCGGGAGCCCAGCTGCTCCACGGCATTCTTTTTGCCCGATACCAAGAGCATCCGTGACCACTTTGCCATGGCTGTTCCGGACATCATGACCAAACTTGTTATCCGTACCTAAAACTAAAGTACGCCTAGGGTAACAGGTCCACAAATAATCCCCAGCAAGTCCAATTCCGTAAATGCCACAAGTACAAGAAAGAGAAGATGAGTTGAAACATGCTCATTTATTCAAAATTCTAAATACTACATCATTTGGGATCACATCCCTTACAAAAAAGAAAAAAAAAAGAGAAGCAAAAGAAAACAGAAAGCTGATCACTGCTCCGGGGCACATAACGCCCTGAGACGGTCCGTCAGCAAAGCAACCGACCGCTCAAACCTCTGGGAGGCTCGACGCTCCGCCTCGTGGGTCAGCACCGCCTCGTCCTCCAAATGAGCGTGAGCTTGCCAGTTGTCCTCAAATTTCTTAAAGGCCCGCTCCAGGTTAGCAGAAGATCGGGAAACCTTCTCGGCCTCCCGAACGATTGACTCATGTTCCGCCTGAGCAGCCTCCAGCTCTGACTCTAAGAAGGCCAATTCCCTCTGGAGTGCGAGGATCCGCTCCTTCGTAACAACGATTCCACGAGAAGCAGACTCTTTCCGAGCACGACAAGCCTGACTCCGACGACCCATCCGGTCATACGAAGCGGAGAAGTTATCAAGGTCTCCACGTACAACTGGTCCAACAGTATCTCGGGCAAGCTTGATCCTATCCCGAGCAGCAATGAGGAAGCCCCGCTCCCGCTCAATTGCAGCAGGCAAGCCCGCCTGTCGTATCGCCAGTAGTTGGGTCACAAGCTGATCAGCTTCTGTCAGCTTAGGCTCCAGCAGTGCAGCCAACCCCACCCCGCCAGGAAGGGACTTCAAAGTTGCAACCTGACCCCGAGTGCACCGGAGAGATAGAGAAAAAGGGGTCCCCCGTTCCACAGCAGCGTCTACGCCCCTTTTTAAATGGCAATAGAAGCTGTCAACCACGTCCTACGTCACCTCATCCAGAGTCTCCGAGGAAGCCGGTGTCAGCGGGAGTGTGGCTGGCAGCACTGAAGAAGACGCAACAGAATCTGCCGCCCCTGCCACAAGAGAAGCAAACTCCGTACGAAAGGACGCTTGAACAGCGGCCAACTCCTCTTCGGCAGCCTGCAGAATTTGAATACTCGGTAGGGTCGAGAGGTCAGTCTCCGGAGCCGTATAATCTACGGAGGATGAGGCACAGACCATCACCAACTCCATTTCCATCTGCCTGGAGCTGGCGGTGTCACCCTTATTTCCCGTATTTTCTGTATTTTTTCGTATTTCGTATTTTACTCGTATTTGGATTTTTAGCATATATTTTTATTTTTTCTCAGCCTGTGGAATTTTGGTATTTCTCGTATTTGGGTTTGGCTTGGCTCGATTTTATTGGTTTGGAATCGGTTTGGTTTGGTTTATGTGTTGGAACACCATAGCCCTAAGCTCCACCCTCAAAAACACCACAACTCTCCCTCTTTATATCTCCACCAACCTCTTCTCTCTCTTCATAAACACCATTAATTTCCTTCTTCTTCTTCTCCTTCCTCCACAACTCTCCTAACCCTAGGCAAGTGCATCTTGCCACTACATTAGGACCCTCTTTTCTTTGTCCATTTGCTAGTTTAGGACATGGAAATCAATATTAGTTCTTGGGTTTTTATGATTTGGAGTCTCTGTTGATGTAGATCTAAGTTATTTCTATTTTTGGATTTTGTATGGTTTGAGCTATTTATGTTGGTTTTCTATAAGTTTTGATGTTTCTATATGGAAGAGCTTTCAGTTTCACTCCAGTTGGAGCCTTGGAAATCCGAATTTGGAGTTCGGATGGCCAAGTTATGAACTTTTAAAGTTTTGGTTTCAGCCATGTGTTCTTGCTGTTTGGAGAAGACAGTGAGCAGTGTGCAGAGCTGTTTAGCTTATGCACACTGAGCTGCGTGCGCTCTTTAGCGTACGTACGCAGACTTGAGTACGCTTTCTGTTGGAAACGTGTCTCCTTGAGCGTGCGTGACTTTTCACGCAGCTGCTCTCTTGAGCGTGCGTGACTTTTCACGCAGCTGCTCCCTGTAGCGTACGTGACTTTCACGTACACTGCTTCCTTAAGCGTGCGTGACTTTTCACGCAGCTGCTCCCTGTAGCGTGCGTGACTTTCACGTACACTGCTTCCTTGAGCGTGCGTGACTTTTCACGCAGCTGCTCCCTGTAGCGTGCGTGACTTTCACGTACACTGCTTCCTTGAGCGTGCATGACTTTCACGCAGCTGCTCCCTGTAGCATGCGTGATTTTCACATACGCTGCTCTCTCAGCGTGCGTGACTTTCACGCAGCTGCTTCCTGTAGCGTGCGTGACTTTCACATACGCTGCTCTCTCAGCGTGCGTGACTTTTCGTACGTTGCTCCCCTGACCCCTTGCTTAACCCGCAGGCTCTTGGAGTTTTGGTCTTATTTCTTTAAGCTTGGCTTTTCTATAGTCCTGTATATTAATATTTTATTAGATATTTTATGCCCATTTTATATCCTTACGCCTTTTGTCATGAACTTGATTTCACTTAATATGTTTGGAATGACTATTTTATATGGCTTGGTATGGCAAGAACTAGCATAACACGACAGTGACCCGTAGTGGTGCCCTCCTGACATGATCAACCTGACATGATAGTGGCCCGTCGTGGCGCACTCCTGACAAGTACCCTGACATGATTTATCTTGATAACTTAACTTGACCTGTCTTATCACCGTGGGTGGTTCTTTCTTGCTTGCTTGTTAAATCCACTTGTCCTGTCTTGCATCATGTCTAGGATGGGACTCCTGAGTACCACGGTCGGGAGTACCTACTAAAATGAATTAAGGTTAATAACTAGAATAACACAGTAGTCATGAAGAGATGACACAGCTACAGGCAATCCCGTTACCTGGGCGCTCTTGGGATCTGTAGCCTGCCGTCGAGTAGGGCACATTTCCAGTGCACCGTCGAGTGTTGCACCCTCTAAGTCACCTAAGGGTACATTTGTCTCCCGGATATTGTACCCACCTGAATTCAACCCTAATCTTTTGTCCTGGGTAGCCTGGATGGTCTGCAGGGCTTGTGGCTGTGAAACAATCTCACTGCATCTTGTTAGTAATTAGGCCTGTGATAACCCTAGTTAGTTAAAGTAGTAAGCCGTAGTATCTGCTTGGCCGTGATTGATTGAATGAGGTATAACCCGTTTAGCCATGTCTTGATCCAGTACCAGAATGTTTCCTGTCTTGATTGCTTACATTATTATCTTGCCGATAAATGGTGGGAAACCAAGTTCTGTTCAGATGAAGGGTTACAACCCCGGTCCTTGTTGGGTTTACGGGTTGTAACCTGGCTATCGGAATAGTTCCATGGTTATCTCGTCGTATATCATCCTGACATGTTTTCGTAAATTCTAGTTTTTAATATTTTATCTTCTTGTGTTAATGCTGGCTTTTGTTCTTATTTCGTGGCCCCCTTGTGGCACTTGCTCTTTCTGGGGTTGACCCAGCTGGTTTTGTGTGGCCAGATTTCGGAGCAGCTCCCGAGGATCTACCAAGCTTCCAGCCCAATGGTGGCGACTAGAAGGAACCCGGGCTACAAGTGGGTTTTCTATTTTGTTTCGCTCACTCTATTGTAAATTTATTCTTTTGAGGCGTTTAGCCGACGAGCACTTGTTAGCTCGATGCACTTTACTTACTGTCTGCCTATGGGCTGTAAACATGATTGACAAATCCTAGGGTTGATCATGTATGACTAAAACTCTTGCTAGTCCTAACATTTTGTAACGACTAGCTTCATGATCAGCTGAATATGTAATATTTGGGACGCCTTATCATTGTATATTTAATGATCATACATCTTGCGACTTTACTTACTTGTAGTGATTGAGACACTAGGCTTGTTCATGACCATAAGAGACTGTTGGCTTGTAGAAAACCCTCACATATCTAGACAGCCGTGACCGTATATCGAGGTGGTTTCCATTTCAATATACGTAGCTGGCTATGTCTGCCCCCGCTCTCCAGTATTCTGGTTCTGGGGCGTGATATGGTTTAAGTGGTGGCCCATGCAGGTCTTGTCAATCAAGAAATGTGAGGGTTTACCAAATAGATGTCTCAATCAGTATTCGCCCTTGATCTCCGCCCGTATTTTCAATTCCCTGAAATTCTTGTCCTGATTACATGCTTGTATCGTTGATCTGTCCTGGTCCTTCCTTATTGTTTCCTTGTGTCGTCTTCTTCAGCGGCACTGTACCTGACCCTGCCGATCAGCAAGAAAGAGCACCTCCCGTGGGCCAGCAGCAACCCGGAGATCAAGCCCAGCATTTCGGAGTCACCTCCAGAGTGATACCTACTGGAGGAGAGTCACCAGTTCGGCCCGTCCAGCCCGTAGAGCCAGATGATGGTACCTTAGTAGGCCTCATCAGAACCTTGATAGCTTCCCAGGATCGTCGAAGCGACGCCCTGCACCAGACAGTTCAAGATGCTTTGACCAGAGGCGGACATCCAGGGAACCAGGCGACAAACAGCTTCAAGCGATTGAACCCTCCTTTCTTCGACGGCACCGAGGATGCGATTGCCGCGGATGCATGGCTTCAGGATACCGAGGTGATTCTGGAAGCAGCTAGGACACCCGAGAATGAGAAGGTGGCGGTGGTACGCCTGCAGTTGTTGGACTTGGCTCACAGTTGGTGGGCAGCACAAGCCATGGGATTAGTGGCACCCATTGCTTGGGCAGTGTTTAGAGAGAGATTCCAGACGAAGTATTTCGATGCTGTGGCTCGGTACGATCTGCAGACCAGATTTACCAACTTGAAGCAAGGAGGCAGAACGGTTGACAGTTATGCATCAGAGTTTTCTAGACTCAGTAGGTTTGCCCCCACCTTGGTGGCGACCGAGTTTGATAGGGCCCAACGGTTCCAGCAGGGACTGCATTTGGAGATCTTGTTGGCGGTTGAGCAGTTCGAGCACCAGACGTTCGATGCAGTCTTGAGAGCAGCTAGGAGGCATGAGTACACCTCTCAGAGGATCGTGGATAGGACCGGAAGTAGGAAGCGGTCCCATAGTCAGATGCACCAGTCATCAGCTCCAGCCCCGGCAGCTAGGGGATTGACTATTGGAACTCCGAGGCAGGCGGCCTCAGTAACGTCGGTTCAGCATTCGACCCCGACGTACCCGCAGCAGCAGAAGCAGAAGCAGACTTCCGCGATAGGATGTTCTCATTGCGGGAAGCCAGGGCATGTGGTGGCAGACTGTCGCAGGGCGCAGGGATTGTGCCTGGCTTGTGGAGCAGCAAATCATAGGATAGGAGCTTGCCCGAATAGGGGTGGTTCATCAGCATCCAACCCTTCTAGCTCTTCGGTGAGAGGACCGGCCCCAGCACCAGTTCAGCAGCAGCAGTATCAGTCTTCGAGGCCCTTGTCGCCTCAGTCTCAGGTATTCCAGCAACAGCACCCCCAGCAGTATGCACAAGCCCAAGCTCAGATCCAGAATAGGCAGAGAGGTTTCTAGCAGAGGGGACCCGCAGCTAGAGGTCAGGCCATGATGATGGCTATAGAAGAAGAAGTTGTACCAGGTGAGGTAGTGGCAGGTACTATTCTCGTCAACTCCTTTCCAGCTTCGGTATTGTTTGATTTTGGTGCATCGCATTCATTCATGTCTGCACGATTTGCGATACGGATAGGATTGGAGCCGGAGTCATTATCAGTGAGACTCAATATACTTCCTGGTAATGGTCTTGTGGGAGTAGATCGAGTGTTTTCCTCGTGTCGGATCGTAGTTAGCGGTAGGGAGTTCCCCGCTAGATTCATAGAGTTTCCTATGGCAGACTATGATGTAGTCCTAGGCATGGATTGGTTGAGGAACCAGTATGCTAGGATAGACTGCCATATTGGCAGGGTTGTCTTTAGTATCCCCGACGAGCCAGAGTTTTCGTTTTCTAGAGGCGCAGTGGAGCCATCTTCCCCAGCATTGCGGATGGCAGTAGCAGCAGTGTAGTTACCCCGGATAGTTGAAGAGTTTCCAGATGTCTTTCCAAAGGAGCTTTCAGGGATGCCGCCGGAGCGGGAGATTGAGTTCAGTATAGACTTGATTCCCGGGACAGCACCTGTAACACCCTGTTTCTGAAAATTGGGGATTTTTGAAAAATTATTATTTTTATTATTTATTAGTGGTATTTTAGTCATGGTATGATTTTCTGGTGATTTTAGTTAAGTTAAACCAATTCTAAAGTCATGCTAAGTCATAACTTATGACTTTGTGATTTTGGTTAGTATAACTTAGTGTAAACCCTAGTTTTCTCTAACCTAGAAGTTGCCATGACCATGAGAGCCTAGCCATAGGTTTAGAACATCAAATTAGGGCTTTTTGGCCTAAAGGGTATTTTGGTAATTTTCTAGGAATTATTTGGAATTATTTGGATTATGTGATTTATTATTATTTAATTAGTTGATTAGTGTCATGTTAGCTTCTAATCTAGTTTAGCACTAATCTAGAGGTTAGTTACTAACCTAGAATGATAAGGGGATAGATTTAGTCATAGGTTAAAGTGAGATAAATATCTAGATATTTTACATATGATATTTTGCTTGATTTACTCAAAATATCAAGCCTTTACCATGAAAGTCCTGGCCTTAACCTAGAAGCAAGTGGTAGGACACCTCCCCTACACCCCATGGCAGCCAAGGACCCCCCTTTGGCAGCCCACAATCCTATAAAACCCCATTGGATTAATTCATGAATGAATTACATGAAATTAAATCCACAAAATTCCCTTTTCCTTCAACCCTTGATAACTTGATCATTCTTGATCCAAATTGACTCTAGTCTCTTGCATTGGAACCCTACAACATCTAGGGAGCTAAGGGAAGCTAGAAATTCAGAATTTGGGAGCTTGGGCATCATCGAGTTGGAGATCACACAACCCCATTATCATTGTTTTTCCTTGGATTTGCACAATAGGTATTTTCTCACAAACCTAGTCAAATTCCTGTTTTTCTTTCATAAATGCATTCATATAGGAATAACAATACTGTGTGTCAAGTTTGGTAGGGTTTTGAGTTAGTTTGGTGTCCGTATCGGACACGTATCTAGGGTTTTATGTAAGTGTTTGATGATTTGCCACAGTGAATTAAATGTTATTATTTTCGAAAACCTTTTGAACAAGTTTTTAGCCCTATAGGTGTAGATCATAGAACCATAACTCTGAGCACACTTCGAGTTGTGTCCGTGTCCAGAACAGGACACGAACACACTGTTAAACCACACTGTGACACTGTAAAAACCCAACTGTTTGACCTTCGTGTCGTGTCCACACATGTCGTGGACATGATACAGGAACTTGGACACATTCCCTGACACCCCACCTATCCTAGGACACGACCACGACACCATAGGTTGCACACACGTGGCCCTAGACTGGTCGACACGCGTGCACGACGCAGCACGACACTGCGCGCGGCTCCCCTGCTGCTGCACATCTCGTGCTCGCTGTACGTGACACGTGGACACGTGCCACTTGGCACAGAGGTGGGGGCACCCTCTGACAAGCCTCCCCTCGAGTCTCACAACTTCTCGTGTCGTATCGGACACGAAATCGCCTCTGCACTGGTCACTCACTGACAGCACACACGTGGAAGTTGGGCTCTGATACGGGCTTCCCATTTGGACACGGCGATACGTGGACACTATACAGACACACTGACACCTAGCCTGACCCTAGGCGAACCTAGGGACACGACCACGAGACACGAGGTCGTGTGTGTCGTGTCCTAGAGCTAGTTGCACATGTGCACGACACTGTATTTTGTGTGTGTGCACTGTCTTACCCGATTAGGGTTTTTGACACTTTGACACGCCGTGTCGTGTCGTGGTGGACTTCCAGTGACGCACACGACACGTACACGTATGGGGACACGATTACCAACCATTGGATTAGACTATTAGCTAGGTTTTTGACTCGGAATTGGTTTTTCCCCCCTTTACCTACACTGTTCAGTGATGAACAGTATTCCTGTATTTCCAGTTTATAAAATCGAATTTCAAAATGATTTTTATGTATATATATATGTATAATTGTGTGTATATATACTACATATATATGTATATATGTATGTGTGTGTATAGGTGGGAATTTGGGTGTATTTACATAGGTATTTGTGTAGATATGTGAGTATATATAAATAGGTATCTATGTGTAATGTGTGTGTGTGTTGTGTACCCTCTGTTCTCAGTTTTCTGAGAACACACACCCCCCCCACTGTCACAGTGACACACACCCACATCTCTCTCTGGTTCACTCTCACACTACCTCCCTTCCACTCTCTCTCTACCTATATTATGTATATATGATTATATATGTATATGTATATATATGGAGTATATTAGATATGTATATATATAGTTTATATATATATTTGAGGGTTATATATATATAGGTATGGTATAGTATATATAATTGGCTATATAGTTAGGCTAGATAGATAGGCTATATATATATAGTTAGGCTATATATATATTTAGCCTATACATTGATAATATATATAGATATGTTAAGTTGCATGTATATATATATGTATCATATATATTTGGGTATATATATGGTATTATATATAGATATATTTGCCAGTGCCCTAGATATGTTAGCCTATGGCCTATGGCTAGTAAGTCTTGATTTGACCAATAAGCCTAGTAGACCTAGGTTGACTAGAGTGTTTGACCAAATGTTGACCATTGGTCAAGATTAACCTAATTACTTGTTGATTTATCTATGATTGACCCAAAACCCTAGTTAGACTAAGGCTTGACCCTATATGGACCCAAGTAACTAGAGTTGACTAGTTTGACCATATTAACTAGTATTTAACTACTAGACCTAGATTGACCAAAATGTTGACCATAGTTGACCAAAGTCAACTATAGGTCAGACCTTGACCTAATTAACCTAGAATTGACTTGGACAGACTTAAAAGGACTAGTTGACTAAGGTTTGACTAAACCCTAGACTATTAAACTAGTTGATTAAGTTTGACCACATGGGTTATATAGATAGCTGTATATAGATTAAGATATGTATGGGGTTAAGTGAGATACTTAGAGTCAAGTCATGACTTGAGATGGAATATAGGATTAGCTTGAATGTAGGATTAAGGTTGGTATTATATATATATAGATATATATGTATTTATATGTGGTATACTTGTATAGGTATTGGTTATACCTTAACCTTGTGGTGTAGTACCTTAGTTGGTCTAAGTTTGACCTAGACTTGACCCAGATTGATCATGTTGACTAGTATTTGACTTGTTTGACCTTGTTTGACTCTATTTGACTTAGTTTGATTTCCTGTGACCTAGTATGACTTCCTATGACCTAGTTTGACTATTAGAGTTGACCAAGAGTTGACTTTTGACCAGATTGACCTAGAATCATGTAGTATGCATTGTACACTTTATTTTTACCATTGTGGATACATTGTGACTTGTATTGCTCTGATTAGGAGCCAGACACCTCTCCTCAGACAGTATATCCTCTTCAGACATTCAGTTATCAGGCGAGTACATTCTCTGACCGTTTCATACTTGTTCAGGCTTTACTTCTCGCTCTAGATTACTTTACTTGATGCTGTCACGTTGGTAACACGGATTGGTACTATATGGATCTTTACATGAGATGTTATCCCCCTCGGGAGCATCGGGTACTTCATGTTATGTGTGTTTCACTATCATCATGTACTCCTATGCTTCTATTATTCATGTGTACTCATGTGATCATGTACTCTCATGTTTACTGAGCCCTCATGTATACTATCATGTGCACCCTTTCATGGGCCCCATGTGATATCATGTACAATAACGTAACTTGTATAGATCCTTGTGTATTGATTGGGGAAACGGGGGAGTAGAAGTAGTCATGTGAATAATTCCAAAGTAGTGTAATCATGTACAAACTCAGTAGTGTAATCATGTATAAATTCTAGCCATTCACATGCCTATCTTGTGCTCTACATCACTAGTCACTTATAGTTCTATATATATAGTAGATATTTCATTACAGCTATCTCTTTTACAGCGTATATTTCCTTTCAGCAGTTCATGTATCTTACTCTATTGCCTGTATCGTATTTCCTAATCTGCTATGCACTGCATGAGATGTATTGCGCTCGTTCCTGTCCTGACTGGACCTGTTGAAAATATTACAAAGGATGAGGATGAGGCCCTGGTGTCTACCTATTATGGAGCAGGACTAGATGATACTTATGTTGTGGACCCTCAGCAGGATCCACCTGCAGCTGAGGATGTTGTTCCAGTAGTCTAGACTAGTTTAGTCTAGGCAGTCTTTCTATATTTACATTTTGTCTCACTTTCTGTGTTGTATTTTGAGATGTGGAGATGTATAGACTCTTAGACTTATCGTATTATGAGTTGACATTCTGATGTTATGTTATCCTAGACACTTGGGCTTATTTCATCTATGATACTGTTCTCTTGAGTTACTATCTATCTATCTGTCTTTCGTTCTTCTACCCTAGATGTGATTGAGATGTATATTATGTCACCTCCATTCGGAGAGTATAAACTGTACAGGTACTTGGTATTGATAGATGATTGACCTAGGACAGCGTTCTACCGCCGACACTGCGGCGTAGGCTGGGCGTTGTTACGTTCTCGTACCCTAACAGTGGGTGCGGGTCGTGACACGTTTTTAGTGGTGGCCCATGCAGGTCTCGAGTTTATGTAGTGGTATTCGAACTAGAGTATCACTACAGCCTGCGATAGGATTTGAGGAATAGGCTTAGAGAGAGTGGATACTCAATCACTGCTAGGATACTTTGAGAGATTCCTGGGATGACCCTTGAGAATCTCATTTGAAATTACGATTTAAACTCCTTTTCCCTTGATTGAATTTGATTTTGGAGGATTCACTGTAGAACTTTGAATCCTGGTATTAGTTGATGATTTTGAAATTTTTGTAGTTGTTGATTTTAATTTCTTAGTGTTAGATTAATATCTTTTATTTTTAGGGTACTCAATCACAATTATGAGAAAACTCTTATCTGTTTCTTGCCATCTAATCCTCTTGCTAATTGCCTTTCATTAAAATGAACTGTCCTCTCTGTTTTGCATCTTGCTTAAACTCTTTTTACCAATCTATGTGACTGTAACCCAAACCTGACTTACTTGACATTTCCTCAAATCAAGACTTTATTGAGACCTTCTAACCTTGACCTATGATTTGATCGAACCCTAACTATATTCATCTAGTAGCCGATCTATCCCTAGGACTGTGTTCCTAAATTATTTACTGAATTCCTGATTAATTTTATTTCATGGGTTAATTTGATCCTCTTCAATTTTTGCATCAATTTGTCACGTCTCGAACTACCACTTTCTATTCTAGACCATTGGATGTCCTTTACCGCGACTTAGATATTCAGAGTATAATACTAGCTGTTACCTCCCAACAAACTTCACATGTAAGACCTAGACTAGCCTACCTTCATGTAGGTATTCCATGTCCTACAAAAACCCGTCTCCTTGTACTCCATTATCTTGATATGATTTTCTGGTCAAATGGCTAAACTATAACCTCTACCATGATACTAAATTAATTCTTATTTCAATTAGAGATCCACCTTGGCTAAATTCTTTCGACCTGGCATGTGATGGTATTCTGCTTGAACCCTCAAATACTTGACCTTGTACCTTACCTTGAATGCTTGACCCGATTGGTTAAGAATCTTGGACTATGTCTCTTCCTTCATCATTCCACCCTTACTTATATCTTATGCTATAAATTTATCCTTAAGTTTTACAAGCTTATCCTTTTCGAGCTTGATCATGGTATATTTTATTGGGTGTACACCCACTAACATATTATCTAATCAGAACCGGCGCATGATGGTCTGATCAACCTGTTGCGTTTTGGTTTGCTTTTTCATATATTAATCTACGTGGATGGAGACACAGTTAAACTTACCATAGAATCTTATCCACAACAGCCTTGATAATTCTCCTTGGAATTATTTTATCGCCTATGAACCTCGTATTCTTATCCAGTTGAATTAAATTTATCATGACCTGGATCTTCATCATTGGATGCTCGTGCTTATACTTAATTTCATTGATTTCCCATCTTGCCCAATCTCGATTTATCCTGAAATTGATCAACTTAGATCTAATCAAGACTAAAATCTATTTGTGATTGTTTGTGCCTAAATTTTCAATTTTCTTTTACCATTTTATGGAATAGTAACTTTTAATGATTTCTCACTTACTTGTTAATGACCCATTTTCATATAGGATGGTAGACGACCTTATAGCCTTGATGATTGTTGTTCCCTTACCTTCCCAATTAGGACACCTTAGATTGCTTGAACGTTTTGATACCATAGGACAGTATTGATCTAGAATGACTAGTGCACCTAGATGAGACCGCAGATTGTTCCATTTAACCTGTTCCCCTGGTACCACTATTTCATCACGATTTTTGGTTCGATTTAGGCCATAGACCTTTCCCACTCTAAATTATGATCACCGTAGACACGTTACCGTGACTTTTAAATTTGGAGCACAAGACTAGTTGTTTTCTCAAAACCAACTTCACATACATGACCTAGACATGACATACTACAGCCATGACCTTAGTGTCCCACTCAGGCATACCATCGTGTGCTTCATTTGCTTAGTACGATTTTCCTGATCCGAGGCTCCATCTTGATTTACCCCATGGAGTTACTTTTGGCTTCGATTTAAATTGAGGACACCTTATGACCTAAAACTGCCAGCCAATTTTTGGACATGACCCAGTATAGGTCTACTACCCATATTTTGCTTGTTGACCTTGTATGTTGCTAGGTAGTAACTTCGTCCCTGATTGTTGGAGGTTTGACCTAGGAGGAGCACGACCATCTAAATTTCGAGGACGAAATTATTTTAAGGTGGGTAGACTTGTAACACCCTGTTTCTGAAAATTGGGGATTTTTGAAAAATTATTATTTTTATTATTTATTAGTGGTATTTTAGTCATGGTATGATTTTCTGGTGATTTTAGTTAAGTTAAACCAATTCTAAAGTCATGCTAAGTCATAACTTATGACTTTGTGATTTTGGTTAGTATAACTTAGTGTAAACCCTAGTTTTCTCTAACCTAGAAGTTGCCATGACCATGAGAGCCTAGCCATAGGTTTAGAACATCAAATTAGGGCTTTTTGGCCTAAAGGGTATTTTGGTAATTTTCTAGGAATTATTTGGAATTATTTGGATTATGTGATTTATTATTATTTAATTAGTTGATTAGTGTCATGTTAGCTTCTAATCTAGTTTAGCACTAATCTAGAGGTTAGTTACTAACCTAGAATGATAAGGGGATAGATTTAGTCATAGGTTAAAGTGAGATAAATATCTAGATATTTTACATATGATATTTTGCTTGATTTACTCAAAATATCAAGCCTTTACCATGAAAGTCCTTGCCTTAACCTAGAAGCAAGTGGTAGGACACCTCCCCTACACCCCATGGCAGCCAAGGACCCCCCTTTGGCAGCCCACAATCCTATAAAACCCCATTGGATTAATTCATGAATGAATTACATGAAATTAAATCCACAAAATTCCCTTTTCCTTCAACCCTTGATAACTTGATCATTCTTGATCCAAATTGACTCTAGTCTCTTGCATTGGAACCCTACAACATCTAGGGAGCTAAGGGAAGCTAGAAATTCAGAATTTGGGAGCTTGGGCATCATCGAGTTGGAGATCACACAACCCCATTATCATTATTTTTCCTTGGATTTGCACAATAGGTATTTTCTCACAAACCTAGTCAAATTCCTGTTTTTCTTTCATAAATGCATTCATATAGGAATAACAATACTGTGTGTCAAGTTTGGTAGGGTTTTGAGTTAGTTTGGTGTCCGTATCGGACACGTATCTAGGGTTTTATGTAAGTGTTTGATGATTTGCCACAGTGAATTAAATGTTATTATTTTCGAAAACCTTTTGAACAAGTTTTTAGCCCTATAGGTGTAGATCATAGAACCATAACTCTGAGCACACTTCGAGTTGTGTCCGTGTCCAGAACAGGACACGAACACACTGTTAAACCACACTGTGACACTGTAAAAACCCAACTGTTTGACCTTCGTGTCGTGTCCACACATGTCGTGGACACGATACAGGAACTTGGACACATTCCCTGACACCCCTCCTATCCTAGGACACGACCACGACACCATAGGTTGCACACACGTGGCCCTAGACTGGTCGACACGCGTGCACGATGCAGCACGACACTGCGCGCGGCTCCCCTGCTGCTGCACATCTCATGCTCGCTGCACGTGACACGTGGACACGTGCCACTTGGCACAGAGGTGGGGGCACCCTCTGACAAGCCCCCCCTCGAGTCTCACAACTTCTCGTGTCGTATCGGACACGAAATCGCCTCTGCACTGGTCACTCACTGACAGCACACACGTGGAAGTTGGGCTCTGATACGGGCTTCCCATTTGGACACGGCGACACATGGACACTATACAGACACACTGACACCTAGCCTGACCCTAGGCGAACCTAGGGACACGACCACGAGACACGAGGTCGTGTGTGTCGTGTCCTAGAGCTAGTTGCACATGTGCACGACACTGTATTTTGTGTGTGTGCACTGTCTTACCCGATTAGGGTTTTTGACACTTTGACACGCCGTGTCGTGTCGTGGTGGACTTCCAGTGACGCACACGACACGTACACGTATGGGGACACGATTACCAACCATTGGATTAGACTATTAGCTAGGTTTTTGACTCGGAATTGGTTTTTCCCCCTTTACCTACACTGTTCAGTGATGAACAGTATTCCTGTATTTCCAGTTTATAAAATCGAATTTCAAAATGATTTTTATGTATATATATATGTATAATTGTGTGTATATATACTACATATATATGTATATATGTATGTGTGTGTATAGGTAGGAATTTGGGTGTATTTACATAGGTATTTGTGTAGATATGTGAGTATATATAAATAGGTATCTATGTGTAATGTGTGTGTGTGTTGTGTACCCTCTGTTCTCAGTTTTTTGAGAACACACACCCCCCCACTGTCACAGTGACACACACCCACATCTCTCTCTGGTTCACTCTCACACTACCTCCCTTCCACTCTCTCTCTACCTATATTATGTATATATGATTATATATGTATATGTATATATATGGAGTATATTAGATATGTATATATATAGTTTATATATATATTTGAGGGTTATATATATATAGGTATGGTATAGTATATATAATTGGCTATATATAGTTAGGCTAGATAGATAGGCTATATATATATAGTTAGGCTATATATATATTTAGCCTATACATTGATAATATATATAGATATGTTAAGTTGCATGTATATATATGTATCATATATATTTGGGTATATATATGGTATTATATATAGATATATTTGCCAGTGCCCTAGATATGTTAGCCTATGGCCTATGGCTAGTAAGTCTTGATTTGACCAATAAGCCTAGTAGACCTAGGTTGACTAGAGTGTTTGACCAAATGTTGACCATTGGTCAAGATTAACCTAATTACTTGTTGATTTATCTATGATTGACCCAAAACCCTAGTTAGACTAAGGCTTGACCCTATATGGACCCAAGTAACTAGAGTTGACTAGTTTGACCATATTAACTAGTATTTAACTACTAGACCTAGATTGACCAAAATGTTGACCATAGTTGACCAAAGTCAACTATAGGTCAGACCTTGACCTAATTAACCTAGAATTGACTTGGACAGACTTAAAAGGACTAGTTGACTAAGGTTTGACTAAACCCTAGACTATTAAACTAGTTGATTAAGTTTGACCACATGGGTTATATAGATAGCTTTATATAGATTAAGATATGTATGGTGTTAAGTGAGATACTTAGAGTCAAGTCATGACTTGAGATGGAATATAGGATTAGCTTGAATGTAGGATTAAGGTTGGTATTATATATATATAGATATATATGTATTTATATGTGGTATACTTGTATAGGTATTGGTTATACCTTAACCTTGTCGTGTAGTACCTTAGTTGGTCTAAGTTTGACCTAGACTTGACCCAGATTGATCATGTTGACTAGTATTTGACTTGTTTGACCTTGTTTGACTCTATTTGACTTAGTTTGATTTCCTGTGACCTAGTATGACTTCCTATGACCTAGTTTGACTATTAGAGTTGACCAAGAGTTGACTTTTGACCAGATTGACCTAGAATCATGTAGTATGCATTGTACACTTTATTTTTACCATTGTGGATACATTGTGACTTGTATTGCTCTGATTAGGAGCTAGACACCTCTCCTCTGACAGTATATCCTCTTCAGACATTCAGTTATCAGGCGAGTACATTCTCTGACCGTTTCATACTTGTTCAGGCTTTACTTCTTGCTCTAGATTACTTTACTTAATGCTGTCACGTTGGTAACACGGATTGGTACTATATGGATCTTTACATGAGATGTTATCCCCCTCGGGAGCATCGGGTACTTCATGTTATGTGTGTTTCACTATCATCATGTACTCCTATGCTTCTATTATTCATGTGCACTCATGTGATCATGTACTCTCATGTTTACTGAGCCCTCATGTATACTATCATGTACACCCTTTCATGGACCCCATGTGATATCATGTACAATAACGTAACTTGTATAGATCCTTGTGTATTGATTGGGGAAACGGAAGAGTAGACGTAGTCATGTGAATAATTCCAAAGTAGTGTATTCATGTACAAACTCAGTAGTGTAATCATGTATAAATTC
Source organism: Iris pallida (assembly GCA_029216955.1). NCBI lineage: Eukaryota > Viridiplantae > Streptophyta > Magnoliopsida > Asparagales > Iridaceae > Iris > Iris pallida. Next base: position 140,755 of record JANAVB010024600.1, on the reverse strand, counting down.
TAGCCATTCACATGCCTATCTTGTGCTCTACATCACTAGTCACTTATAGTTCTCTATATATAGTAGATATTTCATTACAGCTATCTCTTTTACAGCGTATATTTCCTTTCAGCAGTTCATGTATCTTACTCTATTGCCTGTATCGTATTTCCTAATCTGCTATGCACTGTGTGAGATGTATTGTGCTCATTCCTGTCCTGACTGGACCTGTTGAAAATATTACAGAGGATGAGGATGAGGCCCTGGTGTCTACCTATTATGGAGCAGGACTAGATGATACTTATGTTGTGGACCCTCAGCAGGATCCACCTGCAGCTGAGGATGTTGTTCCAGTAGTCTAGACTAGTTTAGTCTAGGCAGTCTTTCTATATTTACATTTTGTCTCACTTTCTGTGTTGTATTTTGAGATGTGGAGATGTATAGACTCTTAGACTTATCGTATTATGAGTTGACATTCTGATGTTATGTTATCCTAGACACTTGGGCTTATTTCATCTATGATACTGTTCTCTTGAGTTACTATCTATCTATCTGTCTTTCGTTCTTCTACCCTAGATGTGATTGAGATGTATATTATGTCACCTCCATTCGGAGAGTATAAACTGTACAGGTACTTGGTATTGATAGATGATTGACCTAGGACAGCGTTCTACCGCCGACACTGCGGCGTAGGCTGGGCGTTGTTACGTTCTCGTACCCTAACAGTGGGTGCGGGTCGTGACAGCACCAGTGTCAGAGCGAGTCTACAGGATGGCGCCTTCAGAGTTGGAGGTTTTGTACAAGATGATTGAAGAACTCATGACCAAGGAATTCATTCGTGCAAGTGGATCGCCTCGGGGAGCCCCGATGCTTCTTGTGAAAAAGAAGGATGGTACGTCCAGGCTATATGTTGATTATCGTACCTTGAATTCGGTGACAATCAAGAACAGATACCCTCTTCCGAGGATAGATGACTTGTTTGATCAGCTCAGAGGGGCTTCAGTATTCTCGAAGATCGACTTACGGTCAGGATACCACCAGATCAGAGTCAGAGAGTAGGACATCCCGAAGACAGCATTCAGATCGAGGTATGGACATTGGGAGTTCCTTGTTATGCCCTTTGGAGCGACCAATGCGTCGGCCATATTCATGGACCTCATGAATCGTATTTTTATGCCTTACTTAGACCAATTTGTGATTGTGTTCCTAGATGACATCCTGGTCTACAGCAAGAGTGAAGCAGAGCATGAGCAGCATCTCAGAGTCGTCCTGCAGACGCTTAGGGAGCATCAGTTGTACGCCAAGTTCAGTAAATGCGAGTTCTGGCTCGATCGTATTTCGTACTTGGGTCACATCATTACTCGAGGAGGAGTAGAAGTGGATCCCCCGAAGATTGTGGCTATCGAGTCATGGCCGGTACCCAGCTCAGTAGCAGAGGTTCGCAGCTTCCTTGGATTGGCCGGCTACTACCGGCGGTTCGTTTCAGATTTCGCAAGGATTTCAGCGCCGATGACCCAATTGACCCGCAAGGATGTGCCGTTTGTTTGGACAGCAGAGTGTCAGGAATCATTTGAGAAATTGAAGCGAGGTTTGATAACGGCTCCCTTTCTCACCCTTCCAGATGGGACCGGAGGATTCACAGTTTATTGCGACGCTTCAGGCAGAGGATTGGGGTGTGTCTTGATGCAGCATAGAAAGGTAATATCTTATGTGTCACGTCAACTTCGTCATCATGAGAAGAATTACCCGACCCACGACTTGGAATTGGCGGCAGTAGTGTTTGCTTTAAAGTTGTGGAGACACTACTTGTACGGAGATAGAGTGAAGATCTTTACTGATCATAAGAGCCTGAAGTATGTTTTCACCCAGAAGGACCTTAATATGCGGCAGAGAAGATGGCTCGAGCTTTTGGTGGACTATGATGTGGATTTGCAGTATCATCCCGGGAAGGCCAACGTTGTAGCAGATGCATTGAGCAGGAGAGCCGGAGTTTATTTCCTGACGGCGTAACCAAAATTATTGGCAGATCTTCAGAAGATGGGAATTGAAGTGGTTCTTCCAACCAGCATGGCATTGATAGCCAGCCTACAGGTTCAGTCCAGCATACTTGAGAGAATTCGGGTGGCACAGTCAACAGATTCCAAGATCCAGCGACTCAGAACAGAGGGTGAAGCAGAAAGAAGGCCAGAGTTGCGTATCCATGAAGACGGTACCCTTCGGTACGGCACTCGTCTTTGTGTACCCAGTGGAGATATCAGACAGGAAGTCATGGCAGAAGCCCACAGTTCTCAGTATTCTATTTATCCGGGTGGACGAAGATGTACCGTGATATTCGTCAGCATTTTTGGTGGAATGGCATGAAGAGGGAGATAGCCCGGTTTGTCTCTCGGTGTTTGGTTTGCCAACAGGTTAAAGCTGAACATCAGAGGCCCGCTGGACTTCTTCATCCCTTACCGATCCCAGAATGGAAATGGGAACATATAACCATGGATTTCGTGACCGGATTGCCCAGATCTCCGGCCGGCAGAGATGCTATTTAGGTAATTGTGGACAGGCTTACCAAGGTGGCACACTTTCTTCCATTCAGAGTTGGACAGTCGACGTCGCAGCTAGCAGAGATATATCTCAGGCAGATCGTCAGGCTTCACGGTGTGCCAGTCAGTATCACCTCAGACAGGGATTCAAGATTCACATCACACTTTTGGCGCAGCTTGTAGAAGAGTTTGGGGACTCACCTTCAGTTCAGCTCAGCTTACCACCCTCAGACGGATGGTCAATCAGAGCGCACAATCCAGACTCTTGAAGATATGATGAGATCTTGTACCCTTGACTTCGGTGGTTCATGGGAGAATCATCTGCACCTGGTGGAATTCTCGTACAACAATAGTTATCAGGCCAGTATCCAGATGGCACCCTTCGAGGCTCTTTATGGTAGGAAGTGCAGATCCCCGCTAGCATGGAACGATGTCGGAGAGAGGCAGATGCTCGGACCCGAATTGATTTCCCAGACGGTTGAAGTGGTCAGAAAGGTCAGAGATCACCTCCGAGTTGCCCAGGACCGCCAGTGCCACTGGGCCGATGCTCATCGGCGTCCCTTAGAATTTGCTGTCGGCGACCATGTATTTCTTAGGATCTCGCCTAACCGCGGCGTCATTCGCTTCGGCGTGCGGGGAAAGCTTAGTCCTAGGTATAGGGCCGTTCGATATTCTAGAGCGAGTAGGAGATGTATCCTATCGTCTCGCTCTTCCGCCGTCGACTAAGTGAGGTACATGATGTATTCCATGTGTCCCAATTACGACGGTATATTCCGGACCCGAGCCACATCCTAGACCATTCGGAATTGGTTATTGGTACCAACCTTTCGTATGAGGAGAGGCCCGTGTCTATTTTAGACCGGAGGGAAAAGATACTCAAGAACAAGACTATTAAATTAGTCCGTGTTGTTGGGGTCATCACTCTCTAGGTGAGTCAACGTGGGAGCGTGAGGACGACATCCGATCGCGATATCCATACCTGTTTGACTCGTGAGGTATAATGTCTTTCTTATGCCTTACGTTTTTCCTTCCTTGCTTGCATTGTATGATTGTATGATTGAACTGCTTAGTGTAGCTTGCCTGTGCTTAGTGTAGCTTGTCGTGACAATCTCTAGCTCCTTGATTAAATTCCGAGGACGGAATTCTTTTAAGGTGGGTAGAGTTGTCACCCTCATTTCCCGTATTTTCTGTATTTTTCCGTATTTCGTATTTTACTCGTATTTGGATTTTTGGCATGTATTTTTATTTTTTCTCAGCCTGTGGAATTTCGGTATTTCTCGTATTTGGGTTTTGGCTTGGCTCAATTTTATTGGTTTGGAATCGGTTTGGTTTGGTTTATGTGTTGGAACACCATAGCCCTAAGCTCCACCCTCAAAAACACCACAACTCCCCCTCTTTATATCTCCACCAACCTCTTCTCTCTCTTCATAAACACCATTAATTTCCTTCTTCTTCTTCTTCTCCTTCCTCCACAACTCTCCTAACCCTAGGCAAGTGCATCTTGCCACTACATGAGGACCCTCTTTTCTTTGTCCATTTGCTAGTTTAGGACATGGAGATCAACATTAGTTCTTGGGTTTTTATGATTTGGAGTCTCTGTTGATGTAGATCTAAGTTATTTCTATTTTCAGATTTTGTATGGTTTGAGCTATTTATGTTGGTTTTCTATAAGTTTTGATGTTTCTATATGGAAGAGCTTTCAGTTTCACTCCAGTTGGAGCCTTGGAAATCCGAATTTGGAGTTCGGATGGCCAAGTTATGAACTTTTGAAGTTTTGGTTTCAGCCATGTGTTCTTGCTGTTTGGAGAAGACAGTGAGCAGTGTGCAGAGCTGTTTAGCTTACGCACACTGAGCTGCGTGCGCTCTTTAGCGTGCGTACGCAGACTTGAGTACGCTTCTTGTTGGAAACGTGTCTCCTTGAGCGTGCGTGACTTTTCACGCAGCTGCTCCCTTGAGCGTGCGTGACTTTTCACGCAGCTGCTCCCTGTAGCGTGCGTGACTTTCACGTACACTACTTCCTTGAGCGTGCGTGACTTTTCACGCAGCTGCTCCCTGTAGCGTGCGTGACTTTCACGTACACTGCTTCCTTGAGCGTGCGTGACTTTTCACGCAGCTGCTTCCTGTAGCGTGCGTGACTTTCACGTACACTGCTTCCTTGAGCGTGCGTGACTTTCACGCAGCTGCTCCCTATAGCATGCGTGACTTTCACATACGCTGCTCTCTCAGCGTGCGTGACTTTCACGCAGCTGCTTCCTGTAGCGTGCGTGACTTTCACATACGCTGCTCTCTCAGCGTGCGTGACTTTTCGTACGCTGCTCCCCTGACCCCTTGCTTAACCCGCAGGCTCTTGGAGTTTTGGTCTTATTTCTTTAAGCTTGGCTTTTCTATAGTCCTGTATATTAATATTTTATTAGATATTTTATGCCCATTTTATATCCTTACGCCTTTTGTCATGAACTTGATTTCACTTAATATGTTTGGAATGACTATTTTACATAGCTTGGTATGGCAAGAACTAGCATAACACGACAGTGACCCGTAGTGGTGCCCTCCTGACATGATCAACCTGACATGATAGTGGCCCGTCGTGGCGCACTCCTGACAAGTACCCTGACATGATTTATCTTGATAACTTAACTTGACCTGTCTTGACACCGTGGGTGGTTCTTTCTTGCTTGCTTGTTAAATCCACTTGTCCTGTCTTGCATCATGTCTAGGATGGGACTCCTGAGTACCACGGTCAGGAGTACCTACTAAAATGAATTAAGGTTAATAACTAGAATAACACAGTAGTCATGAAGAGATGACACAGCTACAGGCAATCCCGTTACCTGGGCGCTCTTGGGATCTGTAGCCTGCCGTCGAGTAGGGCACATTTCCAGCGCACCGTCGAGTGTTGCACCCTCTAAGTCACCTAAGGGTACATTTGTCTCCCGGATATTGTACCCACCTGAATTCAATCCTAATCTTTCGTCCTGGGTAGCCTGGATGGTCTGCAGGGCTTGTGGCTGTGGAACAATCTCACTGCATCTTGTTAGTAATTAGGCCTGTGATAACCCTAGTTAGTTAAAGTAGTAAGCCGTAGTATCTGCTTGGCCGTGATTGATTGAATGAGGTATAACCCGTTTAGCCATGTCTTGATCCAGTACCAGAATGTTTCCTGTCTTGATTGCTTATATTATTATCTTGCAGATAAATGGTGGAAAACCAAGTCCTGTTCAGATGAAGGGTTACAACCCCGGTCCTTGTTGGGTTTACGGGTTGTAACCTGGCTATCGGAATAGTTCCATGGTTATCTCGTCGTATATCATCCTGACATGTTTTCGTAAATTCTAGTTTTTAATATTTTATCTTCTTGTGTTAATGCTGGCTTTTGTTCTTATTTCGTGGCCCCCTTGTGGCACTTGCTCTTTCTGGGGTTGACCCAGCTGGTTTTGTGTGGCCAGATTTTGGAGCAGCTTCCGAGGATCTACCAAGCTTCCAGCCCAAGGTGGCAACTAGAAAGAACCCGGGCTACGAGTGGGTTTTCTATTTTGTTTCGCTCACTCTATTGTAAATTTATTCTTTTGAGGCGTTTAGCCGACGAGCACCTGTTAGCTCGATGCACATTACTTACTGTCTGCCTACGGGCTGTAAACATGATTGACAAATCCTAGGGTTGATCATGTATGACTAAAACTCTTGCTATTCCTAACATTTTGTAACGACTAGCTTCATGATCAGCTGAATATGTAATATTTGGGACGCCTTATCATTATATATTTAATGATCATACATCTTGCGACTTTACTTACTTGTGGTGATTGAGACACTAGGCTTGTTCATGACCATAAGAGACTGTTGGCTTGTAGAAAACCCTCACATATCTAGACAGCCGTGACCGTATATCGAGGTGGTTTCCATTTCAATATACGTAGCTGGCTATGTCTGCCCCCGCTCTCCAGTATTCTAGTTCTGGGGCGTGACAGGCGGGAGGCCCCTCGACATGAGACGGCAAAGGAGAGGGAACGTTCTTTTCTTCCAGATCACGGCAGGCCGAGCCTTCCCCAAGAACATCTACGGCGGGAAGTAAAAGGTCAGGACCTGCAGGGCCAAGGCAACCATGAATCGATTTGACCCGGAGGATATGTTGATAGAGCAAATAAGCCCCCTCACTAGTCAATATCTGGCCTATCTTACCAGTAGAGGAGAATGGAGGCCGAGGTTCGCTTACAGCCACCACAGCCTCTTCACTAACAGCTTCCAAGTCAGGTATAACAGACTCCTCCTCCCTTGCATCCTCGGGAGGGGATGCACCGAGATCGGCGTCGCCTTGCTGAAAATCAGCTGTCTCAGAGACAGGTCCGAGAAAACCTTCGCCACCCCGGGCCGAGACCTCAGCAACCTGGGAGCTTTCAGCCGCCGCTGAGAGAGCCCCCGCAGAAAGGACCGCGGCACACATGTCGCTAATCAAAGCAGCAAGGGCCGGATCAACTTCAGGGGTGGTAGACGATTCAGGAGAGGAAGGTTCATCGGACACCTACAAAGAAAAGTGATTAAGTCATATCTTCGAAGAAAATAAAACTATAATAAGGAGATGGCTACGACTTGCTCTTACCTCCGGAATAGCGTCTGTACCTTCACCCCTCTCGATAATAAGTAATCCACGAGACCTAACGGCAGCTCTCTTCACGGAAAAGGTCGCTCTACTGTCAGAAGACTCGTATCTGACTCGTTTATGCGAGGAACCAGACACAGCTGAAGACTGTTCTTCTCTCACTACTTCCTCTTATGTAGTAAGCAACGGATCTTCCGTCGGTTCATCGAGTGTGGGAAGCGGTTGATCCGCTACTTCTTCACCCCCACCAGAAAGGGAGTCTTCGCTATCATGATCATCCTCCTCCTCAGCCGACTCGGAAGGTTCTGATTCAGGGAGGGGAATCTGGAGCGCTAGTTGCTTTCTAGCCTTAGCCCCCTTGGGCTTTTCCTCTAAACCGGTACCCACGATGAAACTGGTACTCGGATCGAAATCAACAGGAGGCTTGTTCGCCATAACGTGATATAAAGCAGCCACGTATAAAATTTCCCTCGACGCCTTAGCATCGGGGACCGAGAAGCTGGCCCGAGTATGATAAGCGTCATAATAATTGCATGCCCTGACACCATCAAGAACGCTACCTTCAAAGCCCAAACAAGGGTTGGGACAATCAAGGAATAACTGGCTATAACCAAATTGGCGGGAAAACCTACTAGGTAGGTAAGGCTCCAAGTACACATTATCGCGGTTGTGATAAACCAGATGCGCGGGGCGGATGTTGCGCAACCAGGTGAGCATGTCCGGAGACAGAAAGTGAGAAGTCCCGGTACTATCGAGATGTACCTTCCTCACTTCCTCATCAGAAAAGGGAGGAACAGACACAAAAAAGTCACACCCATCCACCCTCGCTAGCGCCTTCCGACAAGATGGCATAGTGTTGTATTCCCAAGACCGGCGATGGCATTTGAAAAGGAAAGCGTTTTCATCTGTAGCATCTTCTGCTATGCCAGGTCCCATCAAAGACTTGTAGTGCATTGCCAACCACCCCAACAAATAGTGGAAAGGCAGTTCTACGCGCTCAAAATCCAACGTCTTCTTGTGCGCAATAACCTTGGACGAAAAGGTTCGAAGACCATGGTGTATGCTACACACCATAGCATGAAGAAGGGCCAGTCTAACTCCAAATACCAGTTTAACAGCAGGAAGAATGAAATAACGACCGATCCTCTCAATAGAACCCGCTCTCCCGAGACTACGCAATTTCGCAGCCATATCATTAAAAATCCAGCCAGGAGCGCCTTCTCTGACATCTGTGTGGTCCCGTAGTAAAAATAGCTAAGAGAGTCAGTTTGACTCCCAAATATGTCGCTCTTGGATCGCGACTTCTTGACGCTTGACATCAGATCCCTTATCTCTCCATGCGTTCGAGGGGTTCGAGGAGTAACTTCGCCTGAAGGGTCAACTTTAAAAAGATAATTAATCCAGGATGTGGTGTGGGGAGCGGTCCCCTCGGAGCTATCCACCTTTTTTATAGCCATCTGATGACAAGCACTATGGTGGCACAGCAACTCCCGATACACCGCAACAGAACCTAGGAGTCGTCGGTCCAAGTCCTCAAACTTCTCATTCGGCGGGGTATACACCTCGAAAGGCTCATTCCTCCACGAAAGTTTGGAGACAGTATACATCTCATGGAGAGCAAGCCCCAACTCCCCTCCGGGTGCACAGAACGTCCCCGTTCGCTGGCTATACATCTCCAAGAGCGCCACGAACAGTGGCTTATTGATAGAAAGCCCATGACAAGTGCCCCGAATGGACTGGTAAAGTCCCACCTCCCGCAAGAATGTTCCGTAGGTCTGTAGAACCCAAGTGGTCAACTGGGCCCACGTAGAAGTGGAGTTTATCCAGTTCGGCAGTGCCAGCCTACCAACGGGATAAGACTTCTTGCGAACAAGCCGATTCAGGAAGGTATCAGCTTGAGTAAGTGTGAAGTTGGGACCGTATACATTCATGAAAGAGCCCGGGGCCAGACCCATCATGTACCTGAGGACGAAATCCTTACCCGCATACGCTGACCGCATGTTCGGATTATAATGGATGTTGCCCATCAACATCCCTGATTGAGTAGGAGTTAAGTTACACACCATCTTCCTGTCCAGCAACACCATATTGAACCACGACAAAGGATAATGACGTTCCATGAGAGGAATATGGATTGCCACCCCATCCAAAAAAAATCCCAGTTCTCGGAAATCTCTAAAACTCGGGGATTCTTGATGATTAAAGCATCTCCAAAAAGGAACGAAGGCTTCAGGTAATTTCCATCCAGCTTCCCAGTATTCATCATGGAACGGAGGTAAGGGAGGGTCTGATTCTCGATGGCGTTCAACCTCTCCGAAGGCTCATCAGTAGGGAATTGATTCAACACATGCTTAATTAAGTCGTCAAGACGCACGCCCAGGGCGAATTGATTTGAACCCACTATAAGTTCTCCCGCAGGATTTACTAGCAGATTCACTGAAGAAAAAAAAACAAAAGAAACAAGTCAAAAAGATAGCTGAAACACAAAACTACATGATGCTTATGCGGCTCAGTATAGCCTCATACGGCTCGGTTTAAAAGAGTTCATACAGGTCAGTCCGAATGAGCTTATGCGGCTCAATTTGAAAGAGCCCATACGGTTCAGTTCGAATAAGCTTATGCAGTTCGGCTCGAAAGGAACTTATGCGGCTCAGTGCGGATAAGCTTATGCGGTTCGAAAGGAGCATATGCGGATATGGTCCGATTCGAATAAGCTTATATAATTCGGCTCGAAAAAGCTTATGCGGTCCAGCGAGGATGAGCTTATCCGGCCCAGTTCAAATAATCTTATGCGGTTCAGTTCAAAATATGCTTATGCTGCTCAGTTTGAAAGAGCTCATGCGGTCCAGATGGGCTTATGCGGCCCTGATGATGAGGTAGTTATGCAAACAACTTTCATGCGGCTCAGGCCTGGGTCATATCCCATGCGGTCCGAATATGAGTCGGACACACAACATACTTGGGAATATAGGCTCGCGCATAAAATATGCGACATAGCCATGGCAGTTCATATTGATGGTCCTACCAGCAATAGGCGGGTGAACGTCGGAGTGAAAAATAGGCACGCCAGCCGTCGGAGGAGCCGCCACGTTCGCCGCCGCAGTCGATGAAGACGCGGCCTTCTTGCCCGTAGCAGTAGCAGTCTTCTTGGGAGCTATTGCCGATCGCTGATAGGAGAAGACGAAGAGGAAGTCTGCAACGAAGAGTTCGAGCAAAAGAGAGAAGGTAAAGAAACCCTCAAAGAATAAACTTACTCCTACTTATAGGCGAAGGAGGCTCGAAAAAACAAAGCAAATTCCTCGATCTACGCGTCGTCTAAAAGAATAAACCGCTTCGGTCAAAACAAAACTGACCCTTGGGATCCTCCCCCAAGAGGCGACGAATCAAGGGCATTTAATGCAGAAGATTTGCACACGTGGCTAAGACACGTGGCAAAAAGCTTATGCGGTCTCACAGCTCATACGGCTAGATAAATCTATGCGGCTGTACCATCTATGCGGTCAACAAAGGCCATGCTTTTTATTCAAAGTATTTTAATTTTATAAATTGAAAACTTTGAAGGGGGGCTTGTAGAAGCATGAAATATCAGAACGATGATCTATGTGTAGGAACGATATAGTAAAGCGTAATACTGTAGAGGGGGGGTGAATAGAGTTGGCAGCGGAATAATGCTAAATAAAAATTGTTAGCAACACAATCACAGTATATAATTATAGTTGAAATAATGTAAAGGCAGAGTTCAGAAAGCAAACGCAAAGACAACGATGTATACTGGTATCCCTCTGTTGAGGACTAATCCAGTCGGTAGAACTCTTGCTACCAGTTGAATCCACTATAGGAAAAATCGCAAGTTTTCTTACGAAGTCCTTGCAACTTCTACAATGCGAGCTTTGATACGAAGAACTCGTCCAACTTCAAATGTGAAGAGGTATTCTTCAATCAAGCCTTCTGATTACAATCTCTCAGAAACTTCTAGACCGTACCGCACTGGCAAATCGACTAGAGGATTGTAACTGGCTTGGAATCTGAAAATGAAAGCTCTAGAAAACTCTTTGGAAGGCAGAAAGCTTTTTAGATAGAGAGAAGATTGAAAGTGAATGAGTGAATTGAAATGATCGAAAACCATCTCTATTTATAGGAATTCCAAAGGGAGAACTCTGTCAGAATTTGGGCAGAATTCGGGCAGAACTCGATGAGCAAATCTCGGTCAAATCTGCAACTGCAGGAGGACCAAGTTCCAGAGAATTTCAAAAATCAAACGGCCACCAACCGAACTCTGGCCGAACTCTGGCCGAGTTCTGTCAGGGTTAGGTTTGGGTTTTAAAATAAATTTTTGGTGATTTTTGAAAACCTTTTTGAAAACCTTTTTGTAAACATTTTGATAGGTCATTTTAAAACATTTTAAACTATTTTGGGGATAGCCTATTTGCCAGTATGACTCGGTGTACAATGTATTCCTAGACTCAAATAAAGTGAAAAATTACATTGCATAGGAAGTACAGACTCAAGTAGGCAAACAGATCTTCAGTCTTGAACGGAGTGAATATCCAATCTTGCTTATGTCTAAGAAGCTGAGATGTCCCAACAAGCTTCGTATATCCAGACAGAGTTTTGATCAATTATTAAAATCAGGTTGACCATATGACCAATGGGCCGACAATCTCCCCCATTTTGATAATTGACAAACTATGAATGATATAACATTAAGCTAGTTCGAAAAATATCAAAAAGTAGAAATTGTTCATAACCTGTATTTAACTCAAAAAAAATGTTAGATCATTTTTAATTTTCTCCCCCTTTGTCACTTAGCAAAATAATTGCACAAGAGAAGGCTCCCCCGCAGTAAATACAGAAGACTCCCCCGCAATCAATGCATAAGTAACAAATAGCGAGAAAACAAATAAAAGAAATATAGTATAAAAATTAGAGATATAGCATCACAGGCATGTAATGTTTCTACAAATTATCATCACAGGCATGTACTGCTTCAAAAACATAAAAAAAAATCTCAGGCATGCTATTTCACAGGCAGTTTAAAATGGAGAAGCAGTATATAGAGATAGTGCTTAAACAAAATGCTGAAATAAACTGAGATGTCATAAATAAAATATCATAAACATATCCATGAAGATAAAAAGTACTGATAGCAAACTACAAAGTACTGATAAAAAGTAAATGATAAAAACTTAGAATGTCGGAGCATTTCCAAGTAGACAATAGAATATCACTAATAATCAAATCAGATCTCATCATCACTATCCTCATCAATATCATCAGCAGCGTGGCCAGCATGACCGGAAGTACCAGCACCAGAAGTACCAGCGCCAGAAGAATGAGTAGGGGCGCCAGCATAGAACTCACCAACGTAATCTCGAGGTGCACGATACCAGTCATAGGCGTTACCTGGCTGGAAGTAGGCATGAACAGCCTCATCCTCACAGCGATAACCCGAAAAAGCTGGATCACGAGGGATGGAAGCAGCAGAGTGACCATTCTGGGCAAAACGCAGATCGGCCAAGGAGTTTGCCATCGCCTGGTAACGGATGACATCGCGAAACTCTCGCTCGCGAGCCATGTTCGTTATCGAGACGTGCAAAGCTGATAAATGCTGATGTATGCCCTCAAAAGTCATGGCATACGGCTGATGTGGTGAAGATGGTGCAGTAGAAGGAGTAGGAGGTAGAGCTGAAGCAGTCCGGCTGCGACGAGAAAGCTGGAGTAACTTGGGCTCAGAGTCCTGAGTACAAGTCGATAGATCGATCTCAAATCGCTGAAAGATACGAGGGAGAATCATCGCGTAAGAGAGATTTTGATCTCTAGCACGACAACGTCCCATCATCTGAATAATAGTCTTAGGGGCAGAAAAAGGAATCCCCTTGATAAGATGGTACATAGCGGACAGCTCAAGCGAAGTCACATCATCCTTAGAAGTGGATTTTGGAAGAAGAGTAGAGTAGATGATGCGATGCAATTCGTAGTTAAACAAGTTCAGGTTGTTGGCCTTGAACTTTCCAGAACGTACTTTGTCAGGTGCACAGAGTTCCGCTTTGAAACTCGTGAGTGTAGTGCCTTCGGGGAAATCGAATTCCGTGATATCAACTAGCGGTTCACCTTCATTGGAAATACCAAGAATCTCCGCTAGGAGGACATCATTGAACTCAATGTCTATGCCTCCAACACGTGTGCTCACGTCAAAAGTGTTAAGTACGAGATTGCAGTAGAACAATCTAATGGCATTAGTAGCTATTGGGAAGCACAGTTTAACAAGTAAGTGTAACCCTAATGCCTCAAATAAGTGACGATGATCAGGGAATACCGTCCATTTAACCGGAGTGCCGCTACATATGGATCGGGTGGAAAAGTCACCGTACCATAATAAAGCTTGATCGAGGGTTTGAAAGAAGAACCCATCGAAAGCGCCGTCGCTCTTTTGGACCGGCGAAAACAAAGAATCCGTGTGAGGATTCGAAGAGGACCCTTCCTCACTAGGAGTGGTCTTCTTCCTCTTAGACGGATTAAATCTAGGTGCCATTGAAATAAAAAGTACTAATTTGAAAGGTAGAGAGAGAGGGAGTTATACCTCATGAAAATTGGATATGTTGTAGAGAAGAACGATCTCCGCACGATTCCAAATTTTGGAAGGATTTCACCAAGTAGATTGGAAGCAATAGCTTGGTGAAGAACTAGGGTTTGGAGGTCGGGGTCGGCTGCTGCTGCTGTTGTAATTAGTTTGGAAGCAATGAAAGAGAAGAAGCTCTCGGGTTCTGGATATATACACAGATGCCTACAACCGAACTCGGGCCGAATTCGGTCAGAGCTCTGGCCGAATTCGCCTAGGGTTCTTTCAGGTTGATTTTTGCTACTTCTTTTTCATTGACTCGTTGTAAATATTTAATTCAAAGATTAGTTATTTTATCCTTCAAATAACATAATTAATGATATTTTATGAATTAAATGTCGTTACACAGCGACTGTCTCAGATTAGCTGTAAGAGTACTGTCCCAGCTGGCGGAGGTTCACCGGGGAACTCTAAAGTACCGTTTCACTTCAACCGTAGTTGTGGTGACAGACAGACTCTTTATTAGCTTGTCTCTAACACAGTTTTTGCATAAAGATATATAATCATAAAATAAAATCAATTAATATTATTGACGTCCAAAATTCCTAATTCTCGACGTAAATAATTGAAACGATCTTCCGCTAGAGGTTTAGTGAAGATGTCAGCTAATTAATTTTCAGTATCTATGTACACAAGGTTTATATCTCTATTTTGATGATGATCTCTAAGAAAATGATGTCTAATCTCGATATGTTTAGTACGAGAATGACATACAGGATTCTTAGTCAAATTAATGGTGCTCGTATTATCATAGAAAATGGGAATATGTGTGAAAAATAAATCAAAGTCTTCTAGGGTTTGTTTCATCCACAAAATCTGAGCGCAACAACGTCCTGCGGCGATATACTCAGCCTCTGTTGTTGATAAGGCTACAGAATTTTGCTTTTTACTAAACCAAGAGACTAGAGCCTTGCCTAAGAAATGACATGTACCGCTAGTACTTTTTCTATCAACCTTGCATCCAGCAAAATCTGCATCCGAATAACCAATAAAGTCAAAGGATTTAGTTTTGGGATACCACAAGCCAACAGAAGAAGTGCCCTTAAGGTATCGGAAGATACGCTTAACTGCGGTCAGATGTGATTCCTTTGGGTTAGCTTGAAAACGTGCACACAGGCAAACACTAAACATTATATCTGGACGACTAACAGTTAAGTAAAGTAAACTATCAATCATACCTCGATACTTACCTGTGTCGACTGGCTTGCCTTGTTCGTCATAATCAAGCTTTGTTGAAGTTACTATCGGAGTGCCAATAGGTTTGACATTGTCCAGATCGAACTTTTTAGCAAATCTTTTGTGTACTTGGCTTGATTAATGAACGTCCCATTGTCGGTTTGTTTGATTTACAATCCGAGAAAGAACTTCAGCTCTCCCATCATGCTCATCTCAAACTCATTCTGCATACACTTAGAAAATTCTTGACAAAGAGATTCATCAGTGGATCCAAATATGATATCATCAACATAGATTTAAATTAAAAGCAGCTTGCCATTAAAAGATTTAATAAAAAGTGTAGTGTCAACCTTTCCTTTTAAAAAACCGTTGTCAAGTAGAAAAGAGCTTAGACGGTCATACCAAGCACGAGGGGCTTGTTTCAAACCATATAAGGCTTTCTTCAACTTGAAAACATGGTCAGGATTTTTGAAATCCGTAAAACCCGGAGGTTGTGCTACAAAAACTTCTTCTTTTATAAAGCCATTTAGAAAAGCACTTTTTACATCCATTTGAAAAAGTTTGAAATCATGAAAACATGCAAATGCACATAACATTCGAATGGATTCTAATCTCGCAACTGGGGCATAAGTCTCATCGTAGTCGATACCCTCTTCTTGATTGTATCCTTGAGCTACGAGTCGAGCCTTGTTACGAGTTACTAAACCATCCTCATTCAGTTTGTTTCGGAATACCCAACGGGTGCCAATGAACGGATGATCAATAGGCTTGGGAACAAGTTCCCAAACTTGATTCTGTTCGAATTGGTTCAATTCCTCTTGCATGGCATCTATCCAGAAACTATCACTACATGCTTCAACAATAGATTTGGGTTCTAGCTGTGAAATAAATGCAACACTAGAAACAATATCTCTACTGGATGATCGAGTACTTACTCCTTTGGTAATGTCACCAATTACCAAATCTTATGGATAATCAGCTGTGAATTTTAACCTCTTCGGTAGACTCTGTAGGTAGCTGGTTCCTGGATCTCCTCTAGGGGGTTCAGCTAGTGCAGAGCTTGGTTCAGGTTCAGCTGATGTTGAGCTTGATGTAGGCAGATCTTCATCACTGTCATCGAGAGTCATTTGGTTCATTTCATCAAAAGTGACGTTGATTGATTCTTCGATGATCATGGTACGTTTGTTGAAGACTCTGTACCCTTTGCTCTTGGCCGCATAACCTAGAAATATACCTTCATCGGCCTTTTCGTCAAACTTTCCCAAGTTGTCTTTAGTATTAAGAATAAAGCACTTACAGCCAAAAATCTTAAAGTATGAAACTGAAGGAATTCTATCAAACCATAACTCAAATGGAGTCTTCTTCGATTTGGGTCGAATTAGAACTCTATTGAGCACAAAGCAAGCTGTATTGACAGCTTCAGCCCAGAAGTATTTGGGTAGGCTAAATTGATTTAACATCACTCTGGCCATTTCGGTTAGAGTTCTGTTCTTACGTTCCACAACTCCATTTTGTTGTGGAGTTCTAGGGCAGGAGAACTTGTGTATGAAACCGTGTGTGTCACAAAATTGCTCGAAATCAGCATTCTCGAATTCGCCTCCATGATCACTTCTAATTCGAGTGATCATGTAACCTTTTTCATTTTGTACTTTCTTACAAAAGGCGACAAATTCGGATAATGCGTCATTCTTGCGTGTCAAGAAATATACCCACGTGTATCTAAAAAAATCATCTACAATAACAAATGCATATAATTTACCTCCGAGGCTAGCAACTCTGCTAGGACCGAATAAATCCATGTGTAGCAATTGTAGAGGTCTAGTAGTACATACTGCGTTTACAGACTTGAATGTGGATCTGGTAGCCTTGTTCTTTTCACATTGGCTGCATACCGAATCCTTCTTGAATGTTATGTCTGGTAAAACGCGTACTATCTTCTTTGTGGATAATCTTGAAATTGTATCCATATTTGCATGACCGAGTCTCATGTGCCATAGATGACTCTCATCACTTTTGGCCATTAAGCATCTACCTGAAATGTTAGCTTCTTCCAACAGATAGAAAACATATATATTGTCTTCCCTGATTCCTTCAAAGATAGTACTACCAGTTAAGCTATCAACTATAGTACATTTGTCTTTGCCAAAGTTGATACCATAACCATGATCAGCTAGATGACTTATGCTGAACAGATTATGTTTCAACTCGGTAACCAGACAGACATCTTTAATCACGGGATAGGGAGACTTACCAATATCACCGATACGAATAATATACCCTTTCAAATTATTACCGAAGGAAACATAACCTTCCTTCTTCTTCTTCGACAGTGTTGCAAATAGGGTAGCGTCACCGGTCATATGCCGTGAGCAACCGCTGTCGAGGATCCATTTGCTTCTAGCATGTGAAGGGTGTTCCACCTACAAAACAGTTTGCAGATGAAACCTTTGGTACCTATTTCTTGTAGGGTCCTGAATTGTTAGCTTTAGGTATCCAAGCATAAACATTTAAATCTACAAGCTTTCTCATTCTACATACAGATGATATATGACCAATGAGGCCACAATAATGACATTGTGCATGTCGAGTGTTGAAAGCTGAGTGGTGTGCATGGTTGGTAGGTTTGGGTTTTCTAGTATAGAAGAATGCATACCTATGATCATGTTTGGGCTTAACATTTTGGGGTAAAGGTTTTATATGGTTTGGTCTGACAGTGTTTGGCTTGGGAATGTTCTGAATTCTCGGTAAGTAACACGTGTTAGGATAGGAAGCAGCAGGCTCAGGCTGTTTTCCTAACATAATTTCCAACCTTTTGGAAGTGTCATATAACTTAGTATAATCAGAAGTGAGTGATTCCATTCTGATTTGTGCAGATTGAAGACTTTTCTTTTCTCTAGAAAGATCTTCTCTCAATTGGTCTATAATCTTGTCTTTCTCTTCGGATGACTGTTTAGTCTCGTGTAATAAGAGCTTTATAGAGGAAAGCTCACCAGACTCACTAACATTAGCTCTAACCTCAGCTAGTAGGTCGGTAAGTCTTCCTATTTCTCCTTTGTACTCTTTGAGTACCTTCTTAGTGGTCTGATATTTACTACGCAGTTTCCTGTAGTCAAGCATCAGGTCACTGAAGGCATCTCCTAATTGCTCAAAGGTGAAGTCATCATATGTTTCTACAGGTTCAGTAGGTACCTGATCGATTGCTATGAAGCAGATGTTTGCAGCGTCCTCTGAATATTCATCTTCTGAGTCGCTAGCTTCACTCTCATGCCATATGCTGGTGTTGGCATATTTCCGAGACGTTGATCTTTTCAGGTTGCCTTTTTCATACCTGTTGTTCTTCTTGCTCGATGATGAGTTGATGGGACAGTCCTTTTTCATATGTCCCTTCTTCTTACAGCCATAGCAGACAGCATCTTCTTGATACCAGTTGTTGCTGTTGTTCTCTTTGACTCTCTTCTCATGTCTCATGAATCTTTTAAACTTCCTTGCTAGGAGAGCTTGATCTTCAGCGTCAGATCCACTGCTGTCTGAGTCATCTTCAGCAGCTTTTCTGTGCTGAGCCTTGAGGGCGATAGTCTTCTCCTTTGGTGCAGGTTCTTCAAAATCTTGTAGCTCCAGTTCATGAGTGAGTAGCTTACCCATGAGTACTTCAAGTGACATTGTGGTGAGGTCGTTTCCTTCAATAATAGCTATAGCCTTCGGAATCCAGTTCTTGGTGAGAGCTCGCAGGAGTTTGCGAATCTTTTCGTGGTTACTGTAATCTTTCTCTAAGGAGGACAAAGGGTTTACAATATCCAAGAACCTCTCAAACATTTGTGTGACTGTTTCATTTGGCTTCATTTTGAACGCCTCGTACTCTTGAGTAAGTCGGCTGACTTTTGACTCCTTGACTTGAGTCGTGCCTTCATGTGTAACTTCGAGAAGCTTCCACACACCATTTGCCGTTGTGCATGTAGATACCCTGTTAAATTCTGTTCTGTCTAAGGCACAAAAAAGAGCATTAATGGCACGTGCGTCAAGACTGGCCTTTTTCTTTTCTTCCTCTGTATAACTGCTTTGGGGTTTTTCAACCAAAACTCCCTCGACATTTATACGAGGTGGCTTCTGATAGCCATCAAGAACAATAGCCCATAGGTCAAAATCAAGAGATTTCAAGAAGAAACTCATCCGTGTTTTCCAATAAGTGTAGTTAGTACCATCAAACAGTGGGGGTCTGTTTGTGGCCTGACCTTCACTTGTGAATTTTAGAGTAGCCATGTGATGTGCTGTGATCTAATAAATAATGAATAAATAATAGCACTGTTACCTTGCTTTACCTGTAACACCCGCTCTGATACCAATTTAGGAACGATATAGTAAAGCGTAATACTCTAGAGGGGGGGTGAATAGAGTTGGCAGCAAAATAATGCTAAATAAAAATTGTTAGCAACACAATCACAGTATATAATCACAGTTGAAATAATGTAAAGGCAGAGTTCAGAAAGCAAACGCAAAGACAGCGATGTATACTGGTATCCCTCTGTTGAAGACTAATCCAGTCGGTAGAACTCTTGCTACCAGTTGAATCCACAATAGAAAAAACTGCAAGTTTTCTTACGAAGTCCTTGCAACTTCTACAACGCGAGCTTTGATACGAAGAACTCGTCCAACTTCAAATGTGAAGAGGTATTCTTCAATCAAGCCTTCTGATTACAATCTCTTAGAAACTTCTAGACCGTACCGCACTGGCAAATTGACTAGAGGATTGTAACTGGCTTGGGATCTGAAAATGAAAGCTCTAGAAAACTCTTTGGAAGGCAGAAAGCTTTTTAGATAGAGAAAAGATTGAAAGTGAATGAGTGAATTGAAATGATCGAAATCCATCTCTATTTATAGGAATTCCAAAGGGAGAACTCTGTCAGAATTCGGGCAGAATTCGGGCAGAACTTGATGAGCAAATCTCGGTCAAATCCACAACTACAGGAGGACCAAGTTCCAGAGAATTTCAAAAATCAAACGGCCACCAACCGAACTCTGGCCGAGTTCTGTCAGGGTTAGGTTTGGGTTTTAAAATAGATTTTTGGTGATTTTTGAAAACCTTTTTGTAAACATTTTGATAGGTCATTTTAAAACATTTTGAACTATTTTGGGGATAGCCTATTTGCCAGTACGACTCGGTGCACAATGTATTCCTAGACTCAAATAAAGTGAAAAATTATATTGCATAGGAAGTACAGACTCAAGTAGGAAAACAGATCTTCAGTCTTGAACGGAGTGAATATCCAATCTTGCTTATGTCCAAGAAGCTGAGATGTCCCAACAAGCTTCGTATATCCAGACAGAGTTTTGATCAATTATTAAAATCAGGTTGACCATATGACTAATGGGCCAATACTATGCGGCTCAGAACAGGAGAACCCCATGCGGCTCATACAGGAGCAGTCCCATGCGGTTCAGAGAGACTCTTAGTCTCATGCGGCTCGGATAGGAGAGTCCATACGGCTTGCATAGGGACAGTCCTGCGGTTGAAAGAGTCCCCCAGCCGCATGTGGTTTAAAAGTACATACGGCTCGCGAAGATATGCGGCTCAATGCCATGTGTACCTACGAAGACCCCTTCACACAGCTGGCCATCGAGCAGTCTGCCTATTTAATGCTCTGTCATGATTTGACAGCTGATGGCTCTGACATAAAGTATCATAATGGCCCTGCCATAATGACAGACTCTTGAAAAATAGAAGAAAATCTCTGACGCGATTCGAGATTGACACGTGGCTACTCCTATACGGCTCCAGTAAAGAACAACTTCATGCGACTGGCAAGGATCATCTTCCTACGGCTCACCAAAAAAGCCATCCCATGCGGCTCGCAGTTACTACCCTTATACGGTTCACCAAGGAACCATCTCATGCGGCTCGCAAATACTATACCTATGCGGTTCGCCGAGACGCTGTCTCATGCGGTTCATGGATGTCATGCGGCTTTGGCAGAGTCCATCATCAAGACACGTGGCAGAGATTCAATGACAGCTGGCAACAAAGATGATTATGAGATGCAAAGATTTACCAGATCCCAATGACCATATCCTCATAATTAATGGGATCAGGTCATATCATTCATAATCAAACCAATGGGACACGTGGTGGGAGATCCAAGCTACACAATCAATCATGAAGATTTAAAGCAATCAGCATTAATTATTCGAAAGATTTAGTGCTACCACCATTTATGGCCCAGATCCTTCACGCCTAAAATGAATGGTCTAAATTGATTAAGCATCAGGCCGTCGCCACTTTGAGAATGGGTAATCAGCCAAACCCTAATGATGTCCCTCCACTATTATAAATAGCAGGGTGCCATTCTCTTGCGAAAAAAAAAGAAGAGGAGATGAGAGAAAAAAAAACAGAGATATACACCGTCAGAGAAAAAATACAACAGAGAGAGAGAAGCCAGAAGAGCAACAGAGGAGCCAGAAGAACTTTTCTTCATCAACGCCAACCATCTTCTCACAGGAGCAAAGGCTGCATACCGATCGTCCAAGGAGTAAGGCAGGGCTGCCGTCGCCTTCCCGAGCCTCTATCGTCACCCCCTAGAATCTAAAATAAATAATTGTACTTAGACTGTTGTACCTAGGTTTTTGTCCCTAGGCTTTCCTTATACAAGCGAGTTTGTATTGTGAGTCTAAAGTTCAGTCCTCCTATAAAACTGTTCTGTACTTTTACAATCAATGGCAAACAGGCGTAGCACCGCAAGGGAAGCGCAAAGCGCTTCATGCCATGTCTCTTTATAATGAACTCACCTATAGCGTATGACAGAGATATCTGGCCGTCTCTTGAGGGTAAACTTGTAGACACCCAAAATTATACACTAAAATCAGGCTGGCACAGGGCCTTTAATGTGTAGCCAGAAGCACATGTAACTACATTATGTGAGTGGAAAGAATTTCAGCTATGATGCAGAATTCAAGGCTTAGTCCATTCTTGTATTATAGTTTGATTTTTGACCCATGCGAAAAGATTCAAGTCGTAAGCGGCATCTCTCCTAATGCATGATGGATAGTTACTGTGGGGAACACTCGTACTCATATATATAGAGATATATGGGGGATTGTTAGGTTTGTAGCCTTTTGTTTTGGTTTTTAGTCCCACATCGGCTAGAAAGGAATGTGTATCTCTACATATATGAGTCTATTCTCTTTATGGAGGTGCACATGTAGTACACATGGGTGTGTGCCATGTGGGATTAATTATTAATGGTATAAAGGCTTAATCAACAATTAAGAAGCTGTAAGCTTTTTGCTCTTGGAAATTTATTTCCATGGAGCTAAGCTCTGTAGGAGCTTAGCGACTCGGACTCGGACTCGGACTCGGGCTCGGACTCGGGCTCAAGGGCTTATGAGACGTAATATGGCATTTTGTTGGCGCACTTTGCACTTAGCACGTCAGCATCGTCGCTAGGCGCATAGTGCGCTTAAGTTGCGCTCGTTGCACGAGCCACTTGTGTGACCACGTTACGCGGCCCGTTACGCGAGTCCTGTTACGCTGGCCCAGTTATGCAGCCCAGTACGTAGCCCAGTACGCCCAGTACGTGCAGTGTGCACAGCGTACGCAGCGTGCATAGAGTGCACAGTGTGCGCAGCATACGTAGTGTGCGTAGAGTGCGCAGTGTGCGTAGGGTGCGTAAAAGGGGCTGTGTGCGTATGGCTGGCTGCATATTAGAGCGGAAACGGTTGCAGCAGTTGCTGCACGTTCAGGAGTGGTTCTGCCACTACCCTGAAGTTCAGGCAACTGCTTGGCAACCGCCCCGTGGGCTATATATGCAGGTTCTCTCCTCTCTCAGAGGGTGGTAGCAATCAGAATTCCAGGAAGAAAAACTCTAAGTGTTCTTTAACACAACAGTGCAGTGAGCATGTTCTTTAACACAAACACTAGTACTTTTTAGTACGCGTGGGTTCTGTTACTTCAAACAGAGAGAAAAGAGTACAGCCATTGCCAGAGGAGTTCACCGTCTTTCGAGGAGTCAGAAGAGCAGGAGTGTTCCAAGGTTTTTCGTCAACCTTGCTGGTTCCTGAAAGCTGTTCGCAGAGGACGAATAAAGCTTTGAGCAACGGTGATAGTTCACCCCAGCATTTCCATCTCTCGCCTGTCATCCTTCTGTTGCCTTTAGCAGTTCTGTCAGTATCTTCTTTTTAGAAGGCACTACTGCCAGTTTGCTACGATCACGAAAATATCTTTAGATTATTCGTGTATTACGATATCTTTTTAGATCTCGTAATTTACAGAATCCTTCTGGATCACTGTTGCAAAACCTTCTTTAAGGAATTGCTTTTGAAACGTTGTCTTTACAATTGTTTCATATTCTCAGTTTTCCATCGAAAAATTGTGCCCCGGCAATAACATGGAACGGATCACGTCCATGGTTAACAGACAACACGATAAGGAGTTAACGTCGACGTCCAGTCTTCTCCTCTCTACCTGGAAAGCACTCCCCAACTTCCTCTTTTCGGACATCGTCATCTCCCTCTCGGCCCTCTACTCCCACCTCCTCCATGTTAGTTCCCTCCACTCTTAAGAATAAAACACTTCATTTCTTTCCTAGCACATGTTTGACAAAATGCTCCTAACATAAATTCTTTCACAGCTATGACTACCAGCCACGAAAATTCATCTCCTCCATCGGCAGCCTGCCCTGCGTGTCTGTACACAACGCCCACGTCTTCGTCACCTCACCGAGGACTCTACCGAGTGCCTCCCGGAGTGCCAGGCAAGCGTACTGCTTAGCGGGGCCTATTTGGGAAAGTTGAATGGGTTCAATGCTATAGTTTAATCGGTTCGATGATTTTTTGATGGGTTGATTTCGGTCTGCTGTAAATTCTGCTTCTTAGTTGATTACATGATGTTGGTCATGATTAATTTATAGTCCTGTGGTGATGTTGTATAGCATGCATTGCATTCTACTTGACCATGGTAAAAAGCTAGTTTTGATAAGTTTGTGCAACTTTGTGGTGATGTAGTGTATTCTAGATGCTTATTGAGTGAGCATGGTAAAATCTAGTTTTAAAAAAATTGTTGTTAAATCTAGTGTATATTAGATGCACTAGATTTTGTTGGAGGCTAGATGCTAGAGTTCAATTGATTCGGTTATCTTGTTTTGGAAAGTTCTTTGATTCACGCTGTGGTCTATTGGATCTTTGCTTAATTGAAGTCTATAGTGTTGTTGTACACTTGTACTCGAGCATCAAATTTGATTTTTACGTTCAATATGGTCACAATTTTTTTATTAATATTTTTCCATTTCTAACAATCATTTACAGCGTCCGAATGTGCGTTGTAAAAAGATTGAGAGATTCATTTACAGTGTTCGAATGTGCATTGTAAAAGACTGTGCTGTAAATTACCATATTATTTACGGCGCATAGGTGAAGGTTGTAAATGATCAACTCCATTTTTACAACGCGTATTAGAACGCTGTAAAAAGATGGAGAGAGTTATTTACAACGTTCAAATGCGCACCGTAAATAATAGGGTCATTTACAGCATGGACTTTTACGACACAAAAATGTACGTCCTGAAAGATCATTTACGGTGCATTTCGTACGCCGTAAATTATTATTTTTCTTGTAGTGGTCCACCTATTCTTCTTTCTTATTTTTGCACTTTTTATTCCAACCAGCAGAAATCCATCTTTCCGACCACCTCCAGCCTTTCTACCACCTTTATCTCAACCATATGACACCATCCTAACATTCCAGCACCTTTCTGAGGAGCCATGAAGCCCCGTTTGGCCAGTACAAGTCGTGGAGGGCACCCGAAGTAGACCGAACTTGTGCTGAATTCATCATAGCAGGTACGCTATTTTGTAAATATAATTTCGTATAATACCTGACATCATCTCATGAAACTAAAACTAATAGAAAGATCACTGTGTCTGTTTTCATGTCTAATTGGCCACTCTCGCGGCTCTTTACATTTGTCCGTGACGTCAGTTCTATGAGAACGTGTATAGACTGAACCAAATCTTTCGTGTGCAAGTTTTCGTCAACTTTCGGACCACTTCGACCCTTTCTATATTTTTTTAAGAAGCTAGACATCCTAAGATTTCCATTAAATACAGTTTTGCCGTATTTTACTGAGGTTTACTATTTTTATAAAATTCGGACTTGTCACCATAATGTCGAAACACCAAAAACTCATAGATTCTATGTGCTATATACTTCGAAACATCATCATACTTGTCCAAAATAATTTTTGTGCATATTTTTATAAGGAAAATATTTTTTTTACATATTTAATACTATTTTCTAGGATTATTTATAGAAAATTAGTCGTTTTAGAAGCCAAACTATGGAACAAGTTTAAGTATATTGATGTTGAATCAATACAAGACTTGTATACATATTTTTCTATGAATAAAATATATTAAATTTTATTATAGAATATTTATAACTATTTTTCTAGAATTAAATAAGATATTTTTATGTTATTAAAATATTATTTTATTATATAGATTTATTACTATATATGCTAGATTAATATGGTAGTTTGATACTAGTTTCCCTTATAAATAACGTAGTCTAAATTTTATTATAAATATTTTAGTATATTTTTCAGAAATAAATATTATATGTTTACTTCATAAAAATATTACTTTATTGTATTGATTTAATACCATATATGATGGCTTGGGTCATATATATAGTAAGTGCTAGTTCCGTAGATTATGTCTAGTAGGAACTATATATAGTACGTCTATAAATAGTATGAGTTAAGGTATAGATATATCATTGATAGATGAAATTATTTATTCTAGGAGTGTGTGACGGGCATAGCGAGGATCTCCGAGCCGGACCGTCATATTCGCAATTGAAAGTTGCAGGCAGGTGTACCTTGCCAATGTTACTGTTCATGTTCCCTTTCTTTATTGTTGTTTTATTTCTTGTTTATTAACATTTATAATGTAGGAATAGTCGATACTTTGCATTCGAATTGTATTCGGGTACCGATGTCGTTATATAGATATCGGTTATGGACACTCGGCATGCCGATGCATTTTATTCGTATTTCATTGAGACGATAGACCTTAGGACACTGACACGATCATGTTACGAAGTATACAAGAGATATTTGTGGCTACAGACTTCGTAATAGGCTGTAAGATTTATTGATTGTACTTGAAATCTACTTGACTTGACATGACTTGACTGGATAGATTTAGATCTTGGGGTGGGGAGAACATTACCTTCATATCAGGCTACCTTGACATGTCTGGCCTTATCTCTATAGCAGAGACTTGGTTGTTACCTGACTTATTTGCCATTGTCTTTGTACTTGAGCTTCAGTGTTCTATTGGCACATTTGCGCAAGGTACCATGACACGGTGCCTTGGGTGTGAGTTGCTGAGGTGCTTGTGAGCCTCAGTACATGAAGCCTGATATCCGAAAAAAAGTTCGCATGTGCATATCACTTAGGATGGTTATAGTAGTTACCCTTTTAGTTCATTTTTTATTATTTCATTGGCATGTTTTTGTACCTTACTATGTCCCATATGATGGAACTGGAAATTCCCAGGACCCTTCCTTTGGTGTGCGTATTGATCGATAGAAAGTTAAACAGATCTAATACGTGTTATAACCCTTCATAGGCAGAAACTAGGGTTCACGAATTATACCTGCAGCGGAAAGGAGACAAGTAATTCCTGGCAATCTCGAACGGACGACCCCAAGATCTTCTGCACGTATTCCTTCCTCGAGTTAGACGTCGTGTAGGCGACGATCTCCCAACCTTTTCTTCTCCTTGGCAGCCCTCTCTTTGTCTTCTTACGTGAATCACGAATTTAGAGAAAGTTTCAGATTTCTGATCGGTAATATAGCGGCCAGAGAATAAAGGATATATATAGGCTACGGCAGGGACCATGAGAAGAAATTAGGGTTAGGCCTTCTAACGGATCTGGATATCTCGTGTTCAGCCGAACACACAATCCAAGCCCATTAACAATAGCTCGGTCCACTAATGAGCTATTATTGCACTACCTTCCTAATCCCAAATTATGTTTGTGGGCTCCTTTTATTATATGCTCGTTTGGCTCCCCATGTTAAGATATCATATGTCCGTCGATCAAATTAAGTTACTGACAATTATATTGATTCAATATCTTTTATCCTTAAGTAGTACCGCTCAACTTCATTTGTCGTGTCGGATATAATCCACCTGCAGGGTTTACATGACAATCCTTATGAGCTCCTTAAGGGGACATCATCAACCCGATGTATCGGGACATGGATTCCATTTATAATCAACAGCCCATCATACATACAATGTTATTACCCAATTTATAGAGGTTGTCGATCCATAATGAATCTCAATGTTTTATGAGTCAAAATAATGCACACTGCATATACATGTCCGTTATTATATCCGGGTTAAGAGCAAAAGCATCCATAATAACTGAGGTGCTTGTTCTCTTATGTAGTCAGTACAAAGAGAACAACCTCAAGTGGTCATGTTCAATACACACAAAGTGTACTAGTGTAAACCTATAGTCAAGATAGACAAATACCAGATTACACTACAAACTTTCCAATAGATTGTCCAAGTCCATCTAGGTTGTGAACTATTTATATACTCCATAGGGAACTGATAATATGATCTTCTGTGTGACACCACACACCATATTATCTACAATATAGAGTATCAGATATTTGTATTAACACTTGCAACAAATACAATATGCAAACATTTGCCCATATGATTCTCATTCAAAATTTAAGGAAATAAGGTTACTAAAAAAGTGATGCTTTTAGTATATAACCCTAACACCATGAGGACCTGGCGATCTCTCCATGTAGTTGGTCATGTAGAGATAGTCCACTGATTATGGAGGTATTATTGTATCTGGCTCAGGTATTTTATCGTACTTTTACATTTATTCATTATTTCTATTCTGCTATTTAGTATTGTTTTGTAGACCCATATAATTCCTCGGGTCTAATCGAACATATATGTTATTTGGCTGCAGACCATGTAATATATCATTCATTCTTGATGTTACTTATCTTGTGGATTGAAATAGATATATTTATAGTTGATTGATAGATAAAATTAGAACACAAAGACAGCTTACATGTATTCGAGCCGAACTGGAGTCTACTCGATACGTAGCTGGCACGTATACATAATCTTAGTCCTACGTAATTTAGGACGGGGTGTTATATATTTTTTTGTGGTCATGCACATTAGAAATATCGTTTCGGTTACTTACTGTGTTGAGCGAGCCTGCAATAGGATATTGTATTAGGATCACAATCCATAATTGCTGCAAAAATTCTTTTGTTTTTATCCATCACCTTTGGAACTCATAATTGAAGCAAGCCCCTTCCTAGCCAGATATGGGGAAATTCTAATATGGCTAATGAAGCAATTATAGCCCGAACCTCGAACACGTCCAAGATGTGGTTCAGGTTCGAACTCCTTACACCAAAAGCTCAAGTGCATCTCAAAACTCATCAGCAGTTCTTCTACAAGGACACAACTTCTTGGAACAAAGGGATCCACAACCAACAGACGACTTGTGCAAGGCTAACGGCCATTCGAAGCTAAGTCAGGATCGAGCATGATGATAGGACTGCTAAAAGACATTAGAAATGATCTCTCTCAGAGAAAAGCTCTTATTTATATAGGCTGAGTGTGGTCCAACCCATATGCCATGTGGCTGTCGGTCAAAGGCCCCCGATTTAATGGATGATCCTGAAACTCAGCATAATGAACCTCATTTAATAGGTTCCTTTCGACTGAATCTCAGGCCATTAACTTCTTAGAATTCTCCTAAATGACGGCGGTAATTAAAGAAGAGGATGACCGACTCATCCACCAAAAGAGCAATCATTAATTGCTCTTAAAATACTTCAACAGAACTAGCTCCTTCACCCCGAAGCGCAGACAACTGACTGCGCCCCTCTCCTTGACTCAGGATCGCAGCCAGCTCGTTCCTTCCATAGTTCCCTGGTAATAACCTAAAAGCGCAGTGACTTCGTCGCCTCAAGCACAAGTCCACAACTCGCTCTCAAGAACAGTGACTCTGTTGCCCAAAGCACAAGTCTACTCGTCGTCCTAAAGTCCGGTGACTTCGTCGCCTAAAGCACAAGTCCAGTTGTCGTCCTAAAAGTGCAGTAGCTCCGTTGCTCAAAGCATAGTCGCCTCGTCGCTCTAACAGTACTGTGACTCTGTTGCCTGAAGAACAGTCTACTCGTAGCCCAGAAGTGCAGTGACATAGAAGCTTCACCAGAAGTGGAGGTGGCAGGGTTCCACGGGTATCTTTTTAGAAAGTACCTGAATTATTTTGTTTAAACCACTGTTCTTAAGATATAACAGAGTTCAATTTTATTGATAAGAGCCCTATCCTAAAAGTTTGATTAAGACACAGACAAGAATGAACTTTGTTCTCATAAACGAGGGCCATATCCAATCGGTTTGTTTAAACTAATGGCCCCCTAAGATAAGACAAAATCCAAACTCGGAGATTGGAAAAGAATCTTCTTAGGTTCATCCGATGAACAATAAACACATGTCACGTGTCGTTTATTCAGTTGTTAATAACCCTCCCAAAGATCTTGATAAAAGAGATCCTAGCGTCTGCCATGTGTCAGCTCAGCAGTAGCTCCCACCATGCAACCTCGAGATTCTCTTACACCTCTACGTGCAGCATTCCTGCACAATCCTTATGCACATCGCATATGTGCTCCACCTATAAATAGAAGGAGTTTTTCTTCGATAAAGAGGCTTCGAAATCTTCAACTTTGGTACCCTCTTGATTGGCAACCCTAGAGTTTCAATCACTAGCACCAGAAAGCCAAAGCAAGTCCAACTTGTCGTCAGATCGTCAACGGAGTAAAGGAGTCGTTGTAGTGCTCGATCTCCACCATCATATTTTTCCAAAAAATTTGTACGTAGATCTCCTGTTTAGGAATCGATTGTACTCTTTTTATATTTAATATACAAAAAGTTCGTATAACCTTTTATCATAAAAAATAAGATGGCGACTCTGCTGGGCACTTCCTTCTCCTCCAACGAGAATGTGGTGACGCAATCAGACAACAACTTGCTGGGATCTTTCCAGAAGACGTTGGTCATACGTTTCGACCAATAAGCTTTCAAAGATCTCCTTTCTGAGGAGAATTCGAGTCCTTTAAAGCGATTCATAAAACTGAAGAAGAATCGACGCACCTGGGTGCCAAAGGCTGCTGCGATGAGCAGCACGACGGACGGGACTATGCTACAGAATCCTCTGACCGACGAATCCTCGAAGAAGATTTTGACTGCTGGTGCCGTCTCGCTCAGTTCCTACTTCGGGAAAATACGGCGAAGAATACGGCTCCCCTATGGCGGGCGTGATGAAGGCACAACGCTGGAAGAAGTGTTCAATGACCAACATACGGAGGGACGAAATTGCACAGCCGAGGACTTCTATCTTTGACAGAATCGCCTACCCATCGGGTAAGGCTATGCTGGATTCTGAACGTTATACACCTTCTAAGGGTAACGCAAAAAAATCCAAGGCAGCACATGCCTTACACAGCCAAAGTGCTATGCTAACTACTTTATTGGACTCTGACTACTACGCACCTTCTACGGATAGTAGGATAAAATCAAAGGCAGCATTCGCTTCACACGATCAAAGTACTATGCCGACAGCAGACCAAAGGCCCGTGTTGACAGTCATGTGCGCAGCCAATAGAAAGCTATAGAAAACCGGTTCGAGTGCCATGATGCCTCGATCGGTAAAACCTTGCTGTCACTTGAGCGCTCATGTGCGCGATTCAAGCTAGGGGCACCTACTATCGAGATAGACTCATACGAATAGTATTTCTGTAAGCATGAAAGGAGTCTACCTCGTCAGCAACTTCCTGATCAGGACCCGAGCGTACTTCACTCACAGGAACTAAGAGGAGGGAAGCTATCTCCGTATCATCACTCTTGCACGCAGCTTTTCTACGCGCACAAAATAAGTGTAAGGTTAGAGACTCCAATAAATCCCTATAAGCGTAAAGCGATGGAGGGATCTACAGCGCAGGACATGTCTAAACCAAGGCACAATTGTACCCAGATCATGATCAACTGTTATTGTTTACAAACAACGGCATTGCCACCAAAGAGGCGGTTCGTCTTCCAAAGATTACGATCGGTGGCATCTGGCAAAAAGGAGGATGAACTCCGTGTTACTTCATGCAATACAGAACGAGGTTCTCCGTCTCTCAAGAAGCTTCCCAAGAACCGTCCTATTTTGGCTAACAAGCCAAAGAACGGGCCTGGGGGTAGCAAGACGACAGTGCCAATATGGGTGTTTTCCAAGGAACACGTGCCAGATTTGGATCCTTGTCGTAGGGAGATGACGCTGTAGCTGGGGGTAGCCAACCCCCATTGATCACAATAATCCAGCTTTCCAATTCAATGATGGGCTGTATGACATAGATACCTCTACGGGCACATGTAGCCAAAAAGCTGGGGGTAGCAATTACAATGAGTCGGAAGATGATTGCAACCTACTAGTTTACCCTCAAGACGACGGGACTCAGCCCTCTGAACCGGAGAGCGAAAGATCCACTATCCTTTATATCCAGCCGCATATGGTGTCCGTATTTATGGCCGAAGGTGAAAACAACGCGGAAAGCAGCGAAGGCTCTAGTCAACAAAAATGTATAGAGGCCCTCGAAGAGAGCTAAACACGTCAACTATGAAGTCTTTAGCTTATGTCGTCCTAGAGATCGAGAAAAGATTGACCCCCCCTCTCTACTCATGCTCCAGACATAGCGACTAACGGTGGGTCCAATGTGCTTCCCATTGCGAGCCCAGTAGTGCTAGCATCATCTACTCCATCGACAACCGGGCCTAAAATGTCGAATGAAATGCAGCAGGCCCTTAAAGAGTTGTACGCTCGCTATGATGCCGATGAAAAGTGGACAACATTCCAAAATATGGGGATTCGACAGCCATATCCTGCCAAATAGGATAATATGATCTATCCTCCAAATGTAATCCACAGACACTCACGCTGTTCGATGCGAAGGAGTCTTCCCACCAATACTTGAGGTACTTTGCCTCAATAATGGGACATCTGCCAAAGGATGACGTGCTCCTTACCAATATATTCGTAGGAAGCCCTGTAGGGAGTAGCCTATGAATTGTTTTACGGCCTTCCGGATAACTGTATTTTATCCTTCGAGAAGGCTTGAAGAACCTATTCCTTAATCGATTCTATGAAGGAGGAATGGACATAACGATGTTGACCCTCATAGACATAATCCAGAAGAAGAAGGAGCCTGTACGCGCATACAATAAGCGCTTCCGCTAGGCCACTTTGAGGTTGCCTCCTGGTATACCTGAGCCTATGCTTATGGACTTTTACCGCAAGAACATGCTTCCTGCATTCAAGTTGTGGCACAGTGCACCATGCATAGAGTGGACACCTTTTATCATAGAGGCGAATGTAGCCCAAAGAAAAGTACGTGATGCACAATAGCTGGGACTGAAGTTCCCCTCTCTCGAAGATAAAGGGAAGCGCTCATCTGGCAACAAAGACGAAAAAGGGAAGCAAGCCACGACCGTCAACATCTCTAAAGGTTTGGCATCAATGAACCTGAAGCCGACCGAAGTGCAGAGGCCAAAAGAGACCTACTCTTTCAACGACAAAGAAACACTAGAACTGTTTGATATGTTGGCAAAGAGTTGCAAACTTTAGATCCCGCCTTCTAAACATCCTGATAAAGTAGGAAAGGTGGACAATCCAAAATACTGCCACTACCACCAGTATGTCCACTCTTCGGCGCATGATTGTTATGTGTTGAAAAGATAAATCTAGCGCCTCATCGATGCTAAAGTCATCTCATTCGACTACAAGGAAAAGACTGTTACGGCCAACATAGTCACCCTCCAGTTCAGATGTTTTCCGAAAATAGAGGCTCAAGATGGTGTCGTCCCCATCCCAAGAGCGACCATGGAAGTTGTCAATCTTCTACCAGCCCGTGACAATGCCTAAGGCCTCATCCCATTTATAACGCCACAAGGCGAAGTAATATGGATCTACCCTGATCTCGCCCCAGATATGAAGGTGCCTGCAGCGCACTCTGTTAAGGGAAAGAAATTCCAGTCATGTCATATAGTTTCTACATCGGCAGATGATACTCTAGTTACCACTCCCTTGGCTCACCAGCAAAAAGAGAACCAGGCCCCAAAGGAGAAAATACCTCCACCTGTTGCGGCCAATGCCCCCGATACGTCGAAAATAGGCCCGTCTCAAGCACCTGCTACAGATAAACATAAGCAAAAAGGAGGTTCGCTCTGACAATTCTCTGAGAAAGACTCGGCAGTAGGGCCGATCAAGCCCTAGAATTTTGATATATTGGTGCAGCTGGCTAATACTCCAGCTCGACTGTCACTCTTCGAGCTCCTCCGTCTCTCCAAAGAGATACCAAACGCCCTCAGTGAAGCTTTATAAAATGCTGACTCCTTCCTTAATCAGGTGCTGTCACTTTTATTTCCAGAATACGTATTTTAATACATGCACTGCTGGAATATATTTATTTAATATTTATCATGTATTATTCTGTATTTAAATTCCTTTAATTTCACGCTAATTATTTTTTGCATTTTATTCTCTGCTTTTACTTTGCTTTTGGGTTCGGCCTAGATTGGTTTGTTTTCGGTTTTTTTTGGTTCATCATGAACCCAATCCCCCACCTGCCACCACTCCTTCATTTAAAGCCCCATTCCATTTCTCTCTCTTTATGACTTCACCATTACTCTTCTTCTTCCTCATAAACTCTCCCCACCTACCTAGCGGCATAGGCAAGTGCCAACTTGTTTCTTGATGGATCTCCATTTTTCTTGTTCTATTGTCTTCTTCTCAAGATCCTTAGATACTTTAGTACTTAGCATTTTCAATTTCCATGGCTCATTTCATGTAGATCTAAGTTTAATGCATTTTCAGATTTCTTAGGTTTTGATCTAGTAACTTTGTTATTTTTCAAGTTTTGATGGTTCCATGTTGTAGAAAATTTTGTTCTACCCCATTTTGACCTATGGAAGTCCAGATTTGGACTTAGAATGAAGGATTTAGAGAGCTTGGAAGAAATGGCTTCCATGGTTCTGATTCTTGAAAAATGGAGAAGAAGAACAGTACTTGACCGCATGAACTTTCATGCGACAAGTTTCCATCCTGGCCACATGAGCATCTTGGCAGAATGAGCAATCCTGGCCGCATGAGCATTCCTGGCCGCATGAGCATTTCTGGCCGCATGAGCAATCCTGGCCGCATGAGCAATCCTGGCCGCATGAGCATTTCTGGCCGCATGAGCAATCCTGGCCGCATGAGCATTTCTGGCCGCATGAGCAATCCTGGTAGCATGAGTAATCCTGACCGCATGATCATTTCTGGCCGTATGAGCAAT
The DNA here is from genome assembly GCA_029216955.1 of Iris pallida. Taxonomy (NCBI): domain Eukaryota; kingdom Viridiplantae; phylum Streptophyta; class Magnoliopsida; order Asparagales; family Iridaceae; genus Iris; species Iris pallida. The sequence goes on along the minus strand of JANAVB010024600.1, from coordinate 106,434 downwards.
CCTGGCCGCATGAGCAATCCTGGCCGCATGAGCATTCATGGCCGCATGAGCAATCCTGGCCGCATGAGCATTCCTGGCCGCGTGAGCAATCCTGGCCGCATGAGCAATCCTGGCCGCATGAGCATCCTGGCCGCATAAGCATTCCTGGCCGCATTAGCATTCCTGGCCGGATGAATTCTAGCCCATAATGCCTTTTTGGCTTTTTTTGTCACGAATTTGGCATTAATTTACATTGATTGTTATCTTGGCATTAATTAACATTGATTGTTATCTTGATTAATAGTTGATCATGCATTCCTAGATGGAACTAAGAGACTGGCTAGTCGTCTTATTAAATTGAATGAATGAGACACGTTCATATGAACTATGAACTATTATAATCGACTGGCTGATCCCGAATATTGGCATATAGATACATGCAGGCTTCAATTTATTTATCTATTTTAAAAAAGTAGCATGTGTACTTTATGGTCAAGGCATGATTATTTCGTGGCTAGTTTTGATTGTTGTATTACGCTATGTAAGACCTACAACCTAACCGTACGGGTATCGTTGTAGAGATGTGCATATCGTACCCCGTACAAAAGTACTTATTCTGAATGACCATGATCCACGGCATAGGATTTCACTCAACATAGAGGCTACTAAGTTAAATAAAATAATGATTGTATGGAGGGAATAGATTCTCGAGTTCTTACATGGCAGCCCTCTTTGGGACTATTAAGTGCCCGACAGGCCGGCTGGTTCCTACAGATACTGCAAATCTGCCACACGGGCAGGGGGCGGTATCTGCTTATATTATTTATTGTATATTGTATATTGATGACGGGCGTCCTGCTGGGACTCGTCTAATTCATGATTGGTGTAATTGATTGATTGGGTAGACTAGCATTGCTCGTACAAAGTAAGAACTGAGGAATCCTTATTGCATATTCCCAGGATAACTTAGAACTCACAGTAGCAAGCCGTAGTAGTTGCGTGGTCGTTTAAATTGATTTATTTTTGTACTGTATCTACTTCTGTCCTTGTTTGGTTGGGAAGTTGGTTTGAAGTGTCGTGAGGTTATGTGAATCCCAGTAGCAAGCAGAGATCTATATATCATATTCTCTTATTACTTGTTCCAATTTCTCATATTATGCTTCCTTGCGGTACTTGCTATTAGAGGTCTAACCTCTCTGGTTTTGCATGGCCAGATTTAGAGCCGGTTTCCGAGGACTCAGCCTACTTCCACCTCCAAGATGGTCAATACTAGAGGGATGATCGCAGAAGGACTTGAGTGGGTCCTTACTTCCCCGTTCATTTTATGAATTACTTTATACTTTGCCGTTTGGCACCGACATGTTAGTCGGATCGTCTTGTACTTATTTTTACATAATTATAACTAAGTCAGGCTGCAGCTGATAAACAATTATATATACCTTGCTTCATCATCTGGCTATGTTTTGTAAAACTAGATATCAAGAACATTTTGACTGAACATTTGGGATGCCATACTGATTTATCTTACATGTTCTATATTTCTGTTTCTTGTTGAATGATTGAGACAATAGATGTGAAGTGACCATAGTGAGACTTTCATGTAGTATGCACCCCCTCGTCTTTTAGACAGTATTGATCGTATTATAAGGTATTCATCTACCCGTAATATGTAGCTGGCTGAGTCATTCCCCCGCTCTCCATTATTCTGGTTCTAGGGCGTGACAAGGTTTTAGTGGTGGCCCATGCAGGTCTAATTTCAGACTTGTAGGGTGTTTTAATTTATAGGATGTCTCAATCACACATGTTCCTCCTTGATCTCATGATTCGTTGTTCTCAACCCTAGCATGACATTCCGGTATCCTTCGATTTTATTGATCCTTCATGTCAGGTCATTTGATTGCTCTCTTGTCCATTTTCTTAGGGGTACTTCATCTGCATCTGTCAGAACTGGACAGCAATAACAAGGGCAACATGGACAACATGACCAGGATGGTCAGCTACAAGGGCCAGTACTACCTCAAGAGACTATCCAAGAAGAAGTGATAGTAGAACCAGCAGCCAGACCGCAATATCCGAAGGTTCCTACACCGCCCATAGTTTCACCTACCCCAGTGGAAGTGGACACACCGACCCTTCTGGAGATCATGAAAGGGATGATAGCTACTCAGCAATACCAGATGTTAGCCCAGCAGTGTATGTACGCTCAGTTACAAGAGCAGAACGTACTACTCAACTAAGGATTGTAGACGGCTTTTGAAAGAGGGACGAGGACAGATTCAGGAGCAACAACCAGATTTTGTAAGTACAACCTCCGCCGTTTCGAGGGCACGGAACATGCCATCTCAGCAAATGCGTGGCTTAAGGATATTGAGGCTATTCTGACAGCAGCTAAGGTGCCGACAGAAGAACGTGTGGATCAAGTAAAGTTGTTACTTCAGGATCTCGCACGTGATTAGTGGGAATCAGAGGAAGTAGGCATCAGACGTCCTGTTGCTTGGGACGATTTTACTACAAGATTCAAGACAAAGTACTATGGAGTTATGGCGCAGTTTGAGCTACAACAGAAGTTTATCAACCTCAGACAGGCTGGCAAGACTGTAGATGCTTATACAGCGGAGTTCTGCAGATTAAGTAGGTTCGCTCCAGAGATGGTAGCAACGGAGAGCCAGAGGGCTATGAGGTTCCAGCAAGGGTTTCATCTTGAGCTCTTGCAATTGATAGAAGGGCACAATTACCAGACTTTCGATGAGGTATTGACGGCAACCCGAAGGCATGATATCACCATTCAGAGGATCACGGCAAGGACTGGAGGCCAGAACAGATCCCATAGTCAGATTAAAGGAGGAGGGGGAGCAGCACCCCGAGTAACAGCACCATCTCTTGGCATTCGCGTTCATGATTTGGCAATGCGAGGGCCAGCACCACCACCCAGGCAGCAGCAACAACAACAGAGAAAGAACCAGCAACCCCAAGCGGACTGCACTTATTGTGGGAAGATAGGACATACTAGAGATGTGTGTCGGACATTGAACGGGCAGTGTTTGATATGTGGAAGTCCAGATCATCGGGTTACCACCTGTCCCATTAATTCGAGGTCAGGAGGACCAGTATAATAATTTCCTGCTCTGCCAGCACCAGGGGCAGGCCAGTATCGAGGACCAGCGGTGGCAGTGAGACTGTTGGCACAGCGCCCGTTCATGACACAGGCTCAGATGTTTCGGTAGGAGGGACCGCCGATACAGCAACACCAGCATAGACCACCCCAGCATCATAAAGATAAGGGCCAGTAGCAGCACCAGGCTAGGCCGCAACATAGGAACCAATAAGGAGGTCGAGGGCAGGCATTCACTCTGTCCTTGGAAGAGGCATTGGCATCGGGAGATGTTATGGCAGGTAACATTCTCGTCGCCTCATATCCCGTCGTAGCATTGTTTGATTCGGGAGCATCACACTCATTTATATCTGCATAATTTGCAATACGGCTAGGAATAGAATTCGAGGCATTGCCAGGGAGGTTAAATATACTCACTGGTAATGGGCTCGTAGGAGTTAGTATAGTTATTCTAGCGTATAGCGTTGTAGTTTGTGGGCATTCCTTACCCGCCCGGTTGATATAATTTTCTATTGGAAATTTTGACGTTATCTTAGGCATGGACTGGCTGAAAGACAGTCATGCGACAATAGATTGTCGTAGAGGGAGTGTATCTTTTGATATTCCAGGCATGAGGCAGTTCACCTTGGTCAGATTAGTGGCAACTCAACAAGAGCAGGGAGTAGTCACGACAATGGAAGAAGTTTAAGTTCCGAAGGTAGTTGAAGAGTTTCTAGGCGTATTTCCCGAAGAACTTCCTGGTCTACCACCAGTTAGGGATATTGAGTTCAGCATAGAATTGGTACCTGGAACTAAACCGATATCAGATCGAGTTTACAGAATGGCGGATTCAGAACAGGCCAAGGTATATCAGCACATAGAGGAACTGAAGAAGAAGAAGTTCATCCAAGCTAGCATATCACCATGGGCAGCACCAGTGGTACTTGTGGAGAAGAAAGATGGGTCATCCAGATTGTGCATCGATTACAGGAAGCTTAACGCGACAACAGTAAAGAACAAGTACCCACTAACCAGGATCGACGACTTGTTTGATCAGTTGAGCAAAGCTAGAGTTTTCTCCAAGATAGATCTTCGTTCAGGGTATCACCAAGTAAGGGTTAGGAAGAAAGATATTCCTAAGACAACATTCAGGTCGAAGTATGGGCATTACGACTTCTTGGTAATGCTGTTTGGTTTGACCAATGCTCCAACAATATTTATGGATTTGATGAACCACATCTTTATGCCATACTTAGATCAGTTTGTCGTTGTGTTTCTTGACGACATTCTCATATACTCTGCCAGTAAAGAGGAGCATGAAGACCACCTCCAGAAGGTGTTACAGGTTCTGAGAGAGAACCAGTTGTATCCCAAGCTCAGCAAGTGTGAGTTCTGGATGGAGCACATTTTACTTTTGGGTCACATCATATCAGGAGCTAGAGTAGCAGTAGATCCCAAGAAGGTAGAAGCAGTAGAGAGTTGGCCAGTACCCAAGACCTTAGCTGATGTGCGGAGTTTCTTAGGATTGGCAGGATATTACAGAAGATTCGTATCAGACTTTGCAAGGCTTTCAGCACCCATGACCCGCTTGACACGGAAGTATGTACCATTCATCTGGTCGGCAGAATGTCAGGCATCATTTGAAAATCTAAAACAGAAGTTGATATCGGCACCTATTCTGACATTGCCAGTTGGACTCGGAGGTTTTACAGTGTATTTGGGTGCGTCCTCATGCAACATGGGAAGGTGATAGCATACTCATCTAGGCAACTTCGAGACCACGAGAATAATTATCCAACTCATGACTTGAAGTTGGCAGCAGTAGTATTTGCTTTGAAGCTAAGGAGGCATTACTTATATGGTGACCGAGTGGACATGTACACAGACCATAAAACTCTGAAGTACATCTTTACTCAGAAGGAACTGAACATGAGGCAGAGAAGATGGCTGGAGTTGATCAAGGATTATGACATGGAGCTTCAGTATCATCCAGGCAAGGCTAATGTGGTGGCAGACACTCTTAACAGGAGAGGCAGCGCATTTATGTTGACAACCCAAAAGCATATCTTAGAAGACCTTCAGGAGATGGGCATCGAGGTTATACTTCCTAGTGATGTAGGAATTCGGACAAGTCTACAAGTTTAATCCTACTTGGTAGATAAGATCAAGGCAGCTCAGGCACAGGACCCAAGGATTCAGAAGCTTAGGGCAGAATGTGAGTTAGGACTCAGGAAGGATATCAGAATTCATGAAGATGGTACACTTAGGTTTCGGTCACGTCTATGTGTGCCTAGTGGAGATATCAGATAGGAGGTTATGGCAGAAGCTCACTGTTCTCAGTATTCTATACACCCTAGAGGGACCAAGATGTACCAAGATATCAAGCAGCACATCAGGTGGAAGGGGATGAAGAGGGAGATAGCTAGATTTGTTTTCTGTTGCTTGGTATGTCAGCAAGTGAAGGAAAAACAGCAGAGGCCAGCTGGGTTATTGCAACCGCTTCCTATTCCGGAATGGAAATGGGAACATATTGTAATAGACTTTGTGATCGGTTTACCGAGATCGCCAAGTGGTAAAGTTGCTATTTGGGTGATAGTGGACCGACTTACAAAGGTAGCACACTTTCTTTCTTTCATAGTAAGGCAATCTACAAAAAAGTTGGCAGAGTTGTATATGCAACAGATAGTCAGACAGCATGGAGTCCCTGTCAGTATTGTGTCCGATAGAGATACCCATTTTATATCACATTTTTGGAAGAGCCTACATCATAGTCTAGGCACAAAGTTGAGATTTAGCACGGCTTACCATCCACAGACAGACGGACAATCAGAAAGAACAATTCAGACTTTGGAAGACATGTTGCGAGCTTGCACTCTGGATTTTGGAGGATCTTGGGAGAGCCACCTGCGCTTAGTCGAATTCTCATACAATAACAGTTATCAATCCAGTATCTAGATAGCGCCATTTGAAGCCCTATCTGGTAATAAGTGTAGATCGCCACTAGTATGGGATGATATCGGGGAGAGGAAGATGCTAGGCCCATAAATGATTATTCAGACGGTTGAAGTGGTTAAGGAAATTAGAGAGCGACTTCGAGTTGCGCAGGATCGACATCGTCATTGGACGGACCAGCATCATAGGCCGCTAGAGTTTTCTGTTGGGAACCACGTGTTCTTGCGGATCTCACCTACCCGTGGGGTCATTAGATTTGGCGTTCGCGGGAAATTGAGTCCGCAATACGTGGGCCCATTTGCTATCCTTGATAGGATAGACGATATTTCTTATCGTTTATCCCTTCCACCTTTGTTACGAGAGGTGCATGACGTGTTTCATGTATCTCAGTTACGTAGGTATGTATCGGACCATTAGCCTTGATCATTAGCCTTGATCATTAGCCTTGATAGGATAGACGAAGCCATATCTCAGTTACGTAGGTATGTATCAGACCATTAGCCTTGATAGGATAGGCGAAGCAATATCCTTGATCATTCTGAGCTGGTTGTTGGTACCAACTTGTCTTATGAGGAGCAGCCGGTGTCCATTTTGGACCGAAGAGAGAAGATACTCAAGAACCGAACAATTAGCCTTGTTCGGGTTGCTTGGGATCATCACTCTTTAGGGGAGTCAACGTGGGAATGTGAGGATAACATCCGATCATGGTATCCGCACCTGTTTGACTCACAAGGTATATCTTTTTTGTATACCTTGATTGTCTTAACTCCTCATGCTCGTCACCTTATGAGTAGAATTGCTTGGTACCGTCGATAGTTAAATATTGATATGTTACTTGCTATTGGCATTGTATAATGATTGCTTACTCAATTGCTTATACTTAGATTAGCTTAGCTCCGATGTTTCTATCCGGCTTGGATTTGAAATTTCGAGGACAAAATTTTTCTAAGGAGGGTAGAGATGTCACTTCCCGTTCCCAGAATACGTATTTTAATACATGCACTGCTGGAATATATTTATTTAACATTTATCATGTATTATTCTGTATTTAAATTCCTTTAATTTTACGCTAATTATTTTTCAGCATTTTATTCTCTGCTTTTACTTTGCTTTTGGGTTCGGCCTAGATTGGTTTGTTTTCGATTTTTCTTGGTTTATCATGAACCCAACCCCCCACCTACCACCACTCCTTTATTTAAAGCCCCATTCTATTTCTCTTTCTTTATTACTTCACCATTACTCTTCTTCTTTCTCGTAAACTCTCCCCACCTACCTAGCGGCATAGGTAAGTGCCAACTTGCTTCTTGATGGATCTCTATTTTTGTTGTTCCATTGTCTTCATCTCAAGATCCTTAGATACTTTAGTACTTAGCATTTTCAATTTCCATGGCTCATTTCATGTAGATCTAAGTTTAATATATTTTCAGATTTCTTAGGTTTTGATTTAGTAACTTTGTTATTTTTTAAGTTTTGATGGTTCCATGTTGTAGAGAATTTTGTTCTACCCCATTTTGACCTATGAAAGTCCAGATTTGGACTTAGAATGAAGAATTTAGAGAGCTTGGAAGAAATGGCTTCCATGGTTCTGATTCTCGAAAAATGGAGAAGAAGAACAGTACTTGACCACATAAACTTTTATGGGCAAGTTTCCATCCTGGCCGCATGAGCATCATGGCCGCATGAGCATTCCTACCCGCATGAGCATTTCTGGCCGCATGAGCAATCCTGGCCGCATGAGCAATCCTAGCCGCATGAGCATTTCTGGCCGCATGAGCAATCCTGGCCGCATGAGCAATCCTGGCCGCATGAGCATTCCTGGCCGCATGAGCATTTCTGGCCGTATGAGCAATCCTGGCCGCATGAGCAATCTTGGCCGCATGAGCATTTCTGTCCGCATGAGCAATCCTGGCAGCATGAGCATTTTTGGCCGCATGAGCAATCGTGGCCGCATATGCAATCGTGGCCGCATGAGCATTCCTGGCCGCATGAGCAATCCTGGCCGTATGAGCATTCCTGGCCGCATGAGCAATCCTGGCCGCATGAGCATTCCTGTCCGCATGAGCAATCCTGGCCGCATCAGCATTCCTGTCCGCATGAGCAATCCTGGCCGCATGAACAATCCTGGCCACAGGAGCATTCCTGGCCGCATGAGCAATCCTGGCCGCATGACCATTCATGGCCGCATGAGCATTCCTGGTCGCATGAATTATAGCCCATAATGCCTTTTTGGCTGATTCTGTCCCGAATTTGGCATTAATTTACATTGATTGTTATCTTGGCATTAATTAACATTGATTGTTATCTTGATTAATAGTTGATCATGCGTTCCTAGATGGAACTAAGAGACTAGCTAGTCGTCTTATTAAATTAAATGAATGAGACACGTTCATATGAACTATGAACTATTGTAATCGACTGGCTGATCCCAAATATTGGCATATAGATACATGCAGGCTTCAATTTATTTATCTATTTTACAAAAGCAGCATGTGTACTTTATGGTCAAGGCATGATTATTCCGTGGCTAGTTTTGATTGTTGCATTACGCTATGTAGGACCTACAACCTAACCGCACGGGTATTATTGTAGAGATGTGCATATCGTACCCCGTACGAAAGTACTCATTATGAATGACTACGATCCACGGCATGGGATTTTACTCAAGATAGAGGCTACTAAGTTAAATAAAATAATGATTGCATTGAGAGAATGGATTCCCGAGTTCTTACATGGCAGCCCGCTTTGGGACTATTAAGTGCCCGACAGGCCGGCTGGTTCCCACAGATACTGCAAATCTGCCACACGGGCAGGGGGCGGTATCTGCTTATATTTTATATTGTATATTGTATATTGATGACGGGCGTCACGCTGGGACTCGTCTAATTCATGATTGGCGCAATTGATTGATTGGGTAGACTAGCCTTGCTCGTACATAGTAAGAACTGAGGAATCCTTATTGCATATTCCCAAGATAACTTGGAACTCACAGTAGCAAGCCGTAGTAGTTGCATGGCCGTTTAAATTGATTTGTTTGTGTACTGCATCTACTTTGTTAACTAACTGAGATGATCAGAATGTCAGGGCATGACGGGCCAACTTCTGTCCTTGTTTGGTTGGGAAGTTGGTTCGAAGTGTCGTGATGTTATGTGAATCCCAGTAGCAAGCAGAGATCTATATATCATATTCTCTTATTACTGGTTCTAATTTCTCATATCGTGCTTCCTTGCGGTACTTGCTATTAGAGGTCTAACCTCTCTAGGTTTGCATGGCCAGATTTAGAGCCGGTTCCCGAGGACTCAGCTTACTTCCACCTCCAAGATGGTCAATACTAGAGGGATAATCGCAGGAGGACTCGAGTGGATTCCTTACTTCCCCGCTCGTTTTATGAATTACTTTATACTTTGCCGTTTGGCACCGACATGTTAGTCGGATCGTCTTGTACTTATTTTTACCTAATTGTAACTAAGTCAGGCTGCAGCTGATAAACAATTGTGTATACCTTGCTTCATCATCTGGCTATGTTTTGTAAAGCCAGATATCAAGAACATTTTGACTGAGCATTTGGGATGCCTTACTGCTTTATCTTACATGTTCTCTATTTCTGTTTCTTGTTGAATGATTGAGACAATAGATGTGAAGTGACCATAGTGAGGCTTTCATGTAATATGCACCCCCTCGTCTTTTAGACAGCATTGATCGTATTATACGGTATTCATCTACCCGTAATACGTAGCTGGCTGAGTCATTCCCCCGCTCTCCAGTATTTTGGTTCTGGGGTGTGACAGGTGCAACCGTCCAAGGAAAATCCTGCTGAATGTCCACATTATCACAATGTGGTCGAGGTGATCCCCAATATCACCTTCACTCAGCAGGACATGCTGTTGAAGAACAACCGGCACAACCGACCCTTGTACTATACAAGATATCTTGGTGCCATTAAGGTCGATCACATCCACATCAACCATGGCTCTTCTCTTAGCATCATATTTTGGAGTTTATTCCAAGCTTTGGGGTTCCCGATGCATTGGTTGACCGAGTCAAACACCACAATCAGCTGCTTCAACGCTGGAAAAAGTGAACCCCTGGGCAAGATTCGCCTGAAATACCAAATAGGTGATCTCCAGACTGACGTAACTTTCTACGTTATTGACGCAGAAATAAACTACAACATGCTATTAGGACGACCATGGATTCATGAATACATGATCATACCCTCCACTTTCCATCAATACATAAAGTATGTGGCCAGTTATGCGACTATCAAGACCGTATTCGCTAACATCAGTCCCTTTCGAGGACTCGAAGCATACTGTACAGATACTGATCTGTAAAAATTAGTCCTATGGGACGACGATGCCAATGACGCCGACAACGAAGCAGAGAATGCAGCTATCGCTGAAGAATCGTTGAAGGTTCAATTGAAGGGGAAACCTCCCAAGATGTCAGCTCCCCTCATCATCAAGCTCCGAGTTAAAGATCCGGCTAGATCACCCTCGACCATGTCATACGCTGGCCAGGAGCCTAGGCAAATAAGGCTCCCCCGAAAGACCATAAGGCTGACTCTGAAGTCGTAGGAACCTCCGACTGCAGCCCCCTTGGTAGTCAAGCTGAAGGAGAAACGTCCTCCATATTCCTCCGAGACAGCCCTGGTGATCACGGATGAAAAGTTGGGACACTACATATGCGCCAATACCGAGGTGCGCTCTTTAGATGATGTAATTGTAGAAGCATGAAAAATAATAAAGAAAGGTCTATGCGGCCGAGGATCTCCATGCGGCTCAGAGAGCCCATGCAGCTCAGGGGTCCATGCGGCTCAAGCGCCTATGCGGCTCGGATAGTTCCATGAGACCCAGAGCCACGTGGCCTTCAACAGCTCTTCCCTTCATCTTTGGCTGCATTTAATGCCCTGACGGCTGCAAGCTCTGACAAATGACAGCTCTGCCATAAAGGTACAATAATGACTGACATAAAGGTGTGTTCCTAGGGAAGAGAAGAAAATCTTTTCACAGCTGGCAGAATCCACCGAGTCCCGAGGCATGTGGCTGTTGTATTTATGCGGCCCCCTACTTTATGCAGCCGCACACTTTATGCGGCCACCCATCTTCATGCGGCTGCATCAATTAAGCGGCCGCCCGTCAGCATGCGGCTGCCTATCCTCATGTGGCTGCCCATCTTCATACAGCTGTTCATCCCCATGCGGCTACCCATCTTCATGCGGCCGTTCATCCTCATACGGCCCACTCATATGCGGCTATGCCAAGATAACCCAGTGGAGACATGTGGCACTTTTCACGACGATTGAGACACGTGGCAGTCTTATCTTCCTGGAATGTTGGTGCTAACAAAGCCTAACAAAATCAGATTTGTTGCAATCACCATAATTGCCCAGATCAAGTCAAATCGAGCAAATTGGACACGTGGCAAGCCATCACAAGTCGCAAATATTCATGGCAATCAACATTTATTATCGACAGAGATTTAATGCAATCACATTAATTGCTTAAATTTATTGTATTCGAGATGGACGGCCCCGATTAATTAATTCTCAGGCCGCCAACTTTTGAGGATGGGCAATCATTGTAAACCCTAATGATGCCCCCTACTCTTATAAATAGCAAGGTGCCATTCCCTTGCAGAAAAGTCGAAAAATCCCGAGAGGAGGAGAGAATCCAAAATCCAGAGATCAATCCAGGGAGAAGAAAGGACAGAGAAGCATATATAGAGAGAGCAAGGAGAGCATTTCTTCATTAACGCCAAGCAGATCTTCTCCTGAGCCAAGGTTGCACCCGATCGTCCAAGGAGTAAGGCAGAGCTGCCGTCGCTTTTCCGAGCCTCTATCGTCACCCCCAGAATCTAAAATAAACAATTGTACTTAGATTATTGTAGCTAGGTTTTCGTCCTTAGGCTTTCTTTGTACAAGCGAGTTTGTATTGTGAAGTAAAAGTCCAGTCCTCCGATATAATTATTCTGTTCTTTTATAATTCATGGAAAACACGATGGCGACTCTGCTGGGGAAAAACTTCTTCACGGCTGAAAAGTTGGTGACACAATCGGATGCAGCCAAACATAGCTTCGCGCAACAGAAGATGGTCGTCCGCTTCGACCAACAAACGTTTGAAGAAATGCTCTCCGACGGGAGCGCTGGCCTGGTCCAGAAGAAAACTCGCACAAAGAAGGCTCGTAGGGAGTGGAGGTCAAAATCATTTGCTCCTTCCCAAGCCCTAGACGGAGTACTTTCTGCTGCCCAAGACGGCGAGGGCGATTCTCATGTGGCCCCACTTCAAGCCATAGAGGACCCTGCTGTCCCCAAGTCCGACAGAGAAAAGCACTACGATGTTGGACTTATAGGGACAAAGAGTGATTCTATGTGCTCCAGGAAGAAGCCGAACACTCATGCGGCCAAGACCGCCAGCCGCATGCATGATGCTCATGCGGCCGAAACTGCCAGCCGTATGAAGAATATCCATGCGGCCAGAACTTCCAGCCGCATGGAGAAAACTCATGCGGCTGAGACTTCCAGTCGCATGGAGAAAACTCATGCGGCCGAGACTTCCAGCCGCACGAAGAAAGCCTATGCGGCCACAACTGCCAGCCGCATGAAGACTGTTGACTCCAGCCGCATACTGCCTGCTCCACGCAGCTCAAGCTCAGTCTTCTATCGCCTCTCCTATGGTCCTGATCTCTCGTGCTCTCGAGAAAACATGTCTGACTCTCTCCAGTACCACTTAGACTCTTCCTATTATGTACCCTCACGCACTAGAGTGAAGAAGTCTTGGGCAGCGCGAGCTTAGCAAGCTCAGTCCGCTGTCCCGACCTCTGACCATCCGAGCGTTCCACGTACCGTTATGCGGGCCTCTGATGGGAAGTTGTACAGAACCACTCGAGTCCAGCCCCCGGCGGCAAACGGACAGAGTGGTTCCCAAAAGTCTTCTAAAATTTAGGGAGCAAACATGGTCGTACCGAACCCATCTGACTTGCGTGAGGCTATCCTCCACAAGCGCAATAAAAGAGAAGAGGCCTCGAGGTCCAAAGAGTCCTCCTACGGATTCTACTGCACCCAAGTCATCGTCAACTGCTGTTGCAATAACGCGACTGTACGAGAAGACCGGCAGTCCGTCTTTTAAAGACTGCAACAACCATGTTCAGAGGATGAGGCACTTCCCGTCGTCTCCTACAACTCTGCTCAGAAAATCCTCGCCGATGGGAGAGGGAAGAAGATAAACGTTTCCAGCCCAAAAATTTTAACCACTATGACTAAGAAACTGTCGTCTAAACGGTTGCCCACCACCGGAGTTTTCCAAGGTACCCGTTCAAAGACGAAATCTGCTACAGTGGGAGATTTATCATCCACGTCACTGGGGGTTGCCGGAATTGGGGGTAGCACTCCTCCAAAAATTCACGACAATCCAATGTTCCAAGGAGACGAGCCGGAGAAAATAACTCTCCCATTAGATACAGCAGATCCCAACGTCCACGAGGACATCCACAATTTCCAAGACGAGACAAACTCGAAAGCTGGGGGTACTGTTCCTTCTGAGTCCGAACCAGAGGAAAACATTCCCACATACCCCGATGACTTCTCGGTACAGGAATATGATTCGGAGGGCACGTCATCTACCGTCCCTTCCACTTCTATTCATATGAGGACGGTATTCATGACAAACGACGAACAAGATGGTCCCAGTGATCGCCAACGCATTGACACTCTAGAGACCATACTGCACACTTTGGTCAAATCGATGGACGAGATCAAAGCAGCCCTCCCTACTCTGCAAAGAGGGACGCCTGGCCAAACAAACTTGGGTCCCGCGGTCAATGCAGACTCGAACTCAGCGGCACCGAACCCGGGCAATAATCTTCCTGAAATGTCGGCTCCTACCGCTGCAGACGAGGACATAGAGGCAAGAAGAGAGGTCCAGAAGCTCCGAGCCATGTTCCACACCCGAGAAAACTGCCAAGACCTCAGGATACGGCAACCATACCCTGCTGCATGGAGGGATGTCCCCTTCCTACCAAGATATAAGCCGTTCAACATCAATCCTTATGATGGCAAGACCTTCGCAAGTCGGTACATCACTTAGTTCGAGGTCACCACCGACCATCTGCCCCATGACGATGCCATCCTTACACGATTATTTATTGGGGCATTGGAAGGGGTCGTCTTCGACTGGTATCGCAACCTACCAAACAACTGCATCCACTCCTTCCCCAGCTTCAAGCGCATGTTCTTGGAGAGATTCTACGAAGTAGGACAAGACGTAACGATGTCCACCCTCATAGACGTCGTTCAAGGGGAGAATGAGCTGACAAGGAACTATATTGAGCGATTTCGCCAAACCGCAATGAAGTTGCCGTCTGGTAACCCGAATTCCTCCTTGATTGAAATTTTCCAAAAGAGATTGCTTCCAACAATCAGTCTCTGGATGGGCGAAGGTCAATTTAAGGACTGGAAGACGTTTATCATCAGTGCCACTAGCGCCGAAGAACGGTTGAAGAAGGCTCGCCAACTAGGATTGCACATCTCGGAGGGAGAGGACAAGGGCAAGCGCCCTAATACCAATAACAACAATGGTGGTAACTCCTCCAACAATTGGGACAACAAGGGCAAGCAGACTATGGTGGCCGACACAGCCCAGCAACCTGAGTCAAAACCGACAGACAAACAATGGCCGTAAATGACCTACTCCTTCGAAGACGGCCACGTTAAGCCCATCTTGGACATACTTATACAAGGAGACAGAATTCAGCTCCCTCTACCATGACGGGAACCTCGGCTGGCAGAAATGGAGAGCCCAAATTACTGCCATTACCACCGGTACGTCCACCATGCTACACATGACTGCTACCAACTAAATGATACATCCAACATCTCATCGACTCGAAGGCTCTGGCCATCGATTTTACGGAGGTAACCGTGGCTGCCAATATGGTGTCCGTACAATTTGGCAGCTTTCCTCCAACAGAGACTCAAGATGGTGTGGTACCCGTCCCTCTGGCGACAATGGAGATTGCTAATCTTCCACCTCCTCGGGATCAGGCTGCTGGTTTAGTGCCCCTCACCACATCACGGGGGGAGGTTATGTGGGTCCATTCGGACCTGGTACTTGAGGTGACTCAGTCCATACCACCTTTCATTCGCAAGAAGAAGAGTGGAAAAGTCAGATCCTGCCGCACAATCTCGACATATATTGAAGAAGCCACGACTATCGTTACCCGGTCTGGGGAACAATCCCAACCTGTGGTTGATAACTCGGATGAAGATCATCAGCCAGCTACTGCTGACGCTCCAGTACCTTCTCAGCCTCCGACGACCGACAAGCCTAGGCCGAAGGAGACTCGCTTTGACAAATCCCTCCGAAAAAAGGCACCTCAGGGGCTGGAGAGGCCCTACAACTTCGACATCTTGGCGCAATTGACCAACACACCGGCCAAATTATCATTATACGAGCTCCTTAGACTCTCAAAGGATGTTCGTGCGGCTTTGAGCGATGCACTCCAGAATGCCGACGCCTATCTGGCTCAGGTCAACCTCACAAGAGGGAGCCCGCCTGCAAATATCCAAGACAGCGCTTGCACAGGAGCGATGCCAAACATTGTCTTCACTCTGCAAGATATGCTTATTAAGACCAACCTGCACGATCGTCCGTTATACTACACTGGATACATCGGTGACGTTGTAGAAGCATGGAAAATATCAGAATAATGATCTATGCGGCTCGGAACAGGAGAACCCAATGCGGCTCATACAGGAATGGTCCCATGCGATTCAGAGAGACTCTTAGTCTCATGCGGCTCATTGCAGGAGAGTCTATACGGCTTACATAGGGACAGTCCTATGCGGTTCAAAGAGCCCCCTAGCCGCATACGATTCAGAAGTACATGCGGCTCACATACGACCAACAGAGATATGCGGCTCGATCAACGCCACGTGTCCCCATGGGACCCCTTCACACAGCTGGCCATCGAGCAATGGCCCTATTTAATGCTCTGCCATGATTTAACAGCTGACGGCTCTGACATGAAGTGTCATAACGGCCCTGTCATAATGACAGACTCTTTGGGAACAGAAGAAAATCTTCGACACGATCCGAGATTGCCACGTGGCTACTCCCATGCGGCTCACTTGAAGAATAGCCCTATGCGGCTGGCAAGAATCATCTTCCTGCGAAGCCATCCCATGCGGCTCGCGAGTACTACACCTATGCGGTTCACCAAGAAGTCATCCCATGCAGATGGCAAGAATCATCTTCCTACGGCTCACCAAGAAGCCATCCCATGCGGCTCATGAGTACTATACTTATGCGGCTCACCGAAAAACCATCCCATGCGGCTCGCAAATACTATACCTATGTGGCTCACTGAGATGCTGTCTCATGCGGTTCATGGATATCATGCGGTTCTGACAGGATCCACCATTAAGATACGTGGCATAGATTCAATGGCCCCCACGACTTAACAGCTGGTAGCAAGGATGATTATGGGATGCAGATCAATCAGAGATTTACCAGATTCCAATGACCATATTTAACGTTATCCTCATAATTAATGAGATCAGGTCATATCATTCCTGATCAAGCTAATAGGACACGTGGTGAGAGATCCAAGCTTGACACAGCCAATCATGAAGATTTAAAGCAATCAGCATTAATTATTCACAGGATTCAATATTATCCCCATTTATGTCCCAGATCCTTCATACTCAAAACGAATGGTCCATATTGATTATACATCAGGCCGCCGCCATTTTGAGAATGGGTAATCATCCAAACCCTAATGATGCCCCCACTATTATAATTAGCAAGGTGTCATTCCCTTGTAAAATATACACGATAAAAAGGAGAGAGACAAAGAGAGCTTCCCTCTAATAATCAGAGAGAAAATACACAGAGAAAGAGAGAAGTCAGAAGAGCAACCCGAGGAGAGCAAGAAGAGCATTTCTTCATCAACGCCAACCATCTCCTCATAGGAGCCAAGGCTGCATACCGATCGTCCAAGGAGTAAGGCAGGGCTGCCGTCGCCTTTCCGAGCCTCGATCGTCACCCCCCAGAATCTAAAATAAACAATTCTACTTAGATTGCTGTACCTAGGTTTTCGTCCCTAGGCTTTCTTTGTACATGCGAGTTTGTAACGTGAAGTAAAAGTTCGGTCCTCCGATAATTGTTCTGTTCTTTTATATTTCATGGCAAACACGATGGCGTCTCTCCTGGGGACAAACTTCTCTACGGCTGAGGAGTTGGTGACCCAGTCGGATGCAGCCAAACTTGGCTCCACGCAACAAAAGATGGTCGTCCGCTTCGACCAACAGGCGTTTGAAGAGATGCTCTCCGAAGGAAGCGCTAGCCCGGTCCAGAAGCGCACCCGCACGACAAAGGCTCGGAGAGAGTGGAGGCCAAAATCATTTGCTCCTCCCCAAGCCCTCGACGGGATACCCTCTGTTGCTCAAGACGGCAAGAAGGACTCTTCTGCGGCCCCACTTCAGACCGTAGACAACTCTGCTGTCCCCAAGTCCGGCAGAAGAAAACACTATGATGCTAGACTTGCAGGGGCAAAGAGGAACTCTACGTGAACCGAGCCGCATAGGGGTGCTAGCCGCATGGAAAGAGCTCATGCGGCCACATCCGCTAGCCGCATGAAGAAAAATCATACGGTCACATCTGTCAGCCGCATGGCTTATGCGGCTACAGTTGCCAATCACATGGATAAAACCCATGCGGCTATGGAAGTCAATCGCTTGCAGAAAACCCATGCGGCCACAATTGCCAACCGCATACGGCCAGCCTGCACGATCGTGACTCCTAGCCGCACAAAAACAACTCATCTAACAGGAGAAAACAACCGCATGCAGACAACCTGCACGGTACTCAATTCTAGCCGCATAGCGTCCATTCCACACTCCTCTCGATCAGTCTTCGACCGTCTCTCGTACGGTCCTGGCTCTGATGGTTCTCTGGATGATAAGCCAGACTCTGTGGTATTCAACTTGGACTCCTCCTATTACGCATCTGCAAGTGCTAAAAGGAGGAAGTTTAGGGCGTGCGGGCTCACCAAGCCCAGTCAGCTGCCCCAACCTCTGACCATTGGGGTGTCCCGCTGATTATCACGCGGGCCTCTGATGGGAAGTTGTACAGAACTACTCGAATCCAGCCTCCGACGGCGAACGATCAGAGTGGTTCCTCTGACCTGTGTGAGGATATCCTCCACAAGCGCAAGGAAAAAGACGGGGCTTCGGTGTGCAAAGAGTCCTCGCTTGGACGTCACTGCACCCAAATCATCGTCAACTATTGTTGCAACAACGCGACAGTGACGAAAGATCGGCCGTCAGTCTTCCAAAGACTACAGCGTCCAAGCTCAGAAGACGAGGCACCTCATGTTGTCTCCTGCAATTCTACTCAGAAAGTCCCCGTCGAGGGGAGAGGGAAGACGGCAAGCATCTCCACCCCGAAGACCTCAACCACTACAGCTAAGAAACTGTCGTCTAAATGGTTGTCCTCCACTGGAGTATTCCGACACACCCGTTCAAAGACAAAATCTGCTGCAATGGGAAATTCATCATCCACATTGCTGGGGGTCATGGGAACTGGCGGTAGCACTCCTCCGAACATCCACAACAATCCGATGTTTCGAGGAGACGAGCTCGGGGAAACAACTCTCCCATCAGGTACAACAGACGCCGATGTCCCCAGGACATCCATGACTCTCAAGACGAAGCAAACTCTGAGGCTGGGGGTACTGTTCCTTCTGAGTCCGAACCAGAAGATAATATTCCCACATATTCCGATGACTTCTCGGTACATGGGTACGACTCGGAGGGCACATCCTCCACCGTTCCTTCCATCACTCCTCATGTAAGGACGGTATTCATGACGGACAGCAATCAAGGTGGTTCCAGTGATCGCCAGCGCATCGACAGTCTCGAAGCCATATTACTTGCTTTGGTCAAGTCTATAGACGAGATTAAAGCGGCCCTTTCAATTCTGCAAGGAGGGACGCCTGGCCAAACGAGCGTGGGTCCTGCCGTCAATGTGGACTCGAATTCGGCAGCACCGAACCCGGGCAACAATCCTTCCAAAATAACAGCCCCTACCGCGACAGATGAGGCCCGAAAAGTAAGAAGAGAGGTTCAGAAGCTCCGAGTCATGTTCCATGCCCAAGAAAACGCTCAAGACCTCAGAATTCGGCAACCATACCCTGCTGAATGGAGGGATGTTCCATTCCCACAAAAATATAAGCCGTTTAATATCAACTCGTATGATGGCAAGACCTCAGCAAGTCGGTACATCACTTACTTCGAGGTCACCACCGACCATCTGCCCCATGATGATGCTATCCTCACTTGATTATTCATTGGAGCATTGGAAGGAGTCGCCTTCGACTGGTATCGCAATCTGCCGGACAACTGCATCCACTCCTTCGCCGGCTTCAAGCGCCTGTTCTTGGAGAGATTCTACGAAGTAGGGCAGGATGTCACCATGTCCACCCTCATGGACGTCGTCCAAGGGGAGAAGGAGTTGACAAAAAACTACATTGAGCGGTTCTGCCAAATCGCCATGAAGCTGCCCTCCGAAAATCCAGATTCCTCTTTGATTGAAATCTGCCAAAAGAGACTGCTTCCAACAATCAGTCTCTGGATGGGCGAAAGTCAATTCAAAGATTGGAAGACCTTCATCATCAGCGCCACAAGCGCCGAAGAACGACTGAAGAAGGCTCGCCAACTGGGATTGCACATCTCGGAAGGAGAAAACAAGGGCAAGCGTCCCAACAACGATAATGGGGGTAGCCCCTCCAACAATCGGGACAGCAAGGAAAAGCAGGCTATGGTGGCCGATATAGCACAAAAACCTGAGCCGAAGCCAGCAGACAAACAATGGCCGCAAATCACTTACTCCTTCGAAGACGGTCACGTTAAGCCCATCTTGGACATGCTCATACAAGGGGATTGGATTCAGCTTCCTCCACCAAGACGGGAACCGCGGCCGGCAGAGATGGAGAATCCAAAGTACTGCCATTATCATCGCTATGTCCATCATGCTACACATGATTGCTACCAGCTGAAACGGTACATACAAAACCTCATCGATTCGAACGCGCTGGCCATCAATTTCGAAGAGGTAACCGTGGCGGCCAATATAGTGTCCGTACAATTCGGCAGCTTCCCTCCGACGGAGACTCAAGACGGGGTGGTCCGCGTCCCTCTAGCGACAATGGAGATTACTAATCGTCCATCCCCCCGAGATCAGGCTGCCGGTCTAGTACCCCTCACCATATCTCGAGGGGAGGTCATGTGGATCCATCCAGACTTGGTGTCAGAAGTTACTCGGCCCACACCATCTTCCACCGACAAGAAGAAAAGTGGAAAGGTCAGGACCTGCCACACAATCTCGGCAGACAACGAGGAAGCTACAGCCGTCGTCACATGGTCTGGAGCGCAATCCCAACCTGTGGTTGACAATCCAGCTGAAAACCATCAACCCACTACAACTGATGCTCCGGGACCGGCTCAGCCTTCGACGACCGACAAGCCTAGGCCGAGGAAGAATCGCTTCGATAAATCCCTCCGAAAAGAGGCAACCCAAGGGCTAGAGAGGCCCTACAACTTTGACATTTTAGCGCAATTGGCTAACACACCGGCCAAGTTATCTCTGTACGAACTCCTAAGGCTCTCCAAGGACGTTCGTATTGCATTAAGCGAAGCACTCCAAAATGCCGATGTCTATCTGTCTCAATCCAACCTCACCGGGGAGGACTCACCCGGGGATCTCCAGGACAGTGCCTGTACGGAAGCAATGCCCAACATCGTCTTCACTCCGCAGGACATGCTCATCAAAACTAATATACACGATCGCCCATTATACTACACTGGATACATCGGCGACGTAAAGGTGGATCGGATGCATATTGATCCAGGCTCTTCCATAAGCATCATCCCGAAGGGTCTGCTACACCATCTCTGTATCCCAATGTATCGCCTGACACCTACAAGCACCGCCATCAGCGGTTTCAATTCGGGCAGGAGCTACCCTATTGGGAAGATTCGTCCGAAGTGTCAAATTGGCGACCTCCAATCCGAAGTCACCTGCTACGTCATCGATGCAGACACTTCTTACAACATCCTCTTAGGGCGCCCGTGGATACACGATTATATGATCGTGCCTTCCACGCTACACCAATGCTTCAAATATATCGACAAACACGGCTTCGTAAAGACAAAATTTGCTGACATCGATCCCTTCAAAGGGGTCGAATCTTACTACTCGGACTCCTACCTATACGAAAAGTCGAAGAGGCACCTTGATGAAGGAAATGAACAAGCTGGTACCGAAACAGCCATGGGATCAGAAGGACCTCTGACGATCCACCTCCAAGCTCGCAAACCGGGAAGGTCCGTACCCTTTACCGCCACTCTGCGGAAGGACGCGATCAGCCTCTCGGCGCAGAAAGAGCAGATGATAATCCGACTACCAAGGTCTGGTCAAGTGCCAAGATCCACAACGGGGCCACTAACAATCAGACTGCCAAGAGTCGGTCAACCCCAAATGGAGAAGCTCAATCCCTCCGACAGGCCACTGACGATACGCCTTCCCAAGAAGGGTCGTCACCACGATGCGAGGTTCGACACTTCTAGCGAACCGGCCACTCCCCGCTCCACATCAAATGCCAAACTGGGGGTTGCTAGTCTGCCAACGACTCCGTGCTCTGCTCTATCAACTGAACCACTAACAATCAAGCTTCCCAGGTCGTCCTCTCAGTCTTCATTTACACAGGGGGTAGCCGAAGAGGAACCGGAGCTAGCCAAGTATGTGGCTGCGCACACTGATGTCCCCTCCGCTGATGATGTAATCCCCCTAGAAAAGATACCTTACTTCATCAATAAAGGGTTATCTTTGAACTACACCGAACTCAATAAGCTATGTACAATGTATGCTATGGAACACGGTATAGGCGCTCACCTACACACACAAGTGACAAATGTGCACACCGTAATCCAGCTTACTCCAGTAGAAGATGTTTACCGAATAATCGAGGGAAGGGATCATCCGATCATCTTCGACCGGACGAACAACCCGCATCCCCTCACCATAGAGAAAGCCGACCTCGGGTCAGACGTCGGAAGACTGCCTCTGTATCTCTATAGCCCTCAATCCAAATATCTCATGCAGAAACAGGGGTATGATCTGGAGACGATGCCAGGTTTGAACTACGGCACTAGGCGACGATTACCTTTGAAGCCGCCAGTCCCGGCGGGCAAACCATGAGACTACTATAGCAAAACTCGATGCTGGTTGGGGTATATAACGCCTACTACAACCCCTGAGAGTTCAGATAAAGAATGCGACTGGCAGTCACATTCAACCGGGTCACCAACTTCGGACTCGGATACCAGCATCGGAGATGTGTTCAGACAAGTCATGACAGTCAACATGGCATTCGCCGACGCTTACGAAGAGGACGAAGACATCCCCGAAATCCTCGAGCTAGAGCCATGGGCCCAGCAATTGGACGCACAATGGGAAAAGCGATTCGAACAGAGAGAACCTCCTACTGAAGATGAGGTCATACAAGTAGATCTCGGCAGCGAATCTTCTCCAAAACCAATTTTCGTCAGTAAAAGCCTAACAGATGAAGAACGGGAGTCGCTGCTAGAACTTGTCAGAGAATACATTGATGTATTCGTCTGGAGCTATGAAGACATGCCAGGGTTAAATCCCGACATTGCTCTTCACAAACTCAACATTCGGCCAGATGCGAAGCCGGTCAAGCAACAACAGCAACGCTTCCGCCCAGGCATCATGGACGCGATCGAAACCGAAGTCAACAAACTGATAGCCAGCGGCTTCATTCGTGAGGAGCAACATCCCGGTTGGGTCGCCAATATAGTGCCCGTCCTCAAGAAGAATGGAAAGATTTGAATCTGCATCGACTTCCGCAATCTGAACGAGGCATGCCCCAAAGATGAATTCCCCCTTCCTATCACAGACATCATGATCAACAATACCTGCGGCTTCGAACGTATGTCATTCATGGATGGCTTCTCGGGGTACAACCAAATCAAAATGTCTCCTGATGACGAAAAGCATACATCATTCCGAACACCAATTGGCACGTACTGCTACACAGTCATGCCTTTCGGTTTGAAGAATGCCGGCGCCACCTATTAAAGAGCCATGAGCATCATCTTCAGAGACCACTTACGCAAGACAGTGGAGTGCTACGTTGACGATATAGCCGTTAAAAGCCGCTGCAAAGGAGACCATCTGCAGGATCTAAGGACGGAAATTGACCTAATGCGAGCACACAATTTGAAAATGAACCCTACGAAGTCCTTTCTGGGCGTATCCAGCGGGAAGTTCTTGGGCTTCATCATCACTGCAAAGGGTATCCATGTAGACCCTGAGAAGACAAAAGCAATCATGGAGATGGGTCCCCCGAGAAATCTCTGCGAACTCAGAGGCCTCCAAGGGAGTCTAGCTTAAATCAGGAGGTTCATTTCTAACCTCTCCGGGCGATGCCGGCCGTTCACGCACCTCATGAAGAAAGGAGTCTCATTCGTATGGGACGAGGAATGTCAACGTGCTTTCGACAGCATCAAAGAATATTTGTCAAATCCTCCAGTTTTGGTTGCTCCGGTTCCGGGAAAACCATTCCTGCTCTATGTACGAGCAATGGAACACTCTCTCGGGGCTCTGCTGGCACAGAACAATGATGCAGGCCATGAACAGGCCATATATTACCTCAGCCGAATGATGATTGGGCCAGAGCATCGATACACCGGTGTGGAGAAGGAATGCCTCGCCCTGGTGTTCGCCATTCAGAAAATGCGACACTATGTCACCGGACAAACGATACACGTGATCTCACGAATCAACCCTCTCAGGGTCCTCATGACTAAACCAGGGGCACTTAGCTCTCGCCTCGCTACATGGGCAATATTGTTGTCCCCTTATCATATGATCTTTGTCCCTCAAAAGGCAGTCAAAGGTCAAGCCCTGGCAGACTTCTTAGCAGCCCACCCAGGCTCGGAGTCCTCCAGGATAGATGAAGAGATCCCAGATGAGGTCGCCAACTCGCATGCAACCTCTCACGAGAATATATGGCGAATGTTCTTCGACGGTGCTTCGAGGACCGGACCTAAAGGCAATATCATCGTCGGAGTCGGGGTAGTGCTAGTCTTCCCTACCGGATTGGTGATCAACCGCGCTTATTCCCTTACAGAGCCCTGCTCTAACAATGTGGCCGAGTACAACGCTCTGGTCATTGGCCTCCAACTTGCAAGAGAGCTGGGGGTAGAATACCTTGAAGCATACGGCGATTCCTAACTAATCGTCAATCAGATCCGGGGCTCATACGAGGTCCGCCACGAAGACATGATCCCTTATCACCAAATAGCGATTGACATCATCTCGTCGTTCGAGGGGTTCTTCATCGAACATGTCCCCAGACTCCGAAATATCGAAGCCGATGCCCTAGTTGGTCTTACCTCTTCCCTAGCAGTTGCGAACTATGATCGCCAATCAGTGGATGTGATAGGCCACGATCTGGTCTGTCCCAAGAACAATGTGCAATTCGTGGCGAGTTATTTAGTCCAAACGATCGATGATGCCCCAGATTGGAGACAACCATTCATCGACTTCGTCGTCTACGACATCCTGCCCGAGAACACAAAGGAAGCTACTTCCATCAGACGACGTTCTCTCAGATTCTTCTACGATACAGAGACGAAAATGATGTATCGTCGCTCCTACGACAGATTACTGCTTCGGTGTCTGTCAAATGCAGAAGCCATACGAGAAGCTCATGACGGTGTCTGCGGGGCCCACCAGCCCGGCCCAAAGCTGCAAGATCATCTTCGCCGAATGAGCTACTATTGGCCCACAATGGTGGCAGATGCGATAGACTATGCTAGAAAATACAAAGCCTGCCAAGTCCATGCGGACTTCATTCACCAACCATCCGAGTTTTTATATCCGACAGTGGCGTCCTGGCCATTCGAAGCATGGGGAATGGATATTATTGGTCCAATCACCCCACCTTCCTCCCGAGGACATCGCTTTATACTTGCGATCACTTATTACTTCTCCAAATGGGCGGAAGCTGTCCCGCTCGCAGAAGTTAAGACTTCAAACGTGATCAGCTTCCTTAAGTATCACGTCATCTACCGCTTTGGACTACCCTGAAGGATCATCCATGATAATGGTCCGCAATTTGCAAGCCACGTATTCTATCGATTTTGCGATAAGCACCGTATTCAGAATATCGCTTCGACACCGTACAACCTGGCGGCGAACGGGTTGGCAGAGGCATTCAACAAAACAATCATCAAACTCCTCAAGAAGTTTGTCTCCCCCAACAAACGCGACTGGAACGAGAAGCTCGATGAATGCTTATGGGCTTATCGTACCACAGTTCAAACTACCACCGGGAATACATCATTCTCCCTGGTGTACGGGAGTGAAGCAGTCCTCCCATTGGAAACGCAGATCCCCTCACTACGCATCGCCCTCACACATCAATTGACGACAGACGAAAACCACCATCGTCGGCTACAGGAATTAGAGGCACTAGACGAAAAGCGCCTCTTGGCTCAGCAACGAATTGAGCTATACCAAGCACGCATCTCCGGAGCCTTCAACAAGAAGGTCAAAATCAGAACATTCCAGGTGGGCGATCTCGTTCTGGCAGTACGGAGGTCGATGGTCATGACTCACAAGATCGCCGGTAAATTCCAGCCAAAGTGGAAAGGCCCATTTATCATTGAGACAGTATTCTCCAACGGTGCTTACCGCCTCGCAAAACAAAACGGAGACTTGCTCATGTTGCCCGTCAACGGCAAGTTCCTGAAGAAATATTATGTCTAAACGATATTCTCTCCAGATCATCGAGTCATGTACCCGCTGGTACCGCTGAACTCACATCCACAATATTTCAGATTATCAAGTCATGTACCCGCTGGTACCGCTGAACTCTCATCCACAACATTTCAGATTATCGAGTCATGTACCCACTGGTGCCGCTGAACTCACAGTTTCTCAATATTCTAAATTACCGTGTTATGTACCCGCTGGTGCCTCTGAACTCACATTCCGGTCACTCTTTCAGATAGTAAGTCACGTATGATTATACCTCTGAACTTCCTTCCTGGAAGAGATCCTCCCTCATGATCCACTACCCGCACTCCCAGTGCACAAAAAGGGTAACCGATCCACAAATTTCCGAAACGGCCATGTCCTTATTACCTCTGAGTCGTTTTCACTTCCACCAAAAACAAACCGCCCCCTCGCATAGAACCTCCACGTTCTCCTACCTCTGAGTCGTTCTATGTACCCCCTCTTCATTGAGGCCACTCCTGCCATGTCCTCATTACCTCTGAGTGGGAAGGCTCCGTCGAAGAAACCTTCATGCTTGCCATGTCCACATTACCTCTGAACAAGTATGTCGGTTCCCTTTCAACCTATTATCTGTACCCACAACCGGAGTACGACAAGGATAATAGGTCCACAAATGTCCTCTGTTGACCACAAATGTCCTCTGTTGACCACAAAAGTCCTCTGTTGACCACAAATGTCCGCTGTTGACCACAAATATCTTCCGTGAAGTCTCCCCTGCCATATCCTCATTACCTCTGAGCAGGAAGATTCCACGGTAAAACCCTCATGCTTGCCATGTCCTCATAACCTCTAAACAAATATGTTGGTTTTCTTTCACCCTATTATCCGTATCCTGAACCAGGGTATGCCAAGGATAATAGGTCCATAAATATCCCTTACTAAGCTTCTTAGCATAAATCCACCATCTCACCATGCCCCGGGAGCCCAGCTGCTCTACGACATTCTTTTTCCCAATACCGAGAGCACCCATGACCACTTTGCCATGGATGTTCCGGACATCCTGACCAAACTTGTTATTCGTACCTAAAACCAAGGTACGCCTAGGGTAACAGGTCCACAAATAATTCCCCAGCAAGTCCAATTCCACAAACGCCACAAGTGCAAGAAAGAGAAGATGAGTTGAAACATGCTCATTTATTCAAAATTCAAAGTGCTACATCATTTGGGATCACATCCCTTACAAAAAGAAAAGAAAAAAAAGAGAAGCAAAAGAAAACAGAAAACCGTTCAATGCTCCGGGGCACATAACGCCCTGAGATGGTCCGTCTGCAAGGCAATCGACCGCTCAAACCTCTGGGTAGCCCGACGCTCCGCCTCTTGGGTCAGCACCGCCTCGTTCTCCAGTTGAGCATGGGCTTGCCAGTTATCCTCGAATCTCTTAAAGGCCCGCTCCAAGTTAACAGAAGATCGGGAAACCTTCTTGGCCTCCCGAACGATTGACTCCTGTTCCGTCTGAGCAGCCTTTAGCTCTGACTCTAAGAAGGCCAACTCCTTCTGGAGTGCGAGAATCTGCTCCTTCGTGTCAGCAATTCCATGAGAAGTAGACTCTTCCCGAGCATGACAAGCCTGACTCCGACGACCCAGCCTGTCATACGACGCGAAGAACTTGTCAAGGTCTCCCTGTACAACTGGCCCGACAGTATCTCGAGTGAGCTTGATCCTATCCCGAGCAGCAATGAGGAAGCCCCGCTCCCGCTCAATCACAGCAGGCAAGCCCACCTGCCGTATCGCCAGCAATTGGGTCACCAACTGATAAGCCTCTACCAATTTAGGCTCCAGGAGTGCAGCCAACCCCACCCCGCCAGGAAGAGACTTCAAAGTTACAACCTGACCCCGAGCGCAACCGCAGAGACAGAGTAAAAGGGGTCCCCCGTTCTACAGCAGCATCTACGCCCCTCTTTAAATGGCGATAGAAGCTGTCGACCACATCCTGCGTCACCTCGTCCAGAGCCTCCGAGGAAGCCGGTGTCAACGGGAGTGTAGCCGACAACGCTGAAGAAGACGCAATAGAATCTGCCGCTCCTGCCACAAGAGAAACAAACTTCACACGGAAGGACGCATGAACAGCGGCCAACTCCTCTTCAGCGGCCCGCAGAACTTGAATGCTCGGTAGGGTCGAGAGGTCAATCTCCGGAGCCGTATGATCAGCAGAGGATGAGGTGGAGACCATCGCCAGCTCCATTCCCATCTGTCCGGGCTGACGGGAGGCCCTTCGACATGAGATGGTGAAGGAGAGGAAACGCTCCGTTCTTCCAGATCACGGCAGGCCGAGCCTTCCCCTAAAACATCTGCGGTAGGAAGTAAAGGGTCAGGACCTGTAGGGCCAAGGCAACCATGAATCGATTTGACCCGAAGGATATGTTGATAGAGCAAATAAGCCCCCTCACTAGTCAATATTTGGCTTATCTTACCAGGGGAGGAGCGTAGAGGCCGAAGGTCGCCTACAGCCACCGTAGCCTCTTCACCAACAGTCTCTGAGTCAGGTATAATAGGCCCCTCCGCCCCGGCACCCTCGGAAAGGGATGCAACGAGATCGGCGTCGCCCTGTTGAAGTTCAGCGATCTCGGAGATGGGCCCGAGGAGACCCTCATCACCCCGGGCCGAGGCCTCAGCAACCTGGGAGCTTCCAGCCGCCGCTGAGAGAGCTCCCGCAGAAAGGACCGTGGCACACATGTCGCTAATCAATGCAGCAAGGGCCAGATCAACGCCAGGGGTAGTAGACGATTCAGGAGAGCCTGGTTCGTCAGATGCCTACAAAGAAAAAATGATCAAGTTATATCTCTAAGAAAAAAGAAAACCATAACAAAGAGATTACTCCGACTAGGTCTTACCTCCGGAACGTCGTCTGCATCTTCACCCTTCTCGGTAATAGGTAATTCACGAGACCTAACGGCAGCTCTCTTCACGGAAAAGGTCGATCTGCTATCAGAAGACTCACGTCTGACTTGTTTACGTGAGGGACCAGACACAGCGGGAGGCTGTTCTTCCCTCACTACTTCCTCTTGTGTAGCAAGTAACGGATCCTCCGCCAGTTCATCGGGTGTGGGAAGCGGTTGATCCGGTACTTCTTCACCCCCACCAGAAAGGGAGTGTCCGCTATCTTGGTCATCATCCTCCTCAGCCGACTCGGAAGGCTCTGATTCAGGGAGGGGAGTCTGGAGCGCTAGTTGCTTTCTAGCCTTGGCCCCCTTGGGATTCTCTTCTAAACCGATACCCACGATGAAGCTGGTACTCGGATCGAAATTAACAGGAGGCTTGTTCGCCATAACATGATACAAGGCAGCCACTTATAAAATTTCCTTCGGCGCCTTAGCATCGGGGACCGAGAAGCTGGCCCGAGTATGATAAGCGTCATAATAATTCCACGCCCTGACACCATCAAGGACGCTACCTTCAAAGCCCAAGCAAGGGTTGGGACAATCAAGGAATAATTGGCTATAGCCAAATTGGCGGGAAAACCTACTAGGTAGGTAGGGCTCCAGGTACACATTATCACGGTTACGATAAACCAGATGCGCGGGGCGGATGTTGCGCAACCAGGTGAGCATATTCGGAGACAAAAAAGTGGGAAGGTCCGGTACCATCAAGGTATACACTCCTCACTTCCTCATCAGAAAAATGAGGAACAGACACAAAACCATCCACCCTCGCCAGCGCCCTCCGACAAGCTGGCATAGTATTGTATTTCCAAGACCGGCGATGGCATTTGAAAAGGAAAGCGTCTTCATTTGTAGCATCTTCCGCTATTCCAGGTTCCATCGAAGACTTGTAGTGCATCGCCAACTACCCCATCAAATAGTGGAAAGGCAGCTCTATGCGCTCAAAATCCAGCGCCTTATTGTGCGCAATAACCTTGGACGAGAATGTTCGAAGACCATGGTGTATGCTGCACACCATAGCAGGAAGGAGGGCCAGTCTAACTCCAAATACCAGTTTAACGGCGGGGAGGATGAAGTGGCGACCAATCCTCTCGATAGAACCTGCTCCCCCCGAGACTACGCAGTTTCGTAGCCATATTATTAAAAATCCAACCAGAAGCGCCTTCTCTGACATCGGCCTGGTGCCATAGTAAAAATAGCTGAGAGAGTCAGTTTGACTCCCGAATATGTCACTCTTAGACCGCGACTTCTTGACGCCCGACATCAGGTCCTTTATCTCTCCCTGGGTGCGAGGGGTTCGAGGAGTCACCCCGCCAGAAGGATCAACTTTAAAAAGATAATTGACCCAGGATGTGGTGTGGGGAGCGGTCCCTTTTGAGCTATCCACCATTTTTATAGCCATCTGGTGACAAGCACTATGATGGCACAACAACTCCTGATACACCGTAAAAAAACCTGGGAGTCGTCGGTTCAAGTCCTCGAACTCCTCGTTCTACGGGGTATACACCTCGAAAGGCTCATTCCCCCATAGAAGTTTGGAGACAATATACATCTCATGGAGAGCAAGCCCCAACTCCCCTCCGGGTGCAAAGAACGTTCCCGTTCGCCGATTATACATCTCCAAGAGCGCCACGAATAATGGTTTATTGATAGGAAGCCCGTGACAAGTGCCCCGAATGGCATGATAAAGTCCCACCTCCCGCAGGAATGTTCCGTAGGTCTACAGAACCCAAGTGGTCAACTGGGCCCACGTAGAGATGGGGTTTACCCAGTTCAGCAATGCCAGCCTACCAACAGGATAAGATTTTTTGTGAGCAAGTCGATTCAGAAATGTATCAGCTTGAGTGAGTGTGAAGTTGGGACCGTATACATTCATGAAAGAGCCTGGAGCCAGACCCATCAGGTACCGGAGAACGAAATCCTTACCCGCGTACGTTGACCGCATGTTCGGGTTATAATGGATGTTGCCCATCAACATCCCTGATTGGGTAGGAGTTAAGTTACACACCATCTTCCTGTCCAGCAACACCATATTGAACCACGACAAAGAATAATGACGTTCCATGAGAGGAATATGGATCGCTACCCCATCCAAAGAAAAATCCCAGCTCTCAGAAATCTCTAATACTCGGGGATTCTTTATGATTAAAGCATCTCCAAAGAGGAATGAAGGCTTCAGGTATAATCCATCCAGCTTCCCAGTATTCATCATGGAATGGAGGTAATGGAGGGTCTGATTCTCGATGGCGTTCAACCTCTCCGAAAGCTCATCGGCAGGGAATTGATTCAACACATGCTTAATTAAGTCGTCAAGACGCACGCCCAAGGCGAATTGATTTAAGCCCACTATAAGTTCCCCCACAGGATTTACTGGCAGATTCACTGAAGAAAAATAAAAGAAACAAGTCAAAAAGATAGCTGAAACATAAACTATGTGATGCTTATGCGGCTTAGCGCAGTATAGCCTCATGCGGTTCAGTTTGAAAGAGTTCATACAGGCCAACCCGAATGAGCTTATGCGGTTAGAAAGGAGCATATGCGGTTCAGTTCGGATAAGCCCATGCGGGTCAGTCCGAATGCGCTTATGCGGCTCGGTTCGAAAGGAGCGTATGCGGTTCAGTTCGGATGAGCCTATGCAGTTCAGTACGGATGAGCTTATGCGGTTTAGTTCAAATGATCCTATACGGTTCAGCCCGAAATAGGCTTATGCGGCTCAGTTTGAAAAAGCTCATGCGGTCCAGTCCAAATGAGCTTATGCGGCCCTGAGGATGAAGTAGTTATGCGGCTGCAAATAACAACTTTCATGCGACTCAGACCTAGGTCATATCCCACGCGACTCGAACATGAGTCCGACACGCAGCATACTTGGCAATACAGACTCGTGCATAAAATATGCGGCATAGTCGTGACAGTTTATGTTGATGGTCCTACCAGCAATAGGCGGGTGAACGTCGGGGTGAAAAACAGGCACCTCAGCCGGCGGAGGAGCCGCCACGTTCGCCGCCGTCGATGAAGACGCGGCCTTCTTGCCCTTCGCAGCCGCAGACGATGACGCAGCCTTCTTGCCCATAGCAGCGGTAGTCTTCTTGGGAGCCATTGGCAATCGTTGATGAGAGAAGACGAAGAGGAAGTCGGCAACAAGGAGTTCGGGCAAAGAGGAGAAGGTAAAGAAACCCTCAAAGAATAAAATCACTCCTATTTATAGGCGAAGGAGGCCCAAAAAATCAAAACAAACACCTCGATCCATGCGCCGCCTAAAAGAATAAAAGATGAACACTTCGGTCAAAACAAAACTGACCCTTGGGATCCTCCCCCAAGAGGCGGCGAATCAAGGGCATTTAATGCAAAAGATTTACATACGTGGTTGGGACACGTGGCAAAAAGTCTATGCGGCCTAACAAAGCTCATGCGGCCAGATAAATCCATACGGTTGAATCATATATGCGGTCAACAAAGGCCATGCTTCTTATTCAAAGTATTTCAATTTTGCAAATTAAAAACTTTGAAGGGGGTCTTGTAGAAGCATGGAAAATATCATAATAATGATCTATGCGGCTCGGAACAGGAGAACCCCATGCGGCTCATACAGGAATGGTCCCATGCGATTCAGAGAGACTCTTAGTCTCATGCGGCTCGTTGCAGGAGAGTCCATGCGGCTTACATAGGGACAGTCCTATGCGGTTCAAAGAGCCCCCTAGCCGCATGTGGTTCAGAAGTACATGCGGCTCACATACGACCAACAGAGATATACGGCTCGATCAACGCCACGTGTCCCCATGGGACCCCTTCACACAGCTGGCCATCGAGTAATAGCCCTATTTAATGCTCTGTCATAATTTAACAGCTGACGGCTCTGACATGAAGTGTCATAATGGCCCTGTCATAATGACAGACTCTTTGGGAACAGGAGAAAATCTTCGACACGATCCGAGATTGCCACGTGGCTACTCCCATGCGGCTCACTTGAAGAATAGTCCCCATGCGGCTGGCAAGAATCATCTTCCTGCGAAGCCATCCCATGCGGCTCGCGAGTACTACACCTATGCGGTTCACCAAGAAGTCATCCCATGCGGATGGCAAGAATCATCTTCCTACGGCTCACCAAGAAGCCATCCCATGTGGCTCATGAGTACTATACTTATGCGGCTCACCAAAAAACCATCCCATGCGGCTCGCAAATACTATACCTATACGGCTCACTGAGATGCTGTCTCATACGGTTTATGGATATCATACGGTTCTGACAGGATCCACCATTAAGACACGTGGCATAGATTCAATGGCCCCCACGACTTAACAGCTGGTAGCAAGGATGATTATGGGATGCAGATCAATCAGAGATTTACCAGATTCCAATGACCATATTTAACGTTATCCTCATTATTAATGAGATCAAGTCATATCATTCCTGATCAAGCTAATAGGACACGTGGTGAGAGATCCAAGCTTGACACAGCCAATCATGAAGATTTAAAGCAATCAGCATTAATTATTCACAGGATTCAATATTATCCCCATTTATGTCCCAGATCCTTCACACCCAAAATAAATGGTCCAGATTGATTATACATCAGGCCGCCGCCATTTTGAGAATGGGTAATCATCCAAACCCTAATGATGCCCCCACTATTATAAATAGCAAGGTGCCATTCCCTTGTAAAATATACACGATAAAAAGGAGAGAGACAAAGAGAGCTTCCCCCCTAATAATCAGAGAGAAAATACACAGAGAAAGAGAGAAGTCAGAAGAGCAACCCGAGGAGAGCAAGAAGAGCATTTCTTTATCAACGCCGACCATCTCTTCACAGGAGCCAAGGCTGCATACCGATCGTCCAAGGAGTAAGGCAGGGCTGCCGTCGCCTTCCTGAGCCTCTATCGTCACCCTCCAGAATCTAAAATAAACAATTATACTTAGATTGTTGTACCTAGGTTTTCGTCCCTAGGCTTTCTTTGTACAAGCAAGTTTGTAACGTGAAGTAAAAGTCCGGTCCTCCGATAATTGTTCTGTTCTTTTATATTTCATGGCAAACAGAAGTAAAGGTGGATCGGATGCACATTGATCCTGGTTCTTCCATAAGCATCATCCCGAAGGGTCTGTTACATCATCTCCGTATTCCTATGTATCTCCTAACGCCAACAAGTACCGCCATCAGTGGTTTCAATTCGGACAGGAGCTACCCAATTGGGAAGATTCACTTGAAGTGCCAAATTGGCGATCTTCAGTCAGAAGTGACCTGTTACGTCATAGATGTGGATACTTCATACAATATCCTCCTGGGGCGCCCTTTGATACACGATTATATGATCGTGCCTTCCACGTTACACCAGTGCTTCAAGTATGTCGACAAGCACTTCGGGAGGACAGAATTTGCCGACATTGATCCCTTCAAAGGGGTCGAATCCTACTACTACTCGAATTCCTGCCTATACGAGAAGTCGAAGAGGCACTTGGATGAAGATGTACAAGCTCGAACTGAGACGGCCTCAGAATCAGAAGAACCTCTGATGATCCACCTTCAAGCTCACAAACTTGGCAAATCCGCACCCCTTACGGCAGCTCTGCGTAAGGACACAATCAGCCTCTCGGCACAAGAAGGACAAATGATAATCCGGCTGCCAAGGTCCGGCCAAGCACCAAGACCTACAACGGAGCCACTAACAATCAGACTGCCAAGAGTCGGCCAGCCACAAACGGAGAAGCTCAACCCCTCCGATAAGCCAATGACGATACGCCTTCCCAAGAAGAATCGTCAACTCGATGCAAAGTCTGGGGCTTCTAGCGAGCCAATAACTCCCCGTCCAGCATCGAGTACCAAACTGGGGGTCGCTAGTTTGCCAACAACTCCACGTTCGGCCCCACCAACAGAACCCCCGATGATCAAGCTGCCCAGGTCATCCTCTCAGTCTTCATTTATACAGGGGGTGGCCGAAGAAGAACCGAAACTGGCCAAGTATGTGGCTGCCCACACTGATGTTCCCTCCGCAGATGATATAATCCTGCTAGAAAAGATACCTTACTTCATCAATAAAGGGCTATCTTTGAACTACCTCGAGCTTAATAAGCTTTGTACAATGTATGCTATGAAACACGGTATAGGCACTCACCTACAAACACAAGTGACAAATATTTACACCGCAAACCAGCTTACTCCATTGGAAGATGCTTACCGCATAATCGAAGGAGGGGACCATCCAATCATCTTCGGCCGAAAGGATGATCCACAGTCCTTCACCATAGATAAGGTCGATATCGAATCAGATGTCGGGAGACTGTCTCTGTATCTTTATAGCCCCCAATCAAAATACCTTATACAAAAATAGGGGTATGATCTGGAGACTACGCCAGGCTTGAATTACGGCACTGGTCGACGATTACCTTTAAAGCCACCAGTCCCGGCTGGCAAACTACGGGACTACTACAGTAAGACCCTATGTGGATTAGGGTATGTTACGCCCGTAACGACCCCTAAAAGTTCAGATAAGGAATGCGACTGGCATTCACATTCAACCGGGTCACCAACTTCTGATTCGGATGCCAGCATCGGAGACGTATTAAGACAAGTCCTGTCAGTCTATATAGCATTTGTCGACGCTTACGAAGAAGACGAAAACATTCCTGAAATCCTCGAGTTACAGCCGTAGGCCCAACAGCTGGATGCACAATGGGAAAAGCGGTTCGAATAGAGAGAACCTTCTACTGAAGATGAGGTTATACAGGTCGACCTCGGCAGCGAATCTTCTCCAAAACCAATCTTCGTCAGTAAAGGCCTGACAGATAAAGAGCGAGAATCGCTACTGGAACTTGTCAAAGAATATATTGATGTATTCGCCTGGAGCTATGAAGACATGCCAGGACTAAACCACGAGGTTGCCCTTCACAAGCTCAACATTCGGCCAGATGTGAAGCCAGTCAAACAACAACAGCGACGCTTCCGCCCGGGCATCATGGATGCGATCGAAGCAGAAGTTTACAAACTAATAGCCAGGAACTTCATTCGTGAAGAACAACATACGGACTGGGTCGCCAACATAGTACCGGTCCTCAAGAAGAATGGGAAGATTCGAATCTGTATCGACTTCCGCAATCTGAACGAGGCATGTCCCAAAGATGAATTTCCCCTCCCTATTACAGACATCATGATCGACAACACATGCGGCTTTGAACGCATGTCATTCATGGATGGTTTCTCGGGGTACAACCAAATCAAGATGTCTCCTAACGACGAAAAGCAAACATCATTCCGAAAACTGATTGGCACATACTGCTACACAGTCATGCCCTTCGCTTTAAAGAATGCTGGCACCATATATCAAAGAGCCATAAATATCATCTTCAGAGACCACTTGCGTAAGACTGTGGAGTGCTATGTTGATGACATTGCCATCAAGAGTCGCTATAAGGGAGACCATCTGCAGGATCTAAGGACGGTATTCGACCTGATGCGAGCACACAACCTGAAGATGAATCCCATAAAATCCTTTTTGGGCATATCCAGCGAAAAATTCTTGGGTTTTATTATTACTGCCTAGGGAATTCATGTAGATCCAGAGAAGACGAAGGCAATTATGGAGATGGATCCCCCGAGAAATCTCCGCGAACTCAGATGCCTTCAAGGGAGGCTAGCTTACATTAGGAGCTTTATTTCTAACCTCTCCGGGCGATGTCGGCCATTCACCCATCTCATGAAGAAAGGCCCCTCGTTCGTATGGGATGAAGAATGCCAAGGTGCCTTCGACAGCATCAAAGAATATTTGTCGAACCCTCCAGTCCTGGTGGCCCCGGTTGCTGGGAAACCATTCTTGCTACATGTACGAGCAATGGAGCATTCCCTCGGTGCTCTGCTGGCACAAAATAACGATGCAGGCCATGAATAAGCTATATATTACCTCAGCCGAATGATGATTGGGCCAGAGCACCGATACACCGCCATAGAGAAGGAATGCCTCGCCCTGGTGTTCGCCATTCAAAAGACGCGGCACTATGTCACAGGACAAACCATACATGTGATCTCACGAGTCAACCCTCTCAGGGTCCTCATGACTAAACCAGGGGCACTCAGCTCCCGCCTCGCCACATGGGCAATATTGCTGTCTCCTTATCATATAATCTTCGTCCCGCAAAAGGCTGTTAAAGGTCAAGCCCTGGCAGACTTTTTAGCAGCCCACCCTGGCTCGGAGTCATCCAGAGTATATAAAGGAATTCCAGATAAGGTCGCCGACTCACATGCGGCCTCCCACGATAATATATGGCGAATGTTCTTCGACGGTGCTTCGAGAACTGGACCCAAGGGCAACATCGTCGTTGGAGTCGGGGTGGTGCTGATTTCTCCTTTCAAACTAGTGATCAGTCGCGCTTACTCCCTCACGGAACCCTGCTCTAACAATGTGGCCGAGTACAACGCTTTGGTTACTGGCCTCCAACTTGCAAGAGAGCTGAGGGTAGAATATCTTGAAGCATACGGCGATTCGCAGTTAATCGTCAATCAGATCCGGGGTTCATACGAAGTCTGCCATGAAGACACAATCCTCTATCACCAAATAGCGATCAACATTATTTCATCATTTGAGGGATTCTTCATCGAACACGTTCCCAGACTCCAAAACATCGAAGCCGATGCCCTAGCAGGCCTTGCCGCTTCCCTAGCAGTGCCAATTCATACTCATCATTCGGTTGACGTGATAGGCCACGAACTGGTCTGTCCCAAGAACAACGTTCAAGTCATGGCGAGTTATTCCGCTCAGATGATCGACGAAGTGCCAGACTGGAGACAACCATTCATAGACTTCGTAGACTATGACATCCTGCCCGAGAACCCAAAGGAAACTACCTCCATTAGAAGGCGTTCTCTTAGATTTTTCTATGATACAGAGACAAAAATGTTGTATCGACGATCCTACGATGGGTTATTGCTTTGGTGTCTGTCAAACGTAGAAGCCAAAGAAGCCGTACGCAAAGCTCATGACGGTGTCTACGGGGCCCATCAGTCTGGCCCTAAATTGCAAGACCGTCTTCGCCGAATGGGCTACTACTGGCCCACGATGGTAGTAGATGAGATAGACTATATAAGAAAATGCAAAGCCTGCCAAGTCCGTGCAGACTTCATCCACCAACCATCCGAATTTCTACATCCGACGGTGGCGTCCTGGCCATTTGAAGCATGGGGAATGGATATCATCGGTCCGATTACTCTACCTTCCTCCCGAGGACATCGCTTCATACTCGCAATCATGGATTACTTCTCCAAATGGGCAGAAGCTGTTCCGTTTGTAGAAGTCAAAACTTCAAACGTGATCAGCTTCCTCAAGCATCACGTCATCTATCGATTTGGACTGCCCCGAAGGATCATCCACGATAATGGTCCACAGTTTGTAAGCCACGCCTTCTATCGGTTCTACGACAAACACTGAATTCAGAATGTCGCTTCGACACCATACAATCCGGCAGCGAATGGGTTGGCAGAAGCATTCAACAAAACCATCATCAAGTTGCTCAAGAAGTTCGTGTCTTCCAACAAACGCGACTGGAACGAGAAGCTTGGTGAATGCTTATGGGCGAACCGTACTACAGTCCGAACAGCCACTGGGAACACGCCATTTTCCCTGGTGTACGGGAGTGAGGCAATCCTCCCATTGGAGACTCAAATCCCCTCGCTCCGTGTCACCCTTACTTACCAATTGAGGACGGACGATAACTACCATCGTCGACTACAAGAGTTAGAGGCCTTGGATGAAAAGCGCCTACTGGCTCAGCAACGGATTGAGTTATACCAAGCACGCATCTCCGGAGCCTTCAACAAGAAGGTTAAAATCAGAACATTCCAAGTGGGAGATCTCGTTCTGGCAGTTCGGAGGCCGATGGTTATGACTCAAAAAAAACCACCGGTAAATTCCAGCCAAAGTGGGAAGGCCCATTTCTCATTGAGGCTGTATTCTCCAACGGTGCTTACCGCCTCGCAAAACAAAACGAAGACTTGCTTATGTTGCCCGTCAACGGCAAGTTCCTGAAGAAGTATTATGTCTAAACGACATTCTCCAAATCCCAAATACCGAGTTATATACCCTCTAGTACCGCTGAACTCATATCCTTCTTCCACTAAAATCCCAAATACCGAGTTATGTACCCTCTAGTACTGCTGAACTCATACCCTTCTTCCACAAAATATCCTAATTGCTGAGTTATGTACCTTTCGGTACCACTGAACTCACATTCTTCCTCCACAAAATCCCAGAGTGCTGAGTTATGTACCCTCCGGTACCGCTGAACTCCCACTTTGATTCCAAATATCCAGGATTGTCGAGTTATGTACCCGCAGGTACCCCTGAACTTATATCCCGGTCGCTCATTTTAGGAAGTAAGTCATGTATAACCATACCTCTGAACTTTCTTCCTGAAAGAGCTCCTTCTTCATGATCCACTACCCGCACTCCCAGTGCACAAAAAGGGTAACAGATCCACAAATTTTCAAAACGACCATGTCGATGTTACCTCTGAGTCGTTTCACTTTTGCCAAAAACAAATCATCCCTATACATAGAACTTCCATGTCCTCATTACCTCTGAGTCGTTCTATGTACCCCCTTATGGAGCCCACTCCTGCCATGTCCTCATTACCTCTTAGTGGGAAGGCTCCATCGAAGAAACCTTCATGCTTTCCATGACCTCATTACCTCTGAGTGAGTATGTTGGTTTTCTCCCAACTTATTATCCGTATCCAGAACCAGGGTACGCCAAGGATAATAGGTCCACAAAAAAGTCTCCTATTGGGACAACTACTACAAGCAAAGAACAGAGCGAATGTATTCTGTTCAAAATCAGCTACATTCACATGACTACATATCATGAGCAAGCCAGAAAAGTTCTCTATTTTTTCATTCAGATAAGAAGGAAAAAGATTACATTGATGTCCGAAGGAAGCAAAACACAGCTAAAAACAGACAGAAATATCAAGACAAAAGGCGAACATCTGTCAGAGCCCACGAATCCTAGGTGCAGGGACGCATATACCAATCCCTCAACCATTTTGCATATGAAGGATGTACTTGAGCAAGATCCTCGTCCGAAATAGGAAGATCAGAACTCCTAGTACTACCGCCGACAGACTGGGGCTCCTCCTTTACAGCAATGGGCACCAGCTCTCCTTTCTGCTCCTCCGCTTCTAGTGTTACCTCTTCCTTAACAAGCAATAATTCTTGTTTGAAAGGGGGCAGCAACTCTTCCTTCACAATGATCTCAGCCTTCGGCAGGGTTGCTGCAAGAATCAAAGATAAAAAGAAACAAAGTCAAAAGATGGTCATACAATTCGAACAGTCTCCATTAATGGCTTGTGCATAAAGCATGCAACAGAGCCGTTGTTAGAACTTTCCCAAGTCCTTACCCTTAACATCAGGATGAACGTCAGAGTGAACTTCGGATGCCGCAGCCGACACCGAGGCCACACCCTTACCCTTCGCCGTAGTCTTCGCCGCAACCTGGGAGGACTTGGGAGCCATTGCTGATGATCAGAAACGAAAGATGAAGACAAGAAAGCTAGGACAAGAGCAGAAAATAAAGAAGTCTTCTTGCCAAAAATGCGCTGCTATTTATAGACGAAGCCCATAGATCGAGGCATCGATCATCGTGCAATAAACCGACCCTTCGGTTATCAAGGCAATCCGACTATTCGAGGCTAGACTATTGGGACTCCCCCCAAAAGACGGCTCAAATCAAAGGCAATAAATGCAAAGATTTGTACACGTGGCATGAAGATGTGGCAAGGAGCCTATGCGGCCAAGCAGCCCATGCGGCTGGAAAGCCCATGCGGCTCAGATAGCCATGCGGCTGAGGAGACCATGCGGCTGGGACGTCCATGCGGCCAGAACATCCTATGTGGCCAGAGGAGTTTATACATAGCTATTCTTCTTATTCAAAGTATTTCAATTTTACAAATTGAAAAACTTTTGTAACACCCTGTTTTCTGAAATTGGGGATTTTTGAAAATTTATTATTTTTATTATTTATTAGTGGTATTTTAGTCATGGTATGATTTTCTGGTGATTTCAGTTAAGTTAAACCATTTCTAAAGTCATGCTAAGTCATGACTTATGACTTTGTGATTTTGATTAATATAACAGTGTAAACCCTAGTTTTCTCTAACCTAGAAGTTGCCATGCCCATGAGAGCTTAGCCATAGGCTTAGAACACCAAATTAGTGATTTTTAGCCTAAAGGGTATTTTGGTAATTTTCTAGGATTTATTTGGAATTATTTGGATTTATGTGATTTATTATTATTTAATTAATTGATTAGTGTCATGTTAGTTACTAACCTAGTTTAGCCCCAATCTAGATGTTAGTCATGACCTAGAGACTAAGTTAGGTGGGTTTAACTAAAGTAATGTTAGAGCTAAATATCTAGATATTTCATGTTAGATATTTACATTAGATATTTTATTTAGATATTTTACATAAAGTTATGTAGAATGAATCCTAGCCATAGGATAGCTTTGAAACTTGTTGGAGAGCCCACAACCATTGATCCTAACCCTAAACCAACCCCCATGGCCGGCCAAGCATGCCCCCCCCCCTATATGAACACCCCCATCTTCACAAAGAGCCTCA
This sequence comes from Iris pallida, assembly GCA_029216955.1. Taxonomy (NCBI): domain Eukaryota; kingdom Viridiplantae; phylum Streptophyta; class Magnoliopsida; order Asparagales; family Iridaceae; genus Iris; species Iris pallida. The sequence continues at coordinate 65,055 of JANAVB010024600.1, read as the reverse complement.
TTTTCAATGTATTGAAAACCCATTTTTCCCTCAACTTCACAAAGCCATAACTTCTTCATTCCTTCACCAAATTGAGCCCCGTTTGTTGCGTTGGAACCCCCTACACTTGAGGATGCTAAAGGAGGCTTAGTAGCAAGGTTGCACAAGGATTTGGACACCCCAAAGTGAAGAGGAAACCCCCCCTAGAAGGTTGATTTTCATGATTTTGCACATATAGGTAAAGTGTTCTAAACCCTATCAAAATAGTGATTTCTCTTCATGGTTGCATGCATTAGGATACCATGGTCATGTAGGTCAAGTTTGGTAGGATTTTTATGTGGTTTGGTGTCCGTATCGGACACGTATCTATGTTTGAAACTAGGTGTTTGGTGAAATGCCACATAGAACATTTTGTTAATGTTTTTCAAAACAAAATTGATATTTGGGTAGCCCTAGATCCCTAGGTCACTTTTCCACTTGACTGAGCACAAAACAGGACACGTTTCGTGTCCAAATTGGACACGAAATCACTGATTTCAGCACACACTGACACACTGTAAAACCTAACTGTTTGATGCTGTGTATTGTGTCCACACCCATTGTGGACACAATACAGACACGAGGACACAAACCTAGACCCTAGGCCGACCCCCTGACACGAGCACGTGGCCCCACGTGCCCCGTGTGGAGCACACGACCCCTCGACACGCGCGCACGAGACTGTGCAGCCTCCCCTGCTACCAGACTTCTCGTGCGGACACGACACGCGACGTGGACACACGAAACTTGGCCTGAGGGTTGGGGCAGTGTCTGACACACCCCTCCCAAAGTTTCAGACACGTTGGTGTCGTGTCGAGTGAGAAATCACACTCGCAATGACCCTACACTATACTGCGCACACACGTATCAGAGCTACTGATACGTGCTCGTATCTCGGACACGGACACACGTGGACACAAATCAGGACCGTGGACACCTAGGGGACCCCTAGGCGAACCTTCCCCCATGAGCACGAGACACGACGTGTCTTGAGTCGTGAGTACGAGACACACAAACATCAGCCCTTCGCGTGCCCTAGATTTTACCTGATTTTGATTTTTGCGTGTTCGACACACCAAAACGTGTCGTGGTCGTGTCTCAGGCACCTAGGACACTAGGGTATCTATGGGGAGTTAGTTACCAACCGTTAGTTGCGAGCCTTAGCTTGTTTTATGGTGTGTATTCGAATTACCCTCATTTCGAGTGCAACAGTGCACTGTTAACAGTTTAGGCTATTTTTCCAGTTTTTGGAAATCGATTTTCAAATCGATTTTACTTGGGTTTAATGTATTGGACTAGTGTATTTTAGTGAGTATATGTGTAGTATATATGTATTTGTGAGTGTAGGTCGAATTTGGGGAGATTTGGTTAGGTGTGTGTGTAGTTATATAGATATATACATATGTATGTATATATGTTATATTGTGTGTGTGTGTTGAGAGCCATGGTGGTTCAGGAATTCCTGGAACCCCCTGTCCAGACCCCCCCCCTCTCTCTCTCATTCAGTCTCTCTCTCTTTCCCTTGTCTCTCTCTCTATGTTCCTATATATATATATGGAGTATATATATATAGAGTATATATATATATGAGTTTATATATAAATGTGTATACATATATGATATATATATATGTATATTTTGTGTTAGGTTACTTTAGGTCAATAATATATATATATATGTGGTTGTATATATATGTTATGCATTTTGGGTATATGGATAGTAGGTATATATATATATGTATATATATCTCCTAGTTATAGGTTTATGAGAAAACCCCATTATTAGCCTATGGCCAAGATTACTAGCCCATGGTTTGGGGCTAGCCCTAAAGGCCCAAAACATTGACCTAATTGACCCTTTGACTAAGGATTGACCCACAACAACTAGTTTGACTAGTTAGCCTAAAACCCTACTAGTTAACCTTGTTGACTAAAGGTTGACCAAAGTCAACCTTAGGTCAAAGTTGACCTAATTGATCTAGATTTGACTAGGACTAACCTAAAATGACTAGTTTAACTAGTCTGACCTAATTACCTTACTGACTGGTCTTTGTTTGACCAATACCTTAGTTGGTCTAAGTTTGACCTAGACTTGACCCAGATTGATCATGTTGACTAGTATTTGACTTGTTTGACCTTGTTTGACTCTATTTGACTTAGTATGACTTCCTGTGACCTAGTTTGACTATTAGAGTTGACCCAGAGTTGACTTTTGACCAGATTGACCTAGAATCATGTAGTATGCATTGTACACTTTATTTTTATCATTGTGGATACATTGTGACTTGTATTGCTCTGATTAGGAGCAATACACCTCTCCTCAGGCAGTACATCCTCTTCAGACATTCAGTTATCAGGCGAGTACATTCTCTGACCGTTTCATACTTGTTCAGGCTTTACTTCTCGCTCTAGATTACTTTACTTGTTGCTGTCACATTGGTAACACGGATTGGTACTATATGGATCTTTACATGAGATGATATCCCCCTCGGGAGCATCGGGTACTTCATGTTATGTGTGTTTCACTTTCATCATGTACTCCCATGCTTCTATTATTCATGTGCACTCATGTGATCATGTACTCTCATGTTTACTGAGCCCTCATGTATACAATCATGTACACCCTTTCATGGGCCCCATGTGATATCATGTACAATAACGTAACTTGTATAGATCCTTGTGTATTGATTGGGGTACGGGGGAGTAGAAGTGGACATGTGAATAATTCCAAAGTAGTGTAGTCATGTACAAACTCAGTAGTATAGTCATGTATAAATTCTAGCCATTCACATGCCTATCTTGTGCTCTACATCACTAGTCACTACAGTTCTCTATATACAGTAGATATTTCATTACAGCTATCTCTTTTACATCGTATATTTCCTTTCAGCAGTTCATGTATCTTACTCTATTGCCTGTATCGTATTTCCTAACCTGCTATGCACTGCGTGAGATGTATTGTGCTCGTTCCCGTCCTGATTGGACCTGTTGAAAATATTACAGAGGATGAGGATGAGGCCCTGGTGTGTACCTATTATGGAGCAGGACTAGATGATACTTATGTTGTGGACCCTCAGCAGGATCCACCTGCAGCTGAGGATATTGCCCCAGTAGTCTAGACCAGTTTAGTCTAGGCAGTCTTTTCTATATTTACTTTTTGTCTCACATTCTGAGTTGTATTTTGAGATGTGGAGATGTATAGACTCTTAGACTTTTTGTATTATGAGTTGTCAGTTCTGGATATTGTGTTGTACTAGACACTTAGACTTATTCATCTATGATACTGTTCTCTTGAGTTACTATCTATCTATCTATCTATCTGTCTGTCTTTCGTTCTTCTACCCTAGATGTGATTGAGATGTATATTGTTATGTCACCTCCGTTCGGAGAGTATAAACTGTACAGGTACTTGATATTGATAGATGATTGACCTAGGACAGCGTTCTACCGCCGACACTGCGGCGTAGGCTGGGCGTTGTTACGTTCTCGTACCCTAACAGTGGGTGCGGGTCGTGACACATTTTTAGTGGTGGCCCATGCAGGTCTCGAGTTTATGTAGTGGTATTCGAACTAGAGTATCACTACAGCCTGCGATAGGATTAGAGGAATAGGCTTAGAGAGAGGATGCTCAATCATTGTTAGGATACCTTGAGAGATTCCTGGGATGACCCTTGAGAATCTCATTTGAAATTACGATTTAAACTCCTTTTCCCTTGATTGAATTTGATTTTGGAGGATTCACTGTAGAACTTTGAATCCTGGTATTAGTTGATGATTTTGAAATTTTTGTAGTTGTTGATTTTAATTTCTTAGTGTTAGATTAATATCTTTTATTTTTAGGGTACTCAATCACAATTATGAGAAAACTCTTATTTGTTTCTTGTCATCTAATCCTCTTGCTAATTGCCTTTCATTAAAATGAACTGTCCTCTCTATTTTGCATCTTGCTTAAACTCCTTCTACCAATCTATGTGACTGTATCCCAAACCTGACTTACTCGACTTTTCCTCCAATAAAGACTCATTAAGACCTTCTAACCTTGACCTTGATTGGTCGAACCCTAACTATATTCATCTAGTAGCCTATAAATCCCTAGGACTGTGTTCCTAAATTATTTACTGGACTCCTGATTAATTTTATTCCATGGGTTAATTTGATCCTCTTCAATTTTTGCATCAATTTGTCACGTCTCGAACTACCACTTTCTATTCTAGACCATTGGATGTCCTTTACCGCGACTTAGATATTCAGAGTATAAACACTAGCTGTTACCTCCCAACAAACTTCACATGTAAGACCTAGACTAGCCTACCTACATGTAGGTATTCCATGTCCTACTAAAATCCGTCTCCCTGTACTCTATTTTTCTTGATATGATTTTCTGGTCAAATGGCTAGACTATAACCTCTGCCATGATACTAAATTTATTCTTATTTCAATTAGAAATCCACCTTGGTTCAATTCTTTCGACCTAGCATGTGATGGTGTTCTGCTTGAATCCTTAAATACTTAACCTTATACCTTATCTGATTACTTGACCCGTTGGCTAAGAAACTTGGACTATATAATTCTTTTCATCATTACCACCCTTATATCTTGTGCTGCTAAATTAGCCTTAGTTTTGCAAGCTTATCTATTTTCGAGCTTGGTCATGACATATTTTATTGGGTGGCCACCCACTAACATATTGTCTAATCAGAACCGGTACATGATGGTCTGATCAACCTATTGTACTTTGGTTCGCTTTTTCATGTATCAATCTACGTGGATGGACACAGTTAAACTTACCCTAGAATCTTATCCACAACAGCCTTGACAATTCTCCTTGGAATTATTTATCGCCTATGGACCTCGTATTCGTATCCAGTTAAATTAAATTTAATCATGACCTGGATCTTCATCATTGGATGCTCGTGCTCATACTTGATTTCATTGATTTCCCACCTTGCCCAAATCCCAGTTTATCTCGAAATTGATCAACTTAGATCGTGTCAAGACTAAAATCTATTTGTGATTGTTGTACCTAAATTTTCAATTTTCTTTTTATGGAATGGTAACTTTAATGATTTCTCACTTGTTAATGACCTATTTTCATATAGGATGGTAGACGACCCTATAGCCTTGATGATTGTTGTTCCCTTACCTTCCCAATTAGGATATCCTAGATTGCTTGTACGTTTTGATACCATAGGACAGTATTGATCTAGAATGACTAGTGCATCTAGATGAGACCACAGACTGTTCGATTTAACCTGTTCCCCTGGTACTACTATTGCACCACAATTTCTGGCTTAATTTAGACCATAGACCTTTTCCACTCTAACTTATGATCATCGTAGGTACATTACCGTGACTTTTAAATTGGAGCACAAGACTAGTTGTTTTCTCAAAACTGACTTCACATACATGACCTAGACATGACATACTACACCCATGACCTTAGTGTCCCACTCAGGCATACCATTGTGTGCTTCATTTGCTTAGTACGATTTTCCTGACCCGAGACTCTATCCTGATTTACCCCATGGAGTTATTTTTCTTTTGGCTTCGATTTGAATTAAAACACCTTATGACCTGAAACTGCCAGCCAATTTTTGGACATGACCCAGTATAGGTCTACTACCCATATTTTGCTTGTTGACCTTGTATGTTGCCTAGGTAGTGGCTTCGTCCTTGATTGTTGGAGGTTTGACCTAGAAGGGGTACGACCATCTAAATTTCGAGGACGAAATTATTTTAAGGTGGGTAGACTTGTAACACCCTGTTTTCTGAAATTGGGGATTTTTGAAAATTTATTATTTTTATTATTTATTAGTGGTATTTTAGTCATGGTATGATTTTCTGGTGATTTCAGTTAAGTTAAACCATTTCTAAAGTCATGCTAAGTCATGACTTATGACTTTGTGATTTTGATTAATATAACAGTGTAAACCCTAGTTTTCTCTAACCTAGAAGTTGCCATGCCCATGAGAGCTTAGCCATAGGCTTAGAACACCAAATTAGTGATTTTTAGCCTAAAGGGTATTTTGGTAATTTTCTAGGATTTATTTGGAATTATTTGGATTTATGTGATTTATTATTATTTAATTAATTGATTAGTGTCATGTTAGTTACTAACCTAGTTTAGCCCCAATCTAGATGTTAGTCATGACCTAGAGACTAAGTTAGGTGGGTTTAACTAAAGTAATGTTAGAGCTAAATATCTAGATATTTCATGTTAGATATTTACATTAGATATTTTATTTAGATATTTTACATAAAGTTATGTAGAATGAATCCTAGCCATAGGATAGCTTTGAAACTTGTTGGAGAGCCCACAACCATTGATCCTAACCCTAAACCAACCCCCATGGCCGGCCAAGCATGCCCCCCCCCTATATGAACACCCCCATCTTCACAAAGAGCCTCATTTTCAATGTATTGAAAACCCATTTTTCCCTCAACTTCACAAAGCCATAACTTCTTCATTCCTTCACCAAATTGAGCCCCGTTTGTTGCGTTGGAACCCCCTACACTTGAGGATGCTAAAGGAGGCTTAGTAGCAAGGTTGCACAAGGATTTGGACACCCCAAAGTGAAGAGGAAACCCCCCCTAGAAGGTTGATTTTCATGATTTTGCACATATAGGTAAAGTGTTCTAAACCCTATCAAAATAGTGATTTCTCTTCATGGTTGCATGCATTAGGATACCATGGTCATGTAGGTCAAGTTTGGTAGGATTTTTATGTGGTTTGGTGTCCGTATCGGACACGTATGTATGTTTGAAACTAGGTGTTTGGTGAAATGCCACATAGAACATTTTGTTAATGTTTTTCAAAACAAAATTGATATTTGGGTAGCCCTAGATCCCTAGGTCACTTTTCCACTTGACTGAGCACAAAACAGGACACGTTTCGTGTCCAAATTGGACACGAAATCACTGATTTCAGCACACACTGACACACTGTAAAACCTAACTGTTTGATGCTGTGTATTGTGTCCACACCCATTGTGGACACAATACAGACACGAGGACACAAACCTAGACCCTAGGCCGACCCCCTGACACGAGCACGTGGCCCCACGTGCCCCGTGTGGAGCACACGACCCCTCGACACGCGCGCACGAGACTGTGCAGCCTCCCCTGCTACCAGACTTCTCGTGCGGACACGACACGCGACGTGGACACACGAAACTTGGCCTGAGGGTTGGGGCAGTGTCTGACACACCCCTCCCAAAGTTTCAGACACGTTGGTGTCGTGTCGAGTGAGAAATCACACTCGCAATGACCCTACACTATACTGCGCACACACGTATCAGAGCTACTGATACGTGCTCGTATCTCGGACACGGACACACGTGGACACAAATCAGGACCGTGGACACCTAGGGGACCCCTAGGCGAACCTTCCCCCATGAGCACGAGACACGACGTGTCTTGAGTCGTGAGTACGAGACACACAAACATCAGCCCTTCGCGTGCCCTAGATTTTACCTGATTTTGATTTTTGCGTGTTCGACACACCAAAACGTGTCGTGGTCGTGTCTCAGGCACCTAGGACACTAGGGTATCTATGGGGAGTTAGTTACCAACCGTTAGTTGCGAGCCTTAGCTTGTTTTATGGTGTGTATTCGAATTACCCTCATTTCGAGTGCAACAGTGCACTGTTAACAGTTTAGGCTATTTTTCCAGTTTTTGGAAATCGATTTTCAAATCGATTTTACTTGGGTTTAATGTATTGGACTAGTGTATTTTAGTGAGTATATGTGTAGTATATATGTATTTGTGAGTGTAGGTCGAATTTGGGGAGATTTGGTTAGGTGTGTGTGTAGTTATATAGATATATACATATGTATGTATATATGTTATATTGTGTGTGTGTGTTGAGAGCCATGGTGGTTCAGGAATTCCTGGAACCCCCTGTCCAGACCCCCCCCCCTCTCTCTCTCATTCAGTCTCTCTCTCTTTCCCTTGTCTCTCTCTCTATGTTCCTATATATATATATGGAGTATATATATATATAGAGTATATATATATATGAGTTTATATATAAATGTGTATACATATATGATATATATATATGTATATTTTGTGTTAGGTTACTTTAGGTCAATAATATATATATATATATGTGGTTGTATATATATGTTATGCATTTTGGGTATATGGATAGTAGGTATATATATATATGTATATATATCTCCTAGTTATAGGTTTATGAGAAAACCCCATTATTAGCCTATGGCCAAGATTACTAGCCCATGGTTTGGGGCTAGCCCTAAAGGCCCAAAACATTGACCTAATTGACCCTTTGACTAAGGATTGACCCACAACAACTAGTTTGACTAGTTAGCCTAAAACCCTACTAGTTAACCTTGTTGACTAAAGGTTGACCAAAGTCAACCTTAGGTCAAAGTTGACCTAATTGATCTAGATTTGACTAGGACTAACCTAAAATGACTAGTTTAACTAGTCTGACCTAATTACCTTACTGACTGGTCTTTGTTTGACCAATACCTTAGTTGGTCTAAGTTTGACCTAGACTTGACCCAGATTGATCATGTTGACTAGTATTTGACTTGTTTGACCTTGTTTGACTCTATTTGACTTAGTATGACTTCCTGTGACCTAGTTTGACTATTAGAGTTGACCCAGAGTTGACTTTTGACCAGATTGACCTAGAATCATGTAGTATGCATTGTACACTTTATTTTTATCATTGTGGATACATTGTGACTTGTATTGCTCTGATTAGGAGCCATACACCTCTCCTCAGGCAGTACATCCTCTTCAGACATTCAGTTATCAGGCGAGTACATTCTCTGACCGTTTCATACTTGTTCAGGCTTTACTTCTCGCTCTAGATTACTTTACTTGTTGCTGTCACATTGGTAACACGGATTGGTACTATATGGATCTTTACATGAGATGTTATCCCCCTCGGGAGCATCGGGTACTTCATGTTATGTGTGTTTCACTTTCATCATGTACTCCCATGCTTCTATTATTCATGTGCACTCATGTGATCATGTACTCTCATGTTTACTGAGCCCTCATGTATACAATCATGTGCACCCTTTCATGGGCCCCATGTGATATCATGTACAATAACGTAACTTGTATAGATCCTTGTGTATTGATTGGGGTACGGGGGAGTAGAAGTGGACATGTGAATAATTCCAAAGTAGTGTAGTCATGTACAAACTCAGTAGTATAGTCATGTATAAATTCTAGCCATTCACATGCCTATCTTGTGCTCTACATCACTAGTCACTACAGTTCTCTATATACAGTAGATATTTCATTACAGCTATCTCTTTTACATCGTATATTTCCTTTCAGCAGTTCATGTATCTTACTCTATTGCCTGTATCGTATTTCCTAACCTGCTATGCACTGCGTGAGATGTATTGTGCTCGTTCCCGTCCTGATTGGACCTGTTGAAAATATTACAGAGGATGAGGATGAGGCCCTGGTGTGTACCTATTATGGAGCAGGACTAGATGATACTTATGTTGTGGACCCTCAGCAGGATCCACCTGCAGCTGAGGATATTGCCCCAGTAGTCTAGACCAGTTTAGTCTAGGCAGTCTTTTCTATATTTACTTTTTGTCTCACATTCTGAGTTGTATTTTGAGATGTGGAGATGTATAGACTCTTAGACTTTTTGTATTATGAGTTGTCAGTTCTGGATATTGTGTTGTACTAGACACTTAGACTTATTCATCTATGATACTGTTCTCTTGAGTTACTATCTATCTATCTATCTATCTGTCTGTCTTTCGTTCTTCTACCCTAGATGTGATTGAGATGTATATTGTTATGTCACCTCCGTTCGGAGAGTATAAACTGTACAGGTACTTGATATTGATAGATGATTGACCTAGGACAGCGTTCTACCGCCGACACTGCGGCGTAGGCTGGGCGTTGTTACGTTCTCGTACCCTAACAGTGGGTGCGGGTCGTGACAACTTTGAAGGGGGTCTTGTAGAAGCATGGAAAATAATAAAAAAAAGGTCTATGCGGCCGAGGATCTCCATACGGCTCAGGGGTTCATACGGCTCAAGCGTCTATGCGGCTCGGATAGTTCCATGAGACCCAGAGCCACGCGGCCTTCAACAGCTCTTTCCTTCATCTTTGGCTGCATTTAATGCCCTGACGGCTGACAGCTCTGACAAATGACCGCTCTGCCATAAAGGCATAATAATGACTGACATAAATGCGTGTTCCTAGGGAAGAGAAGAAAATCTTTTCACAGTTGGCAGAATCTACCGAGGCTCGAGGCATGCGGCTGCTGTATTTATGCGGCCGCCCACTTTATGCGGCCGCCCACTTCATGCGGCCACCCATCTTCATGCGGCTGCATCCATTATGCGTCCGCCCGTCAGCATGCGTTTGTCTATCCTCATGCGGCTGTCCATCTTCATGCAGCAGTTCATCCCCATGCGGCTACCCATCTTCATGCGACCGTTCATTCTCATGCGGCCCACTCATATGCGGCTATGCCAAGATGACCGATTAGAGACACGTGGCACTTTTCACGACGATTGAGACACATGACAGTCTTATCTTCCTGGAATTATGAATGCTAACAAATCCTAACAAAATTAGATTTGTTGCAATCACCACAATTGCCCAGATCAAGTCAAATCGAGCAAATTAGACACGTGGCAAGCCATCACAAGTCGCGAATATTCATGGCAATCAATATTTATTGCCCACAGAGATTTAATGCAATCACATTAATTGCTTAAATCTATTGTATTCGAGATGGACGGCCCCGATTAATTAATTCTCAGGCCGCCGACTTTTGAGGATGGGCAATCATTGCAAACCCTAATGATGCCCTCCCTCCACTCTTATAAATAGCAAGGTGCCATTCCCTTGCAGAAGAGCCAAAAAATCTAGAGAGGAGGAGAGAATCCAAAATCCAGAGATCAATCCAGGGAGAAGAAAGGACAGAAAAGCATATATAGAGAGAGCAAGGAGAGCATTTCTTCATTAACGCCAAGGAGATCTTCTCCGGAGCCAAGGTTGCACCCGATCGTCCAAGGAGTAAGGCAGAGCTGTCGTCGCTTTCTCGAGCCTCTATCATCACCCCCCAGAATCTAAATTAAACAATTGTACTTAGATTGTTGTACCTAGGTTTTCGTCCCTAGGCTTTCTTTGTACAATCGAGTTTGTATTGTGAAGTAAAAGTCCAGTCCTCCGATATAATTGTTCTGTTCTTTTATAATTCATGACAAACAATAATCCCTTAGGATAAAATTTCATATTTCATTAATAGGAAGTTGTCTTTGAATTACTCTTGTGTGTATTGGAACACTAGGTATTTCTTAGACAACGCTCTATATATGCTGCAAATACAAGTGACAACCGCCAATCCCGCAAGCCGAGTTGTCCCTTCTCAAGGCGCCTACTTCTTGGTTCCAATAAGGAAGAAGGAGAAGGAACCCATCATCTTCGACCGATTAGAGCATCCACAGCGACTGGCTCCTGCAGAACCAAACTCCAATAACGGCAAGATGCAACTCTACTATTACATTACTCAAACCAAAAATCTCATCAAAAAAATGGGTTACGACTTGAACAGTGACAGAGGACTAAACTGTGGTAAAGGCCGACGTCTTTTCTTACGACTTCGTGTCCCAAAAGGAAAGTCCTAAAATTACTACCAACGCACTCACTGGGGGTTGGGTTAGTTACACCCACAACAACGTCGGAAAGCTCTGAACCGGAGATCCCGATGCATTCATATTCCTCTAGCTCCTCAAGCTGGGTCTCTGATACCAATATCGGCCAAGCTTTCAAAAAGATACAATCTATCAATATGGTCTCCACATATCCCCCAGTTGAGGATGAAGACCAAAAGCTTGAATACATCAAAGATGAACCATGTACTCAACGCCTCGGATCTCAACGGGAATGTTGCTTCGAACAGCGTAAATCTTCCACTGAAGACGAAGTCGTCCAAGTCGAACTAGGACATGAGGTTTCTCCTAAACCCATCTTCATCAGCAAAAGCTTGACAGGAGAAGACAAAGAATGTCTGATACAGCTTATCCAAGAATATATCGACGTCTTTGCATGAAGCTACGAAGACATGTCGAGTTTAGACCCGCAAGTCACCATGCACCGTCTCAACATCCTACCTGATGCTAAACCTATCAAATAGCAACATCGGTATTTTTGCCCCAGCATTATGGATGCTATCGATAAGAAAGTCGACAAACTCTTAGAGAGTGGCTTCATTCGCGAAGAACAACACCCAGATTGGGTGGCCAATTTCTTCCAGTCACTAAGAAGAATGAGAAAATTTAGATCTGCATAGATTTCAGGGATCTCAAATCGACCTGCCCAAAAGACGAGTTTTATCTCTCGATTACCGACGTGATGATCGACAACACTTATGGCTTTGAGCATATGTCCTTTATGGATGGTTTCTCAGGCTACAACCAAATCAAGATGTTTTTCGAATATGAGAAGCATACTTCATTTCGGACTCCAAAAGGGATATACTGTTACATAATAATGCCCTTCGGGTTGAAGAATGCAGGAGCAACATACCAGCGGGCAATGAGCACCATATTTCACAAGCACCTCCGAAAGATAATAGAATGTTACGTTGATGACATTGCCGTCAAAATCAAAAAGAAATATAGTCACTTGGACGACTTGAGAACGGTGTTTGACCTTCAACTGAAGATGAACACAACCAAGTCATTTCTGGGAGTCTCCAGTGGCAAATTCTTGGGCTTATCGTCACAGCCAAGGGTATTCATATTGACCCGGAGAAGACTAAGGCGATCTTGGACATGGCTCCTCCGAAGAATCTCTGCGAGCTCCGAGGCCTGCAAGGACGCCAGGCATATATTAGAAGATTCATAGCAAATTTCTCTGGTAGATGTCAACCTTTCACCAAACTGATGAAGAAAGGGGTTTTGTTTGTTTGGACAGACGAATGACAACGTGCATTCGACGACATCAAGAAGTACCTCACTTTGTCCTCTAGTACTAGTAGCACCAGTCGTAGGGAGACCCTTTCTGATATACGTCCGAGCAGTAGACCATTCTTTCGGTGCTTTGCTAGCCCAGAAAAGCAATGAATGCCACGAACATGCAATCTACTACCTTAGCAGGACCATGATTGGAGCCGAGCATCGGTACAATTCTGTGGATAAGGTGTAACTCCTCTTCCCAATTTTTTCAAAATTTTATTTTATTTATATTTTTATTATTATGATTTATTTTATTTATTGTGCTTGAAGATAGTTTCGTCAATGATTTTATGATTTATTCTTTTCTCAAAAACTAGTCTAAATTTAAAGTATTATTTGTTTAATAAATATATTTTATTAAATTATATAATTGGAGTTTCGAGAATATGTTTTGATATTATTTTGGGATTTTATCAATAGTCGATTCCAAAAATAGATGCTGACTTCATTCACCGACCTTCGGAGTTCCTACACCCCACGATGGCCGCTTGTCCATTTGAAGCATGCGGAATAGATATCATCAGACTGATCAGTCTACCATGATCTAGAGGACACCGGTTCATACTCGCCATCACCAACTACTTTTCTAAGTGGGCGAAAGCAATACCTCTGGCCGAGGTAAAAACCTCAAACGTGATCGATTTTGTCAAATATCACGTCATATACCGCTTCGGAGTGCCCAGAAGGATTATCCATGACAATGGTCCATAGTTCATGAGCCACGCATTCCATCGGTTCTGTGATAAGAATCAAATACTAAATATGGCATTAACGGCTTATAATCCTGTAGCAAATGGGCTAGCCGAAGCATTCAATAAGACTATCGTCAAATTACTTAACAAAGTCGTTTCTTCTAATAAGCGCGACTGGAATGAGAAGCTTGGCGAATGTCTATAGGCTTACCGCACAACTGCTCGAACACTCACGGGCAACACACCATTCTCTCTTGTCTATGAAAGCGAGACAGTGCTTCCCCTAGAGATCCAGATTCCATCCTTACGGTAGCCATCACCTGAACAACAAAGATAATCAACACCGGCGGCTACAATAGTTAGAGGTGTTGGATGGAAAACATCTGCTAGCTCAACAACGAATCAAGCTTTACCAAGCTCGAATTTCTGAGGCCTTCAACAAAAAGGTCCGGGAAAGAACATTCCAAGTGGGCGACCTCGTCTTATCAGTTTGAAGACCGAAGGAGATGACTCATAAGATGGCTGAAAAGTTCGAGCCCAAATGAAAAGGATCGTCCGTCAAAGAGACGGTCTACTCCAATGGTGCCTACCAACTGGCCACACCAAACGACGACTTGCTAATTATGCCAATCAATAGCAAGTTCCTCAAGAAGTTCTATGTCGGAGGTTCAAACCAGCATAGACGCCCGCACCTGCTTGGACGTTCCTGAATTCCGTTAAAAGAATTCATCCCTTCTACAATCACCCCCAAAAGACAAGACATTTCACGTCCATACTACCTATGAATTATTTTTCTACACCCTAAACGAAGTTCGCATCTACTGCATCCATATTACCTCTGAGTAGTCGTCTCTTCTATCTTCTATGACAACCTTGTGTTCTCATAAACTATTTAGAAAATATTTCTCATCAATACTACTTCTGAATTGTTATTCTATACCCTAGCAAAGATTATGCCTACCATGTCCATATTACCTTTGAGTAGACATTCCTTCCATGACAACCCCCGCGGTTGTCATAATTATTTATAGAACCTTCCACGTCCATATTACCTCTGAGTCGTTTTATACACCCGTAGAGTCTATCCTTCCATGTCTATATAACCTTTGAGTAAGGAAAGTCCTTCCATGTCTAGCCTTCGGATCTGCTCCTAGAGGGCCCCGTACTGATCTTCTGTGCCTACACGATGACATACCCGAGCCTCTTCTACATCGGACACCTCCTCGATTGCAATCTCGACCTCGGCCATCCGGTCAGTTAAGGCCCAACGTTTCTACTCATGTTGGGATACTTCAGAAGCCATCTTCTCTAGCCCCACAGCTGCTAGGGTCGAAAAACTGTGTTCGAGATTTTGAATCTCTAAGGCAGTGTCTCCCAACTCGGCCAGCAGATCATCAATCGCGTCTGCCGTCGCCTCACACTCCAGATAGCCACATAAGGCCACCAATTGGGCACTCACTATAGACCAGGCCTGCCTAAGCGACTGGTTATTTCATTGGACACCCTCAATCCCATACATCAGAACGATGAATGGTGATCAGAATGAGATTGGTATAATAAGCATTATTGGCCAAACTCATCGGGGTCACTGGAGATTACGCGACGGAGGGTCCTGAGGCAGTAACGGCAGCCGACACATGTCTAGGTATTACGGGTGGTGCCATAACTGTGGCATATGTCACAGGTATTGAACCAGGACAGATGGTGCAATGATTATAGCAAAATTCGTCGGTGGTGCAGCTGACACTATCTGCGATATAGTTGGCCCCTCAACAAACTCTCTTACTGGTCCTTCAACCATAACTGCAATCAAAACTGCATCAACTGGAACTCGAGCAACCTCAACTGCCGACTTCTCGACAGTCACTGTAACTGACTCCTCGATGGTCTTCTCAGCCGGTCCATCCACAATCTCCTCAACCGAGCCCGTGGCAGGTGGCTCGAGGATAACCCCTTCAGATGGTCCTGGAGTGACTACGTTAGGGAATTCTTTAACTGGTTCATCGTAGTCTTCTCGGTCGATTCTTTCTCGGCCTCCTCGATCGGGCTCCTAAGGGTTTTGTTGACAGGCTCATCAACAGCACTATCAACAGCCATCCTAGTCACTACCTCGGTCGGAACCTCAGCGGTGGTTGCATCGCCTCGTCCAACTATCTTGTCAGTCGTTTCTACATTCTCTTCAACCACTACCCGGGGTTGAGCTAAGATATACGTCAGGGCTAAATCCTCCAACACCGGTCCCCGATGCCTTCGTAAGTATGAGGCTCCGAGAAGGAACCAGCGGATACGCCTTTAGCTCCCTTGGCCGATTGACCTGTCTCGAGTCCAGGCTCCCGGACTGTGCCTTCATGAAACGTAAAACAAACCCCAGGTATAAAAGCCTCAGACTTCGGGAAGTCACAAATCTTATATTCAAATGAGTCAGGCGAAGAGACCTCCTCAGGAACATAATCCCCCTCGGATGTCCCCAAATGCTCCTTTGCCTACACCAGTAAAGTAGGATGAAAGAAAAGCTACAGGTAAAACATCAAATCTATGAAGTTGAGGCAACAGGCGGTGCATTAGGCCCCTAGGAAGCATGACTCTTGGATGCCACCCTTTTAATCTTTTTGCCAGGAGGAGGGTTTGCCGCCGGACGAGCTCGACATTTTAATGGGGAACTCAGGGGCGACGCATCCTTCCTTCGCTCCCGAGAGACACTAGAATCATCCGAGGACCCCACTCCTGCAACGTCAAGCTTTTGAGATCGCCGCTGGGGCCTCTCGAACTTTGTACCCACAATAAAGCTCCTTCCTCGATTATAACCTGATGAGTAGTTGTTCACCATATAATGAAACATTACGACAGAATACAGGATACGGGGCTCCCTGTGTACCTCAGGGAGCATAAACGTCACCCCGATAGATTTGGCGTTGCAGTAACCCCATGCACAGGTGTTGTCTAATAACCTGTCCTCATAACTGAGATACGGGCTCGGATAATCCAACATAGTCTGGCTATAGACAAACTGTCTCGCAAAGCGGCTTGGGAAATAGGGCTCCAGGTATACCTTGTTGTGACTGCGGTACACCAGATGCGAAGGACGAATAGATAACAACCAGCAAAAAGCACCAGTGGTTAGTTTGTCTCTTTCTCCAGCCATGTTGACCAACTCATCAACGGCCAGATGGTAGCCATAGGAAGGCGAGACCCTACTAAAGCTATAACCATCTAGCCAATTCAGGGCCCGTCTACAAGTAGGGATGCCGTCATGAACCTACGTTGCCTTGTAGTAATTTCGTAAAAGCTCGTCCCCCTCTTCATATCCGTCTATGGTGGTGGAAATAATTTGACCGGTATGGTGTAGTGCCAACCAGGCCATCAGATAGTGATAGGATAGCTCCGTTCGAGGGAACCCGCTATCACACCCACGATACTCTATTATTGATTCTGAAAGCTCTCGTAGGCCTTGGAGGTGTTGGCCCATTGGTCATGGTGAAACCTGATTTTAATAATTGATCAAACTCTGTCTCGATATAAGGGCTACCTAAAGATGTTTTGGACTCTTGGACACTGCCAGAGAATAGCTATCCGATCTGTTCAAGACCGAAGATGTGTTTGCCACTCGGGTCTGTATTTCCTTTATGTAATATAATTTTTACTTTTATTGAGTCTAGGAATACAGAGTACACCGAGTTATACTAGCAAATAGGCTATCCTAAAAATGTTTTCAAAATATTCCATGTTTAGAAAAATAGCCCCCTATTTATAAAAAGCTCATAACTACTTAAAACAATTTCAAAAAGACCAAAAATCAATTTACAAAAATATTGACTAAACCCTGATAGAACTTGGCCAGAGTTCGGCCCGAGTTCGGCCAGAGTTCGGTTAGTGACCGTTTGATTTTTAAACATTTGAAAATTTGGTCACCCGGCAGTTACGGATCCCAACGAGATGTTCCCATAGAGTTCTGTCCGAATTCTGCCCGAATTCTGTCCGAGTTCTGCCTTTGGAAAAACTAGAAATAGAGAAGGATTTTGATCATTTCAATTCACTCATTCACTCACTTTCATCTCTTCTTTCTAAAGCCTATTGTTCTATTCCAAAGACTTCTAAGATTTAATTTTCAAATCCCAAGCCAGTTACAATCCTCTAGTCGATTTACTAGTACGGTATGCAATAGAAGTGTCAGAGTGGTTGTAATCAGAGGCTTGATTGAAGAAAGACTCTTCACAATTGAAGTTGGTCGAGCACTTTGTATCAAAGCTCGCGTTTGTAGAAGTTGCAAGGACTTCGTATAAAAACTTGTGGTATTTTCAATAGTGGATTCAATTGGAAACTAGAGTTCTTCCAACTGGACTAGTCCTCACAAGAGGGAAACCAGTATACATCGTCGTCTTTGTGTTTTCTTTCTAATATCTACTTTTACAGTTATTCACTTGTGATATATATATTTCTTTGTGAT
Source organism: Iris pallida (assembly GCA_029216955.1). NCBI lineage: Eukaryota > Viridiplantae > Streptophyta > Magnoliopsida > Asparagales > Iridaceae > Iris > Iris pallida. The sequence goes on along the minus strand of JANAVB010024600.1, from coordinate 46,925 downwards.
CTTGTTGCTAACTTTTTAAATTAGCTATATTTCGCTGCCTACTCTATTCAGCCCCCTCTAGAATTTGTGCTTTACAAATTTGTTCCTACAATTTGTATCAGAGCGGGTTATACAGGTAAAGCAAGGTAACATTACAGATATAATTTTACTATTCTTAACTGTTACATAGATCACAGCACAACACATGGCAACTGTAAAGTTCACAAGTGAAGGCCAAGCCACAAACAGACCTCCTCTGTTTGACGGTACAAATTATACCTATTGGAAAACACGGATGAGTTTCTTCTTGAAATCTCTAGACTTTGACTTATGGTCTATAGTTGTTAATGGCTACAAAAAGCCTTCTCGTATTCTTATTGAAGATATTTTGGTTGAAAAACCGCATGATAAGTATACTGATGAGAAAAAAATGCCAGTCTTGAAGCACGTGCTATTAACGCTTTATTTTGTGCCTTAGATAGGACTGAATTTAACAGGGTGTCTACTTGCACAACATCAAATGAAGTATGGAAACTTCTTGAAGTAACCAACGAAGGTACGACACAAGTCAATAAGTCGAAGATCAGTAGACTTACTCAGGAGTATGAGGCGTTCAAGATGAAGCCAAATGAATCTGTCACCCAGATATTTATGAGATTCCTAGATATTGTAAATCCTCTGTCATTATTAGGAAAGGATTACAGTAACCAAGAGAAGATTCGTAAATTATTGCGAGCTCTCACAAAGAATTGGATTCCGAATGCTACAATAATTATTGAAAGGAACGACCTCTCAATAATGTCTCTTGAAACACTCAAGGGTAAGCTACTCACTCACGAGCTGGAACTTCAATACTTTGAAGATGCTACACCAAAGGAGAAGTCAATCGCTTTCAAGGCTCAACATAGAAGAAATGTAGAAGATAATTCCGACGACAGTGACTCTGATACTGAGGATCAAGCCAAAAAAATTTAAGAAGTTCATGAGATTCAACAGAAAAACAAAAAACAACAACAGAAACAACAACAACAACGATGAAGATCCTATTTGCTATGACTGTTAGAAAAAATGACATATGAAGAAGGATTGTCCAACAAGATCATCATCAACCAGGAAGAAGAGCAAATATGACAAGGGCTACCTGAAGAAGTCTACGTCCCAAAGATATGCCAATACAAGCATATGGCATGAAAGTGAAGCTAGCTATCAAAAGATGAGCAATCAGATGCCACTGCAAATGTATGCTTGATGGCGTACGATCAGGTAACCACTAACCCCCTATTTGATACTTATAATGATTTTACCTTTGAGCAACTAGGAAAAGCCTTTACTAACCTCTTAAAGGATTTCAGAAGACTGCATCGTAAATATCAGACCTCTAAAAAAGTACTCAAAGAGTACAAAGGTGAAATAGGAAGACTTATCGACCTACTAGCTGAGGTTAGAAGTAGTAATTGTTCTAGTGAGGAAGGTGAGCTTTCTTCTGTTAAACTGTTATTACACGAGACCCAAAGACTATCCGAAGGACAAAACCATTACCCAATTAGAGGAAGACTTAATCAAAGAGAAGAAAAGTCTCCAGCAAGCTACTATTAGAAATGATGCACTCACTGCTAAATATAGCTTGTTATATGACACCTCCAAAAAGTTGAAAATTAGGATAGGAAAACAGTCTGAAGTTACTGCTTTCTACCCTAACACGTCTCACTTACCGAATCATCGGAACACGGTCAAACCCAATTCTGTCAGACCTAATCAAACCAAACCATTGCCCATAAAGACAATAGACATGCATTCTTTTATACTAGAAAATCTAGACCTACCAATAATGCACAGCACTCTGCTTTCAACACTCAGCATGCTAGATGTCACAATTGTGGCACAATTGGTCATATTTCTTCTTCATGTAGAGTTAGAAAGCTTGTTGATTTAAAAATATGTGCATGGATACCAAAAACTAACATTCTAGGACCCAACAAGAAATGGGTACCAAAGTTTTCATCTGCAAATTCTTTTGTAGGTGTAACGTCCTTCACATGCTAGAAGCAAATAGATCTTCGACAGCGGTTGCTCACGGCATATGACCGGTGATGCTTCGTTATTCGCAATACTGTCAAAGAATAAAGAAGGATACGTCTCCTTCGGTAAAAATTTGAAAGGATATATAATTGGTATTGGTATATTAGTAAGGCTCCCTACCTAGTGATTAAAGATGTCTGTCTAGTTACCGAGTTAAACATAATCTGCTCAGCATAAGCCATTTAGCTGATCACAATTATGAAATTAACTTTGTCAAAGACAAATGTACTATATTTGATAGCTCAACTAGTAGTACTATCTTTGAAGGTATCAAGGAAGACAATATATATGTTTTCTATCTGTTAGAAGATGCTAACAAAGCAGGTAGATGCTTGATGGCCAAAAGTGATGAGAGTTAACTATGGCACATGAGACTCGGTCATGCAAACATGGACATAATTTCAAGACTATACACAAAGAAGCTGGTACGAGGCTTACCGGACATTTCTTTCAAGAAGGATACGGTATATAGTGAATGTGAAAAGAACAAAGCTACCTGATCCGCTCTTAAGTCTAAGAATACTGTAAGTACCACTAGACCTCTGTAATTGCTGCATATGGATTTATTTGGACCTAGTAGAATTGCTAGCCTAGGTGGTAAGTTATATGCATTTGTAATAGCTGATGATTTCTCTAGATATACGTAGGTATATTTTCTTGCATGCAAGAACGATGCATTATCATAATCTGTCACCTTTTGCAAGAAGGCTCAAAATGAAAAGGGTTTCATGATCACTCGTATTCGAAGCGATCATGGGGGCAAATTTAAGAATGTAGAGTTCAAGCAATTTTATGACACATACGGTTATTTGCATGAGTTCTCTTGTCCTAGAACTCCACAACAAAATAGAGTTGTGGAACGTAAGAACAGGACTCTATCCGAAATGGCTAGAGTAATGTTAAATCAGTTTAGTCTACCTAAATACCTATGGGCTGAAGCTATAAATACAACATGCTATGTTCTTAATAGGGTTCTAATTCGACCTATATCGAAGAAGACTCCCTATGAATTATGGTTTGATAAAACTCTCTCTGTTTCTTATTTCAAAGAATTTGGTTGTAAATGCTTTACACTTAATACTAAAGTTAATTTGGGAAAATTTGATGAAAAGGCCGATGAAGGTATGTTTTTAGGTTATGCGGCAAAGAGCAAAGGGTACAGAGTCTTCAACAAGAGAACGATGATCATTGAAGAATAAATAAATGTTAAATTTGACGAACTCAATCAATATTTTATCGATGATGATGATGAAGACACAAGTACACCTAGTACTGCTCCTGCAGAACCCTCAAACAAAATACCAGCTGAGTCTTTACGCAAATCACATACAGAACAAGAAGTCGGAACCACCAATCCAGAGGATATGCCAAAAGAAATGAAATTTTTGGTAGATCATCCAAAGGACTTGGTAATTGGTGAGATTACCAGGGGTATAAGTACTCGTTCCTCTAGTAAAGATATAGCTTCATGTGTTGCTTTTATTTCACAGCTTGAACCCAAAAATATTGAAGAAGCATGTAGTGATAATTTTTCGTTATATGCTATGCAAGAGGAATTAAACCAATTCGAACGAAATCAAGTTTAGGAACTTGTTTCCAAGCCCATTGATCATCCGGTCATTGGCACCCGCTGGGTATTCTAAAATAAAGTGAATGAGAATGGCTTAGTGATTCGTAACAAGGCTCGACTCATAGCTCAAGGATACAATCAGGAATAAGGTATCGACTACGATGAGACTTATACCCCAGTTGCGAGATTAGAATTCATTCGCATGTTATGTGCATTTGCATGTTTTTATAATTTTAAGTTATTTCAAATGGATGTTAAAAGTGCATTTTTGAATGGTTTTATAAAAGAAGAAGTTTATGTAGATCAACCTCCAGGTTTTACTGATTTCAAAAATCCTGATTATGTTTTCAAGTTAAAGATGGCATTATACGGTTTGAAACAAGCCCCTCGTGCTTGGTACGATCATCTAAGTTCTTTTCTACTTGACAACAGCTTTTCAAATAGAAAAGTTGATACTATACTGTTTATAAAGTCTTTTAATAGCAATCTTCTTTTGATTCAAATTTATGTAGATGATATCATTTTTGGATATACTGATGAATATTTTTGTCAAGAATTTTTAAAGTGTATGCAGAATAAGTTTGAGATGAGCATGATGGGAGAGATGAAATTCTTTCTCGGATTGAAAATCAAACAAACCAACAATGGGACGTTCATCAATCAAGCAAAGTACACAAAAGATTTATTAAAAAAGTTCGATCTGGAAGCAGTCAAACCACTTGGCACTCCGATAGCAACTTCAACCAAGTTTGATATTGATGAACAAGACAAACCTGTCGACATATGTAAGTATCGAGGTATGATTGGTAGTTTACTTTACTTAATTGCTAGTTGACCTAATATAATGCTAGTGTTTGCTTGTGTGCACATTTTCAAGCGAATCCTAAGGAATCACATTTGTGCGCAGTTAAGTGTATCTTCTGATACCTTAAAGGCACTTCTTCTGTTGGCTTTTGGTATCCCAAAACCACGTCGTTTGACCTAACCGGTTATTAGGATACTGATTTTGCTGGATACAAAGTAGATAGAAAAAGTACCAGCGGCATATGTCATTTTCTAGGCAAAGCTTTAGTCTCTTGGTTTAGCAAGAAATAAAATTTTGTCGCATTTTCAACAACTGAGGCTGAGTACATCGTCGTAGGACGTTGTTGTGCACAAATTTTGTGGATGAAGCAAACCTTAGAAGACTTTGGCCTACTATACATATACATACCCATTTTTTTGACAACGCTAGCACTATCAATTTGACTAAGAATCCAGTATGTCACTCTCGCACAAAACATATCGAGATTCGACATCATTTTCTTAGAGATCATCAACAAAATGGTGATATCAACCTTGTATACATAGACACGTAGAATCAATTAGCTGACATCTTCACAAAACCTCTAGCGGAAGATCGTTTCAATTATTTACGTCGGGAATTAGAAATTTTAGATGTCAATAATATTAATTAAATTTGTTTTACACAATTATTTTTTAATACTCAAAAACTGTTTTTGAGACAAGCTTACAAAGGGTCTGTCTATCACCACGACTACGGTCGAAGCGAAGCGGTATTTAATTGTTCCACGGAGGACTCCCGTTAGCTGGGACCCCTACAGCTAATTTGAAGCAGTCACTATGTAACAAAATTTAATTTGTAAAATAATATTAATTATATTAATTGAAATTTAAAATTACTAAACTTAGAATTAAATAATTGAAAGAGGATGATGAAAAGGATGTGGCCCATAATTTTTTTTTCAAAATTCACCAAAAGAACCCTAAGCAAATTTGGCCCGAGTTCTGTTGCTGGTATATATTTTTTAAGTCAGAACCCGAGGCCCCTTCCTCTTCATCTCTTCCAAAATCCTCTCCATACTACTGCTGCCACCCGAGAGCTCCTCCAAATCCTAGAATTTCTCCAATCAATTGCTCCCAATCCACTTGGAGATTTTCGTCCAAATTTTGGATTCGTACGGAGAATTCATATCTCTACAACATACTCGATTTTTGGAAGGTATAACTCCCTCCTTCCATATCCTTCAATTTTATTAGTTTTAATTCAATTTTGGGAGAAATGCCTAAGGGATTCACTCATTCCAAGAGAAAGAAGACCAATTCCAGTGAAGAGACATCGTCTTTGAATCCACCAGCGGATTCCCTCTTTTCCCTGGTCCAATCGGTCGATGGTGCATACAATGAGTTATACTTTGTAACTCATGACCAATCATTGCTAAGGTATGGTGATTTTATCATGCGCAACATATGTACTGGCACCCCGATTAAGTGGACTGCATTTTCTGACCATCATCCTTGCTTTGAGGCATTAGGGTTACACCGACTTGTCACCAAAAATTCCCTATAGCTACTAATTCTATTAGATTATTTTACTGCAACTTTGTGTTAGACACTTTTGATGTTAAGACTCGTGTCGGAGGTATTAACATTGAGTTCAATGATGTCTTGTTAGCAAAAATCCTTGGTGTTCCTAACGAAGGTGCCCCGCTCGATGATATCACTGATTTCGATTTTCCCGACGGCATGACTCTTCTCAGCTTCAAGAACGATCTTTAAGCACCTACATGTGTTTGTTCTGGAAAGTTCAAGGCTGCAAACTTGAACTTGTTTAACTATGAATTACATCGCATCATCTATTCCACTATTCTTCCAAAATCCACTTCAAAAGATGATGTTACAAATCTTAAACTATCTGCCCTCTACCACATCATCAAGGGAATTCCTTTTTCGGTTTCCAAGACTATTATCCAGATGATGGGACAATATTGCGCAAGAGATCGAAATTTCTCTTATGCGATGTTCATTCCACGTATCTTTCAGCGATTTGACATCGATCTCTATTTTTGCTCTGGACCCTGAGCCCAAGTATCTCCAACTGTCCCGTCGCAGCACTGTCGTATCTTTTGCACCTCCTACTGTACCTGCTCTACCTTCTCAGGCATACCTTATATCTTTTGAGGGTATCCATCAGCACCTTTTTTGATCTCCGGACATTCATCACTGACACATCTAGGAACGTGAGTTCCGTAATGTGACTCGGTTTCAGGCACTAGCCAACTCCTTCGCTGATCTTCGATTTGCTCAGACTAGACATTCTGCCAGTTCTCTTCCCCGAGATCCAGCTGTCTCCGGTTACCGCTATGAGGATAAGGCGGTACATACTCTTTTCCAGCCCGGGTAATGCTTATGATTGGTACCATGGTTCGGGTGCTATTCCACATACCTCTGGAGCTGGCACTTCTGGAGCTGGTCCATCAGGACATGGTGGACGTGCTGGCATTGCAGATTATGATGATGATGAGAATTTGTGATCTAGACATACTGTATTTTGTCTAGATGATCACTTTTTGAGACTTTGAGTATGTCTTTGTTACTTGGAAATGCTTTGACATTCCAAGATATCATTAGCACTCTATCCTTTTAGTTTATTTTGCACTGAGATTGTGTTTGTTTGAGATGATATTCTGTGAACATGCTTTATGCTTTCTTTAGCATATTTTTATTCAGTTTAGTATTATTCCATATTTCTCATAGCACTATCTCTTTATGCTTCAATATTAACTGCCTGTAAAATATACACTGCCTGTAAAATATTATTTTTCTGGATATTATGTTTATATTTCTTCAACGATTGTTTTTATACATATATTGTGGGGGCGCTTCTCTTTTTGTAATTATTTTGCTAAGTGACAACGGGGAGAAATAGGATTTAACATCTTTTGCAGGATACATGAACATTTTTTTCAAGATACAGTACAATTTACAATTTTGATTATCTTTCAAATCTTATCGATCAAAGATGTTATATCAGTCAAGGTTTGTCAATTATCAAAATAGAAAAGATTGTTGGCCCATTGGTCATAGTCAAACCTGATTTTAATAATTGATCAAATTATGTCTCGATATAAGGGCAACTTAAAGATGTTTTGGACTCTTCGACACTGCCAGAGACTAGCTATCCGATCTGTTTAAGACGGAAGCTGTATTTGCCACTCTAGTCTGTATTTTCTTTATACAATATAATTTTTACTTTTATTGAGTTTAGGAATACAGTGTACACCGAGTCGTATTGGCAAATAGGCTATCCTAATAATATTTTCAAAATGTCCCATGTTTTGAAAAATAGCCTTCTATTTACAAAAAGCTCCTAACTGCTTAAAAGAATTTCAAAAAGACCAAAATTAATTTGCAAAAACATTGACTAAACCCTGACAGAACTCGGCCAGAGTTCGGCCCGAGTTCGGCCAAAGTTCGGTTAGTGACAGTTTGATTTTCAAATGTTTGAAAACTTGGTCTCCCAGCAGTTATGGATCCCAACAAGATTTTCTCATAGAGTTCTATCCGAATTCTGCCAGAGTTCTGCCTTTAGAAAAAACTATAAATAGAGAAGGATTTCGATCATTTTAATTCACTCATTCACTAACCTTCATCTCTTCTCTCTAAAGCCTACTATTTTATTCCAAAGAGTTCTAAGCTTTAATTTTCAAATCCCAAGCCAGTTACAATCCTCTAGTCGATTTGCTAGTGCGGTACGGTTTTGAAGCTTCAGAGCAATTGTAATCAGAGGCTTGATTGAAGAAAGACTCTTCAGAATTGAAGTTGGTCGAGTACTTCGTATCAAAGCTCGCATTTGTAGAAGTTGCAAGGACTTTATATGAAAACTTGCAGTATTTTTAATAGTAGATTCAACTGGAAGCTAGAGTTCTTCCGACTGGACTAGTCCTCACAAGAGGGAAACCAGTATACATTGTCGTCTTTGCGTTTGCTTTCTAACCTCTGCTTTTACAGTTATTTACTTGTGATATATATATATATTTCTCTGTGACCTTGCTGTTAACTTTTTAAATTAGCTATATTCCGCTGCCTACTCTATTCACCCCCCTCTAAAGTATTGTGCTTTACAAATTTGTTCCTATAGGAGGGTGTTGCACACCATTGCAGGAAGCAGAGCGAGAGAATGCCCAAAGGCCAATCTCATAGCTGGCATGATGAGCTCCCTACTAAGCCGCCACACAGAGCCTGAGCCTTTCAGCACCATGGCTTTCCTCAACTACATCATAAAGAAAGCAACTAGCGTCGCTTTCCGTCTCACACGAGTCAAGTTCTGGTAAAAACAGCTACATAATGTGGAGTTAGGCTTTCCTTTAGCATCTAACGAGGGATCTGACACCCTCGTCTTGGCCATCATACCCTCCACTTTGGCTGTGGTATACGCCCTGCGGGAGGTAAAGTGAGTCGTTCCACGCTCCGACGCATCCTCACTAAAGAAGTATTTTCTCCTAGCATTAAAATGGGGCTGACCCTTAACAGAGTCTTGGCGTACACACATTTGATGATGGCAAAGTATTTCCTCATAAATAACCATCAACTCAGGGTGTTTGCTTTCCAACCCCACGAGCTCCTCTGGGTTAGGAGAGTATTCCTCATATGGGTACTCCCCCCAAGGGAGTTTCGAGATAGCGAACATCTCATGGAGGGCCAATCCCATCTCCCCACAAGGCATGAAAAAATTTTCGGTGTGGTGGTTGAATAAATCCAGCAAAGCTAAAGATAAAGGTTGGTTGATAGCGATGTCGTGCTCAGTCGCCCTTATGGCACGGCGTAAGCCAATACCACTCAGGTTCTCCCTGAAAGTACTCAAAACCCACTGGGTCAAGTTATCCCACTTTTTGTCGGAGTGAACCCAGTCCTTGACCTGGTAGGCGTCCGTCGGATATGTACAGCCAGCCACCAGGAGTCTATTGGCGAAACTAGAGGCACTAAATGGATGCACGTCCACAGGAAGATCACTGAATCTGTGGCCATGGAGTAGCAGCCGCAAGGTGTACGATATGCCACTTCGAACAAGCGCAAAAGTATCCCTCCCTTTCGAACTCTTGTCTACCATGAGGCAGCCCGAGTTGAGACCACCCTAACTAGGGGTCAAGTTCTACCCCATTTGCCATCTCTCGACAAGACAGGAAAAGACGGAGAGTGATAAGTATCGGTCAGAAGCCAAGACATACAAGGGGAGGCCATTGCTCTCAAAATACCATGCCGCAAGTGCAACGAGGTACGTCTCCTTTAGAACCAATTGATCAACAAAGAGAAACTGGGGATTTAACACCCCCGCGTCAGCATCAAGAGAAGGTGTCAGCCTGCCCTGATTCAGCATGCAGCAAAAATAGCCCAGACACTGCTCCTATATTTTATCCAGTCGCCCCTCTGGTTGATCTTCAGTGATCGACCTCCTGGCCAGCTCAACAAGCTTTTGTTCGACGTTTGTCCCCAGCGCGTAGACGGAGAAGTCGAAAAGAACCTCATTGAGAAGAGAGGTGGTTAACTTTTGTTCGATGTTTGTCCCCAGGTACTACTAGGTAGTACTACACTTTAGCAAAATAGCCTCCGTGCAGGTACTACCAGGTAGCACTGCACTTCAGCAAGATAGCCTCCGTACAGGTACTACTTAGCAGAGCTGTACATTGGTAAGAACTTCAGCACTTCTTACAATTGTTACTTTATGAAAGTAAAACGACCATGTGCATCGGTGGAACGAAGCTTCAGCGCATCAACGGACACTCCTTCGAAGAGCAAATAATCATGCACATCGACAAGAAAAGCTTCAGCACATCAACGAGATGATACTTCGAGGAGTAGTCGCTCATGTGCATCAGCAGAATAGAAGAATCGAAGCTTATTACCTGCTACAGGCAGCCGTATGTCACTGTGAACTATGGCACCAACTTTTGGCAAATCATCAGCGGCCTCTGAAGCGGGCCGCTTTCTTTTAGCCATCTTGGAGCTCGTCGCAAGAGCTTTCAGAGTTCTCGATTTCTTGGGAGCCATGGCGAGAAAATTTAAGGTTTGAAAGAAGAAGAAGACTGATGAAAAGCTTCAGTGAGAAGAAAAGGAAAGCTTTTTTCCCTCCTAATATACTATACTTATAGAGTATGGCCACGTCACCAGAAGAAGACAAAATCCTTCATGATCGAGGAAACTCTTTGAACATCGTAGGAACGAAAAGTTAAGGTCATGATAAGCATTTCCTAGAAATGAGGAGTTGTGATCTAACTTTCAAGGAAGCGACGGCTCAAGGCATTTAATGTCGAAGGATAAGCGTGACGACAGCCTGTCAGTAGACGTGATGAGCATTCGTTTGCAAAGGACACATGTCATGCTTCTGTTCAAAGTATTCTGAGCTTGACTTAAGTTCGAAAAACTATGAAGGGCATCTTGTAGAAGCATAAAAAAGCACAGACATATCAAAAGCGCAGGTAGTGTTTTTACTACACCCGACTTCACAAGAGCGCAGGTACCAAAATGTGCAGAAAGAAGATCAGAAACCACAGTTCATAAAGAGTTCTTTATTAAGTCATGCCTACAAGGATCTATCACAGATTTATCATGATTACAAGAAAAGAGATTCTTTATTAAAATCATGTCTACAAGGATCTATTACAGATTCGTCATAAAAAGAACTAATGTACCTAAAAATTTACAAGAGGGTTAATCTTCACTACAAGGAGGTTAATCTTCACAGGTGCTCTACAAGGGGTTAATCTTCATAGACGTGCAGCCCTCCAGATGCGCAGCTCGTCAGAGTGAATCACTTCCCCGTCGAGCAAGCCCCTTCCAACCCAGACATGGAGGAACTCCAATATGGCTAATGAAGTAGTTATAGCCCGAACCTCAAAGACGTCCAAGATGTTGTTCAGGTTCGAACTCCTTACACCAAACGCTTAAGTGCATCTCAAAACTCAGCAGCAGTTCTTCTACAAGGACACAGCTTCTTAGAACGAAAGGATCCACAACCAATAGTCGACTTGTACAAGGCCAATGGTCGTTCGAAGCTAAGTTGGGATCGAACATGACGATGGAAATGCTAAAAGACAGTGGTAATGTTCTCTCTCAGAGATAAACTACCATTTATATAGGCTGAGTGTGGTCCAACCAACATGCCACGTGGCAGTCGGTCAAAGGCCCTTGAATTAATGAATAAAACTAAAACTCAGCATAATGAACCTCATTTAATAGGTTTATTTCGACTGAATTCTAGGCCACTAACTTCTTGGAATTCCCCTAAATGATGGCGATAATTAAAGAAGAGGACGACCGACTCATCCACTAAAAGAGCCATCATTAATTACTCTTAAAAGACTTCAACAGAACTAGCTCCTTCGTCCCCCAAGCGCAGATAACTGATTGTGCCCTCTCCTCAACTCAGAACCGCAGCCAGCTCGTTCCTTCCACTGCGTCCTGACGATAACCTAAAAGTGCAATGACTTCGTCGTCTCAAGCATAAGTCCACTGCTCGCTCTTAAGCACAGTGACTCTGTTGCCCAAAGCACAAGTCTACTCGTCGTCCTAAAGCACAGTGACTTCATCGCCTGAAGCACAAGTCCACTTGTCGTCCTAAAACCGCAGTGACTCTGTCGTTCGAAGCACAGTCGCCTCGTCGCTTTAAAAGTGCAGTGACTCCGTCGCCTAAAAAAAAGTTTACTCGTAGCCCAAAAGCGCAGTGACATAGAAGCTTCGCCAGATGCGTAGGTGGCATGGTTCCACAGGTATCTTTTTAGATAGTACCTGAATTAGTTTGTTTAAACCACTTTTCTTAAGGTATAACAGAGTTTGATACTGTTGATAAGAGTCATATCCTATCGGTTTGTTTAAACCACAGATAAGGATGGTCTTTGTTCTCATAAACGATGGCCATATCCAATCACTTTGTTTAAACCAATGGCCCCCTAAGATACGACAAAATCCAACCACAGAGATAGGAACAGAATCGGCTCAGGTTCATCCGATCAACAATAAACGCATGCTACGTGTCATTTATTCAGTTGTTGATAACTCTCCTAAAGATCTTGATAAAAGAGAATCCCAGCGTCTGTCACGTGTCAGCTCAGCGGCAGTCTCCACCATGCAACCTCAAGATTCTCTTATATCTCTACGTGCAGCATTCCTGCACAATTTTTATGCACATCGTATATGTGCTCCCCATATGAATAAAAGGAGTTTTCTTTCGATAGAGAGGCTTCAAAAGCTTGAACTTCGGTACCCTCTTGATTGGCAACCCTAGAGTTTCAATCACCAGCACCATAAAGCCAAAGCAAGTTCAACTTGTCATCAGATCGTCAACGGAGTAAAGGAGCCGCTACAGTGCTCGATCTCCGCCGTCATACTTTTCCAGAAATTTTGTACTTAGATCTCCTATTTAGGAATCGATTGTACTCTTTTACATTTAATATACAAAAAGTTCATATAACCTTTTGTCATGGCAAACACGATCATGTTGGCAGAAAATTTGCTTAGGTGTTAAAACTTCACAAGATGGCATCTAATGATGGGACCGACTATCCAGAACAGTCCAATTAGTTAGGGTTGATATAAAGAAGTCCGAGTTTCATAAAAGAATAGAAAATATAGGATTAGTCACGATCAAGAATTGATTTGAAAAAAAATTATATAAATAAATATTTATAACTTTTTAGAAAAATATTTATAATGTTTGGAAACTATATTTTATTAGTCAAAATACCTTAGATAAATACTTGAAAAGCTAGAGAAATTATTTTAGGTTTAACGATAATTTTAATTAGATAAAAAAATACTACAATAATATTTTATTTTATTTATAAGTCAACAACTATATTTTATATAGATAAAAATAATATAAGAAAATATTTAGGGCTTTGGAATCAATTTTGAAAGTACGTGTAGGGTCCAAGCCCAATTCTATATTTTTGCCACAAATAGTTTTGAAAAATATTATTGATATATTTATTAAATAAATATTATAATAATAATAATAATAATAATAATATAATAATAATAATAATAAAGAAAGGTTCGAGAGAGAGTCAAAAGGATCGACGGGGACCACGCGGAGACCATGAGCGGAGGAAAGGAGAGAGAGTGGAGAGATCGAGAGAAAGAGGAAGAGATGTCCAAAGAAACTCGAGGACTCCTTCTCTAGTAGGCGGAGTGCTGGACAGATGCATGTTGCAGATTTGGCGGTTCTGCCATCGGCGATGGACACTCGTCTTTAATCGAAACGGGCCGCTTGAAAACGAGCAGTCGCTACATGGCACTACTCCAGCCCGATCTGACTGGAGGAAGGGTTAATCGGAGACTTATGGTCGGACGTCAGCTGGAGAAAGGCAGAGGTGGGCCCCTTCGCAAAAGAGGGAGGCCAATCGGGTCTCCAGCGGGTGAGGAGTCAAATGGTGCAGTGGTTGAGGGCAGTGAATGGCCGAATCTGGGTCGGTCTGGTAGAGGCTCGGGGAAGTCAGAGGCAAGCAGCGACGGTGATGGTGATGGCGCTGCTCGGTGCAGATGCGGCGGAGCGAGAAGGCTCGGTGGATGCCGACCAGTAGTTCGGAGTGGATCAACGGTCACAAATCTGACTGTTGGCTGTTTATAGTGGATACGGTGATGGCAATTGCTGACCCAGATTTAGGTCTGGGCCAGTTAAGGGTGATGATGGTGGTGATCGGGGTCAAGGGTAGTGGTGGTTCTGGCCAACTGCGGAAGGAAGCGGTACGGGCACGATGATGGGGATGGTGTCTACAGCGATAAAGGATGCCGACTGTGGTCAGGCCAGAATAGCTAGGTTAGAGTTATGGTTATTGGTGAAAGAAACTGTGTCGGGGTTGGGTTGTGTCCTACGTGACACAGGAATGTGTCTGTACGTCAGACACGAAAGAACAATGTAATTGTAATAATAAAAATAGTAGAAAGGGAAAGGATAGTCATAGACACGGTGCACGGCCGATGGTTATGGTTGCGATGGTTGACTAGACGGAATGTTGGTTTAGGAATTTTTGGAGAAAAGCAAAGGGAAACTCCATTAAATATGAGGTATGATTTCCTACTCCGATAAGGATTATTTTTATTTTTACTTTTACTTTTACTTTTATTTACTTTATTTTTTTTATTTCTATTTTTATTTCTATTTCTATTTCTGTTTCTATTTCTTTTTCTATTTTTTCTATTTCTATTTCTATTTTTATATTTATTTTTATTTTTATTTTTATTTTTATTTTAGTTTCTAATTTCCATTTTTATTTTACTTTTTATTTTTCCAATTTTTATTTTTAAGTTTCTGATTTTAATTTTTATTTTTTATTATTTATTAATTATTGCTTATTATTTATTTCTTTTTTTATTTTTTATTTTTTAGGCAGAGGGAGTAACTGACAAAAAAAGAAAAAAATAGAAAATATCATCGAAAATAATTGGAGAAATAATCATGGCTAGTTTCAGCTTCAGTTTGCAGAGTATAATTCTTTTCAAATGTAGAGAAATAAAAAACAAATATAAGAAATATTACTCCTCATTTTCCTTATATTCATTCCTGCTCAGTTTCCTCATATTCAAACTTCTTAGATTGCTCAACTGATTCAGTTTTAGATTTCTTTTTAGATTCCTCAGCCTTAGCATACTTCTCGTTTTCAAATTTCACCTCTAAAATTTCTTTTTAGCTTCAATTCTGGATAGGTTTCAGTTATCTTTCTCCTACATGAAATAAAAAAATAAACGAAAATAGTACTTGCTATCCATGTCATCGTTGTCCCTAAGAGCAAAAAAATTAATTGTCGGTAACGGAAAAATAAGTAAAACAATAGTCACTTTTGATTTGAAATTTTTCTAAAATTGTTAGTTTTAAATTGTTAGTTTTAAATTAATTAGTTTTAAATTTTTAGTTTTAAATTGTTATTCTTAAATTAAATAGTTTTAAATTGTTAGTTTTGTTGTGATTTGGATAAACCCAAATGTGGATGCCCTTATCCATATCCACAACAACTTCTATCTCATTCCCTCTATATATGTTATCAATGAAAAAGCTATGTACACATTCTTTCTGGCTACCAATATTCTTCTCTTTCTCTCATATTTTTACAACACGTTATCAGCACGATCGCTTAAGGAGTTTCAGGTCACCACCGAGAAAGATCAAAGATCAAAAAATTGGATTGAACAATCCATCCAGGTTCATAGATTACATAAATATTTTTCTTTTGATAACAATTTTGTACTATGATTTGAACTCCAAAATTGATATTGTGATTATTTTATTAAAAAAGCAACGATTTATTCCTGACCATAGCTAATGCATTTTTATCCTGTTATAACGCTTATGAATGATATGTTATTGGATATACAAGAAATAAAATACTCGATTTTGTGCACGTTGAAGCAGTGGAATAAGTTACTTAGTCGATTATACATGATTCTTATGCTTCATGAAAATATGTATATTTTAGTCCCGTTGTTTGTTCCAATATCCTTGACTATACAAATTTATCGTTGTTCTACCTATTTTACTATATGAAATGGAAACATTTATTTAATCAAGTGTTTTTATGGAATAAAATGCTCGCTAAGTTTGGATTGCACACCATTGATATTTTGGTTGACCATATATTTTATTTTGGAGAATAGTTTCTAGGAAAGGTTGCCTGGTTATTGTTCCTTCCAGGATGTGGAAACCACATTCTATCGAACCTGTACCATAGTGGAGGCATTACCTAAAATAAAGAAAGTCAGGCCACATGGTTACACATGCAATATATATAATAAATACATATGATGATCATGAGTTAAAAAACTTCATTTATTCCTGTATCAATACTGTCAACTAGCTTTTTGTAGCTTCTTATGTTAACTGCATAATGAATCTCATCTAGATGCATGTATGCGTGTCTGTTGCTTTAATAGATATCATTAGTGCTTCATATATTCTACTATAGTAGAACCATAACAGTAACAAACAAAGTCTTCCACAATAGCTTAAAATGTTGAAGGTAAAGTATCATCTATTGACAAGGTTTAATATATGAGACACAAACAGGTTACATAGTATATAAAGAGGTTCATGATTACATCAATTATGGTACATGCAGCTATTTGGTGTATGAATTTTTGAGCAATGTTGATGTTGTGACCTTTTGTTCTAGACTAGAGGTTGTAACAAAACAAAATCGTCCCTGGTGGACGGATCGACTAATAGGATGTCCCAGAGCTGTATAAGATTGACTTAGACAGGGATCAACGAAGAAAAACAATTGGAACTATGGTTTAAAATTTATTAGTAAATTATTATAGGAGATGAGTTCTAGAATTCGATCGGCATTTCTGAATGTGATTTCATTCATATCAAATTTTTTTTCTACATTTGTTACTGGTGTTTAATCTACATGTGTCAAGTGAGTCACACAAGGAATATGTGATGAGAACAATTTGATGCCTTTACTATATATTGAATTTGCTTCTTATCAGCTTATTTTTGGCATTATAATCAAATGTTAATTTGAATGAGATTT
This sequence comes from Iris pallida, assembly GCA_029216955.1. Taxonomy (NCBI): domain Eukaryota; kingdom Viridiplantae; phylum Streptophyta; class Magnoliopsida; order Asparagales; family Iridaceae; genus Iris; species Iris pallida. Next base: position 29,990 of record JANAVB010024600.1, on the reverse strand, counting down.
TGATGGACACATAATTTGGTGTCGACTTGATTCTATAGTTTTATTTTATCTAATTGCTTGTAACATTACAACTTAATGCACAAGATCCTCGAGCAAATTTCTAGAATTATGTTAAACAATTATACTGTTAGAGATGTTGTCAATTTGTGATAATATAATGAGTAACATGTGGCTGATTTTAAAAAGTTCAAGAAATGATAGAATTTATTGTCAATATTTAGATTTATTATTGGATGATCTAGATTGAAATTTACATGTGAAAACTGTGATATATGGGAATTTAAAAACTTGATCATTGTCACTCTGATATTTATAAATGTGGACAAACTAAGAAAAAAAAAGGGATGGCACTTGAGATGGCCATGTTGTATCACGGTACATTATGAATAGTTTCTTACCAACTATGTTGCAAGTTTCCGAGGACAATATCCGCACATGAAATGCAAATACTCAATTATACATCAAATGAAAAATGCTAGTCTTGACTTTACTCCTGTAATGATTGTCTTAAGCATAATGTCATTATTTCGATGTCTTTCACCTGATATAAGACTGGATTATGTGAAAAAAATTATATTTTTTATCATTTTTGCATAAGATAAGTTATTTGCATGCTTGAGTTTCATACCACCCAATTGGGTGCATGCATGACAGATATTGTGCAGCATACCCGGGGGAATCTAGTCGTCCGCAAATTATTTTTGCAGGTCGAAGCGGATTGCTGGCCCCCGAAAGGCCATAAATTTAATGTTGGTATTATAAGCTATCATAGACCTGGAGTACCTATGTTTAGAATAAATTTCAATGAGCTATGAGCATTCCTATTTTTATTATTGATTTCATTGGACACAAAAACACAAGCTTCTGAAGGTGAACTATTGTTATCCACTATTTCATTATCACAAGTCCTAAAGGATATTTATGGAATGCCTAAATGAGACTCACGATATACTGATGGGATTTTGATATGCTATCAGTTTAGCTTTAATATGTTTCGTATTATTCAAGATTATGATTACTTCACACCAAGATATTACAAAATATTGCTTATATGCTTAAATATATTCATAAGAGATTGGAATGATACATAATATGAATGCATCACCAAGTTATAGATAACTAGTTCCATGATGACAATTATAATGCTTTAAGAGATGAAATCTATTACATGGAAAAATAAGTTGGTGCTATAAGAGATATTACGGATGCATTATTGTCCTAGTAACCATCATAGACCCAAAGTTCTATATTTAGAATTATTATTATTGATTAATAATGTCTATATTTGCATCTATTTGATGATATTGGCATATCTAGAAACTTGAAACCATGGGAAAACTAGATAGAGATACTACCAACACCATCCTTAAGAATAGAAATTTTTTCTCCAACAAGAATACTAGTGTGAAAGTAGTATCCATGATAGCTGGTCTTGCTCACATTAATTGAAGGCTCCGACAAAGCATATTTTATTCAACAGATACATAATGTGTCGTACTCTCACAATTCCAGAAGAATATATTTGAAAGAACCAGAAGTTCGTCTTAGAGAGCAAGAATTTTATCCTATAGAACCAGAAGTTCATCCTAGAGAGATTATCCAGTTATTCACTAAGGATATGCGTTACTGACATTATGGTTGTCAAGTCACATACTATGTTGAGCCAAAAGCTCAATCCTACGGGTCTATTGTGAGCCAGACGCTGAATGATCCTATAACTTTTTTTTGTGATGATCGATAAGACACCCAAAGCAATGATGATGATAATTATGAAAAATAATTCTTATGATTATCTCTTACCAAATTGCAGCATACACCCTTGATCTCAAGGATTAGTTTGTTTCTAAACCATCAATCCTGAATATTGTATCTAAATAACTAGTAGCATAGCTTCGAATTTAATTAGATGGCTTATGTTGGTATTATTTGAAACCATAATATTGGCATCTATGTTTTATGAATTATTATGTTTATCTTCTTAGATTATTATGTCTTCTAGACATAAGATTTTTTAATATGCCTCGTTAATAAGACAGAATTATCGACGTTAGGGGGAGATAGGAAGAAGATACATATCGTTCTAGAAAAACATCGTGAATTATCGTTCTAGAAGAACGTCGTAAAGTATCGTTCTAGAATAAAGTCTTGAATCATCGTTCTAAAAGAACGTTCTAAATCATCATTCCAGAAGAACATATCATGACAATACCTCTACATCTTGACTAAACTAGAAGAAATTATTTCTTGTATTTCATTACAAATAAATTGTTAGATGTTTACTCGATTATGCTGCATAAAATAGTTATACCAACTATGTATTTATAAGAATCAAATATAGGCCAAATAAGGTTCTAAAGATTCGGCTCTCCAGAAAAAGAGACCAAATAAGATACACACCCTAATGCTCTTGAAGAAGCAGCTCCCGAAGAAGCATCTCCCGTAGAGAAAAAGTTCATGACGGTCCGAAAGATGTCATAAACCAAAGATCAAATTTCTCAAAGTATATCGCTCCGGTAGAGGATATACCTCAGATTCTAGAAAAGACTGAGAAAGAGGTACCGGTACCCATGAAATCTATATTTTATATATAGTTAAGAGAAATTTGGAATCAAGAAGTTTGTCATAAATGACATTATCAAACAAGAATAAGAAGGGTGATAAAATTAAAGGATAACTCAAAACCACGAATAATCTAATGGAAAGATGCGATATCTCTCACAAGACGTGGAATGTTCAGTCCTACAGTACAAAATCCAAAAAGGAATAAATACGATAGGTTTTGAATGGGTGTTTGTAACAAATAAGAGATCCAAATGTATTGAGCAATTTTAGCTCGAGGAATCCCGAAGGATCTACAAATTAACCATATATGGATTAAACTATCCAGAATAATGTGATAGGCTCATTGAGTTTTTAAACAAATCCGTGAACAAATTCTTTAAATGGTCATCTATAGATTACCTCCTGAAGAGAAGAACTTCAGAAGAGATAGAAGATATGATAATATCTCCCGAAGAGATCGAAAATCTTTCGAAGAGATCATAATCTCCCGAAGAGATCGGAATCTTTCGAAGAGATCGGATATCTCTCGAAGAGATCGGAATCTCCCAAAGAGATCGGATCTCTTCAGAAGAGATCGGAATCTCCCGAAGAGATCGGATATCTCCCGAAGTGATCGAAATCTCTAGAAGAGATAAATATAAATTCCCTGTAGAGATAAGATAATATTGATCTCCTGTTGAGATTTAACATAAATAATATCCCTATAATGGTCAGGTCAATAGGATCCGTTACGACCAAAAGCACATGTTCTGGGTCCTGGAGCGTCCTAGTTAAAATACAATTTCTTTATTGTCATTCACTCTACAAAATACTTTATGTGAATCTGCTGATATGCATATATACACACATATACTAGAATGACATAATTCATATTAATTATTCTTGATTGATGTTTTTTCATCTAATGAGATACACATATGAATGATATTTATCTGGTACTCATTAAGAAGATACCACAAGCAAGATATGTTTCAAAATAATGTTACAGGTATTTTAGAGAGAATAAATCAAATCATCGTGGTAATTTTATCAAAGCGAACAGAGAATGTGCATGGCTATGTTTTCAACAGTTCAACACATCATGGGGAGCTACGAGCTTTCAGGAATCACAAATAAAGCCTGTAACCTCTTCATAAGGATATGAGTATAAATGTATAGACAAATACAGTGTTGGGGTAAGATCTAATATTTAAATTGTGTTGGGGGTTGATTTTTCATTTTGAATTGATGTAAGAACAATAATGTAATATTTTTGAGGGGGAGCATCCTGTAGATGCAAGCATCCTAAAGATGCTAATGGAGACATCTTGAAGCATGTCTTTGCGCATTGTACTCTTTTCCTTCGTTGAGATTTTTTCCCATTGGATTTTTTCTTCAAAAGGTTTTTAACGAGGCAGTATAAGTAGCACTCACTTAGATTCCTGAAGACTCATATTCCTAAAGAATATTATTGTAATTTTTCTTTTCTATGGATTTTTCCCAGCCGGTTTTTCCTAGAAAATATTTTAATGAGGCGATAATTAAAGTGGACATCCAAGAGGGAGTGTTGTGATTTGGATAAACCCAAATGTGCATGTCCTTATGCATATCCACAACAACTTCGATCTCATTCCCTCTATATATATTATCAATGAGAAAGCTACGTACACATTTTTTCTGGCTACCAATATTCTTCTCTTTCTCTCCTATTTTCACAACAAGTTTTCAAATTTTAGTTTTAATTTTTAATTTTTCTACTTTTTTGAATTTTAAATTTAAACTTTTTAACTTTTCATTTGTAATTTGTAATTTATAATTTTTAGTTTCTAAATTTCTTTTTATTTTTATTTTTACTTACTTTTTATTTCTATTTTTATTTCCATTTTTATTTTTCATTTCCATTTTTATTTTTATTTCCATTTTTGCTTTTAATTTTAATTTTAATTTTAATTTTAATTTTAATTTATTTTATTTTTATGTTTATATATTTTTTTTATTTTTTATTTTATTTTTATTTTTATTTTTATTATTATTTTAATTTTATTTTCATTTTTATTTAAATTTTATTTTTATTTGACATTTTAATTTTAATTTTAATATTTATTTTTATTATGATATACAATTTATGATTTATTACTTACGATTTTTTTATTTTTTAGCTAGAGTTAGTAACTGAAAAAAATAAGGAAAAATATAATATATCATCCCAAATTATAATCCAAAATAATAGCCGAAATACACTTTGCTCAACTTCAGTATGCAAAACATAATTTTTTTAATGTAGAGAAATAAAGAAATAACCATAGAGAAAAATTTATTCCGCTGTTTGTCTCAGATTCCTGCTCATATTTCCCAGATTCAGATTTCTTAGATTAATCAACTTCATATATCTATTTAGATTTTTCAGCTTTAGATTCCTCAGCTTTAGCATACTCCTCAGATTTAGCATACTCCTACATAAAGTAAAAAAAAAGGAAAAGAAAATACTAAAAACTAATTGTAGGTAAAAGAATAAGAAGCAAAACAATAGTAACTTTATTTTTGATTTTCTAAATTTTATTTTTTTAGTTTTTAATTTTCAATTTCTAGATTTTTCTGTTTTTTATTTTTTTTATTTTTAGTTTTTAGATTATATTTTTATTTTTAAAATTTTTAATTTTCATAACTTTTAGTTTTTAATTTTTAGGTTGTAATTTTTAGTTTTTGATTTTTGATTTTCGATTTTTTATTTTTGATTTTATATTTTATTCTTTTATATTTATTTTTTTTATTTTTTATTTTTGAATTTTGATTTTTTTTGTTTATATTTTATATTTCATATTTTTATTTTATTTTATTTTAGATTTTAGATTTTAAGTTTTTAATTTTTAGTTTTTAGTTTTTACTTTTAAATTTTAAATTTTAAATTTTTAGTTTTTACTTTCTAATTTATATATTTTAAGTCTAATTTTAGTTTTAAATTTTAATTTTTAGTGTCTATTTTTTATTTTTTATTTTTTATTTTTAACTTCTAATTTTTAGTTTTTACTTTTTAATTTCTAATTTCTAATTTCTAATTTCCAATTTTTAATTTTTAATTTTTTAATTTTTAATTTTTAGTTTCTAATTTCAAATTTTAATTTTTTTTAATATTTATTATTTATTATTTGTTACTTATTATTTATTGCTTATGATTTATTTTTTTATTTTTTAGCTAGAGGGAGTATCTGACAAAAAAAAAAGCAAAACTATAAAATATCATCCAAAATAATAGGGGAAATACTCTTGGTTAGTTTCAGCTTCAGTTTACATAGTATAATTCTTTCAAATTTCAATTTTGATTTCTCAGCTTTAGCATACTCTTTAGTTTCCTCATATTCATTCCTGCTCAGCATCACGGATTCAGATTACTCGGCTGATTAGATTTCTGTTTAGATTCCTCAGCTTGAGCATACTCATCGGCTTCAGATTTCTCTAAAATTTCTTCTCACCTTTAATTCTAAAATTTCTTTTCACCTTTATTTTTTAAATTTCAGTTTTTGAAATTTAGTTTTTTAATTTCATTTTTAAAAATTTTAGCATCACTCCTTATGTGGCAGCTTATGTGTCAGCTGACATGACAGTTGACATGGCAGCGGACATGATAAATTTATGAATTAAAATAAAATTGCTATTTTTATTAAATTAAAATGTAATTTTTTTATTTTTTATTTTTTATTTTTTATTTTTATTTTGTATTTTGTATTTTTTATTTTTAAATTTTTTATTTTTAATTTTAAATTTTTTTCAATTTTTTTAATTTTAATTTTTAATTTTTAATTCTTTATCATTTTTAATTTTTAATTTTTAATTTTTAATTTTTTATTTTTAATTTTTAATTTTAAATTTCTACTTTTTTTTAATTTTTAATTTTTTATTATTAATTTTCAATTTTCAATTTTATTTTTAAATTTTTAATTTTTTAATTTTATATTTTAAATTTTAAATTTTAAATTTTAAATTTCAAATTTTAAATTTTAAATTTTTTAGTTTTTATTTTTTATTTTTACTTTATATTTTTTATTTTTTATTTTTTACTTTTTTATTTATTATTTATTTATTTTTTTATATTTTTTATTTTATATTTTATATTTTATATTTTATATTTTATATTTTATATTTTATATTTATTTATTTATTTATTTATTTTTTACTTTTTTACTTTTTATTTCTTATTTTTATACTTATTTTTTATTTTAAATTCTTTTTTTATTAAATTCTATTTCTCCTATATTTCTTAAATTTTTACTATTTATTAATCATTGTTTATTATTTATTTCTTATCTTTTTAGCCAAAGAGAGTAACTGACAAAAAAATAAAAAAATAATCCAAAATAATAGAAGAAAAACCGTTCGCCACCATTACCGTCTTTCTAATATTATTTTTTTTGAAGCAACGGGTAATTGTGGCGAACTCGCCTCTACTGGGGCTCAAACTCCGGACCACTCGGGCCGCATACATCTCTCTTAACCACTAACCTAGAGGTCATTTGCATATACTTCCAAAATATATATATATATATTTTTCCATATATATATATATATATATATATATATATATATATATATATATATATATATATACATATATTTGGAAAACCTCCCATTTTTATTCATTCAAGGTGCAAAATGCCGAAGCCTTTACAAGTAAGCGCAAAAAGAAAAACAACAAGAAAGGGGAGCCGTACAGAACAAAATGATCATAGGACCAAAATGTCAACGCCTATACCAAAAACCAAACAACAAGACGCAAAATCTGAGTAGCTAGGAAAAAAGAGAGTTCCAAAAGAGAAGCTGACCGTGCGAGCAGGAAGATCTGATCTTCCGGCACTGTCGGAGTACCTCCCCAATAACCTGGTCGGCTGAGTACTGGTGACGTTCATATCTCACCTTATTGCGATTCTTCCAAAGGATCCACGTAGCGGCCGTCCTAACGATCTGGTGACCGTGGGAAGTAGAGGCCCAACCTGCCAAGAGCTCCTTGAAGCGCCAACCCCCTGATGCTGCCCACACCGCTGGTAAAGGACCCTCCAGACCTTGACCGGTAAATCCCCTTGACAGAAGATATAGTCGATGGTTTCGGTCTTACTTTCTAACATATATATATATATATATATATATATATATATATATATATATATATATATATATATTTTCTTTTTCTTTTTTTTTCTTTTATATATATATATATATATATATATATATATATATATATATATATATATATATATATATATATACAGATGACCTCTAACCTAGTGGTTAAGAGAGATGAATGCCCCGAGTGGTCAGGAGTTCGAATCCCAGTGGGAGTTATTCCAGAAATAATTTATCTGGTTCCAAATATATATATATATATATATATATATATATATATATATATATATATATATATATATATATATATATATATATATATATATATATTTTGATATATATATATATATATATATATATTGAAAAATACCTCATATTTTATTAATTAAGGCTCAAAATGCCGAAGCCACATATGCAAGCATAAAAAGGAAAGCCTATACAAGTATACAACAAAACGGAACGACGAGAGGGGGGGGGGGGGGGGCTTTTCTGCCACCCAGAGGATGGGAGGTCGCCCAGGGCTCGGGGTGGATCGAGGACCATACAGGTCTACGTTAATCACTTCGGTTACGTCACTGTACCGTCGTGAGCCTGCGAATAGGATTAGACACTTATGATCTCATCCACATGTCTTGACTCCTTGTTAATCTCTAGCCCTTGATTTCATTGAGTCCTTAATTTGCATCCTATTTGAAAACCTTTTCAATGGCTAAAGTGTTTTTTCTTGTTACAGTTAAGATGGACTCTCAAGACAGGAATAATGCTGCACTGAACACTCCACCGTCTACATGAGGCTCTTTCACGTACATGACTCCACCGACACAAGAAGGCCAGCTCACTCATGCGAGTAAAAAACCACAATTCTCGAGATTCCGCAGAGGCTATATTCTACCGCCTCCACAGTTTCCTCCACAGACACCACCACCAGCACACGGTCTGCCACCAGCATCTGTTCCACCACCAGTACAAGCCCTGCATCTAGCACGTGTTCCACATCCAGTACCAGCCATGCACCCCGCACCAGTGATGTATCCATCTTTTTCTATGCACCTACCGTCGACGATGTATCCAGCACATGTTCTGCCTCCGCCCCCAGCACTGGACAATGTCACACTCCTCGGGATCATCCAGCAGCAGGCCAACATGTTTTGCGACACTTTGAGAGAGGTTCTTCAGATTCGAGATGCTCCGCGACAACGTTCGGGATTCCCAAGCACTTCGTGGACTTTAGGCCCATGCCGTTCCATGGGACAAAGGGGATCGTCTACGCTGATAATTGGCTGGACACTACATCAAAAAGGGCATACAATAGCAGTTTATCTATGGCGTTCAAGCCTCCCTGCTATAGAATGTCATCATCAATAGCGTGCATTAGTCTGTGTTATTAAAAGGTCATACAATAGCAATTTATCTATAGCGTTTATGCCGCCCTGCTATTATAATACCATCATCCATAACGTTTATTGGATATGCTATTAAAAGTTCATACAATAGCAGTTTATATATAGCGTTTATGCCTCCCCGCTATTAGAAGTGTCGTTACAATAGCGTTCATTATGCTGTGCTGTTAAAGGTATAGTTGTTTTCTGAATAAGAGATCCGGTTCATTTGATAAAAAATTTGAAGTCCTACTTTTGATATATTTTTGACATATATCAATGTATAAATTCATTATGCAGTGAGGAAAAATGTATATATTTGAAAGCAACATATATATATATATATATATATATATATATATATATATATATATATATATATATATATATATATATAAGTCCTACTTTTGATATATTAATTTTTGACATATAACAAAAAAGTGTAGAAACTTATAATTTCTTTAATATAATTAAAATATTTTTTATCGTTTTTACCAAATTTTTGTCGTTTAAGCAATTTTTGTCGCTTTTATCCATTTTTTGTCTTTTTTGTCACTTTTTGATTATTTTTTGTCGTTTTATCGCTTTTTTGTCATTTTTACCAAATTTTTGTCGTTTTAAGCGATTTTTGTCATTTTTATCCATTGTCTTTTTTGTGACTTTTCGATTACTTTTTGTCGTTTTATCGCTTTTTTGTAATTTTTTTGTCGTTTTTACCAATTTTTTGTCATTTTAAGCGATTTATTGTCATTTTACCCTTTTTTGTCTTTTTGTCACTTTTTGATTATTTTTTGGTTATTTTTTGTCGTTTTAACCGATTTTTTGTTTTTTAAACCGATTTTTTTGTCATTTTTAACTGATTTTTTATTGTTTTTTGTCGTTTTTGCCGCATTTTGATTTTTTGTCGTTTTTACCGGTTTTATGTCGTTTTTGTCGTGCTTTGGTTATTTTTGTCGTTTTTTACCCTTTTTTTGTTATTTTTTGTCGTTTATACATTTTTTGTCGTTTTTGGTCATTTTTGTCGTTTTAACCGATTTTTTGTAATTTTTCATCGTTTTTGTCGTTTTTACCGATTTTTTTTCGTTTTTACAATTTTTTTTCGTTTTTACCGATTTTTTACCGTTTTTTTTATATTTGTTCTTTTTTTTTTCGTTGTTATTATTTTTTATTTTTTTTTCGGGAATATTTATATTGTCACCAAACATGGGAATGTAATTTTTTAGGAAATTTAATTCCTTGGAATTTGATTCCCGGAAATATAGAATTCCCGGCTATATAGTATTCCGCATACCAAACGCACCCTAAGGATTGCGAGTTCGTAGGTACATATATAGAGTTGAAATTTTTTAATATATTCTCCCCCAATCCTTCAACTCCTCGTCCGCACATCAAATTTTCATTGAAATTTTTTGCTCCCTCCCAATTTTTTCCCCAAACCCGCACCCCTCCCCCTTCTTCCCGCTGGAACCCATTTCTCAAAAATTCTCTCCCCAAAACTGCTCTCCATTTTCCAAAAATCTCCTCCCAAAACTTATCTCTCTCTCTCCTCCTGCCACCCCTAGATCCCGAAACCCTAACCCTAACCCTAATTTTTCTTCCTCCTCTAGCAATGGAGGACGAACTGAAGATGGAACGGCGAAGGACACAAAGGAGATGGAACCGGCATAGAGCACCTCCACCACTTCCTCACGTCATCTACTAGGACTCTCGGCTCCTCCGAGGTCGCCCAAGCCTTCGTAAATAAAAAAGTCACATGGATGTGGCCAACCGCCACGACAGGCCCTCCTCCATCACCAGGAAGCAACCAAGAGGAAGACCTCCGTCGGGTACGTCTTTCTTTGAATTTGATTAGGGCTTTAGGGTTTTTAGATTCTTCTTCTCCTTTTTTCAGATATCGGTTTGAGCAGGAAGGAGGATCCTACTAAAATTCTTATGGAGAAGGAGGAGGCAGGGGCGGTGGTGGAGGAGGAGGACCCGGATTGGCTGGTGGATGCCAACATTGGGATGGGGTGTGGGTGTCTGAGTACTTCGAGAGACATTCGATAAGGATTTTGGTGGCATAGGACAGAGTCGAGATCCACCGGGAGGGGGAGATGGAGGAAGGGTGGCATAGGACAGAGTCGATAAGGATTTTTCTAATGTTTTGCATCTAATTGTGTTACATGAGACGACATGATACAATACAGACACGGTGACGACGCACCAATTTTGGTGTCTTCTAGTGTGTTTTGGAGGACCAGCTTTTCTCCAATATGTGCCCGACACAACTCATATGTTTGGAGTGTCTGGTTCCTAGCGTCTAATGTTATAGTTGTTTTGTGATTTGCAGGATGCTGGCCTACCCTGTTCGCCCTCATCCGTATATTAAGGGAGTTATTTGAAATCCTGGGAGTCCTTTGTTGGATTTTGGCCAAATAGGTTGTTTTTTATAGATGGGCAACTTCTATACTGGTTCTTTTCTTCTTTATTCTTCTACGTACCTATCTGTTGATTACATTCATTATCTAGTGGTTTCTTGAATGCAAATATATGTTCTAATCTTTTCATTTCTGCTTATGTTTAAACGCCAATGATTAAACTCGTTATATGGAATTGCGTCTACGCCCAAATTTGCAGACACGGTAGTTTTTAACTCGGTCAATATTTTCATCCTATATTAAGAGAACTTTTTATTTGTCAATCACAATGTTTCCTCTAACAATTTGTTCTTTGTTATATATGAGATTGCTTCATCACTGGTGGGTTGATCATTTTCACTAACAGGTGTATAAGAAGGTTGGTATATACCGTATATTTCCAATTGGCCCCTTTTCATCTCAATTTGTTTATAGTGGGACACAATTATGAAGATTTTATGTTATATAGCATAGGGAGTTGAAGTTGTTAGAATGTAAGACAGAGGTGCCAACAGTCTTCTGTTCTTGCTTTCATACATGTAGATATTTGCACCAACAGTTGTTTCCTCTTATTCAACAGGTTTATTGTTTAGGCTGGTGATGGTTTGGTTTGAGTTTGAGTTTGAGTTTGATTTTGTTGAAGGTGGCAGGGAAGTATATTGCAAGGAATCCCAATACTGGTACATTTATTTACTTTCAAAACTAAATACGTGAAAGGTATGAAATTCAATACTGAATACATTATATATATGATAACAAGGACATGTTCCTCATTTAATCTTCCTTGTACGTATTTTAAAATATTGCATATGTTTTGACATTTTATCAATTGTTTTGCAGGCTCTGCAATTACCGGTCCCATTGGAAAGGAATCTGCTGACCTTTGGTATAAAATTGTAGTGCTGCTATTGCAATTTAATGATGTAATATTTAACCATATGGTTCTTCTATAGTGACTGTTTTGGTGCAGTGTTCCTTGTTGATTACTATGAATGGAGTTACGAAGACTATACAAGGATATTTTAGCAGTTTTGAGCATAAAAAGAAAGTTTTGGTTGAACTTAGATCAAAGTCATGTTCGGGATATCGTAAACGGTATAGGACCCTTCCTATGAGTATCGGGATTTGCCGTATTTGTAGTATAGTATTGGATTTTTGGTATCAGAAAGCAAATAATTAGTAAAAAGTTATTAAAAATATATTTTTAAAAAATACATTTATTCTTCTTCATGCCATGGCCTGGACATAGTATGAGTATTGGATTTTTTTTCTTCCTGACACGTCTTATACTTTATTATTATTATTTTTTGGTGGAGGGGATTGGGGGTGTGGGACAATGGGAGTTTTGTGGTCCTGGACATAGTATGAGTTTATATATTATAAGAACTTAACTGATACAAAATGAGGCCACTATTTACAAGTTGTACTCCTTCAGATGATGTCATTAAGGAATCTTTTACATCAATATGTAGACTTTCCATGACGTTTGGAAGGGGGTGGGTAAGTTATGTGGTCCTGATCGGACATAGTATATGTTATGAGAACTTAACTGATACAAGAGATTATGATGACACTTTTTACTAGTACTCCTGCAGGTAATGTCATTTAAGGAATTTTTACATCAATCTGTACACTTTCCATGATATTTGGAATGGATAAATCTAACCATCACAACTTGTGCTTTCTGATGTACATTCATGTATGCTTGGGTATGTGTATATATTGCAATCTTTATATTGTTATTTTGTGGCTGATAGTTCTTGTTTACTCCACTTCGTTTCAGTTCCAGAATTTCTTCAATTGGCTTTCGAAATGTATAACAATACTACAATCTGAACAAATCGATCAAATTCAGCCACCAAATAGGTTTGATTGATTCTACGCACAATTTTTCTTTACACTAATGATTTCCCCCTATTTTTGTGTAGGTTGGATGAAGGAAGAGGATGCTTTCTGATGGGTTTTGGTTGTGGATAGGCTCGAAGGGAGCTAAATGTTAGATAGTCAACATTTTGGGATATATGAAGCTGATATACTGTTAATGTTTAATATTTAGACATATGTTTGGTACTACTTTGTTGTTCTACATGGACAAATTAAGGATTTTGAATGTTTGGTACTACTTTGTTGTTCTACATGGAGAAATTAAGGATTTTGAATGTTTGGTACTACTTTGTTGTTCTACATATGTTTGGTACTACTTCATTCTGTGATTGATTCGTATTTAAACATTTGAATACCTGCATTTTGTGTAACTGTGGGCTGCATTCTGCAAATTTTCGAATACAAAATTTTTACTCTGCAATAGCATTCTGACATGCTATAATAGCAGAAAAGAAATATAGATATATGAAAGAATTTTGACTCTGCAATAGCATATATATAACGAAACGCTATTATAACTCAACAGCGTTCAGGAACGCCATAACACATTTATAGCGTAAACAAATGTTATTAGTAAGCTATAGCGTTCGTAAACGCTATACAACCTATACAGCGTTTTCCAGTGCTATAAAAGGTCTATAGCGTTCATGAACGCTACAACTGATGAATAGCGTTCATGTATGCTATTAAAGCTCTATAGCGTTCATATATGCTATAAGCTATGTACAGCGTTTCAAAACGCTATACCTGCTCTATAGCGGCCGTAAATGCTATAAACCATGAATAGCGTTTTGGAACGCTATACTTTTATAGCGTTCTTGTACATGGGGTTATTATAGCGGGGGCATTTATAGCGGACGCAATATGCTATAATAGACATTCTACAGCGTTCCGAGCACGCTATTATAACCCATTTCTGTTGTAGTGGGAGAACATGGAGAGGTATCTGAAGATGGCCCGAGTCCCAGAAGATCTGAAGATCGAGTCGGTCAGTGGACAACTTTTCGACATTGCACGGACGTGGTATCAAGGCGAACCCCGATTTTCTGCTCTAGATGTGACTTGGGAGGATGTCACGACCCGCACCCTAGAGTAAGGGTACGAGAACGTAACAACGCCCAGCCTACGCCGCAATGTCGGCGGTAGAACGCTGTCCTAGGTCAATCATCTAACAATATAAAGGTACCTGTACAGTATATACACTCCGAATGGAGGTGACATAGCAATATACAGTCTCAATCACATCTAAAGCAGAATGAAAGATAGGCAGATGGATAGATAAATACTGGAATGAAGGAAAAACCACATAAATACAACCAGAGAGTCTAAGTGTCTACTGACATAACAAATCAGAACATCCAGCTCAAACAAGACTCTAGTACTGAAAAGAAAGAGTATATACAATCTAGATCTCAATGACAGAAAATAGAAAACCTAGACTAGGGAGCCTCAGTCTCTAAACTAGTGGATCAGGCTGGAAATCTGGGTCACACATGGCATCCACAGCTGCCCCATAGTAGGTATCTATGCATGCCTCCTCCTCATCCTCTGTAAAATTTTCAACAGGTCCAGTCAGGACGGGAGCGAGCACAAAATATCTCACGCAGTTCATAACGAGTTAGGAAATATAAAGCATGCAATAGAGTAAAGTACATGAAACGCTGAAAGAAGAAGATATATGAAAAACAGTAGAGATTTGATAACAGGAAATATCTAAATATGGTAAGTAAGACTGTAAGGAACATGTAATTTAGAGCACAATATGGTTATGTAAATGGGTTAGGTTATACAATAAAATGGGACTCCTTTGTACGTGGGTGTACAATGGACATATACAATTTCTTATACAATACGATTGATCAAATAACCATTTTCTACTCCTCCTCCCCAATCAATACACAAGGATCCAATTCAGTTACGTTACCTTATACAATGACTTGTACAATGGCTTGTACAATGGCTTGTACAATGGCTCAATATGATACTGAGAGTACAATATGCACAATAAGTGTACAATGATAAGGGTATTCAATAAATACAACATGTAAGTGAAACGCACATCACAATATGTACTTAGTGAATACAAGGAGATAACATCTCAGAAGAAGATCCATATAGTACCAATCCGTGATAATGATCGTGTCAGCATCAAGTACAGTAATCTAGAGCAAGAATGTAAATCCATACAAGTATGAAACGGTCAGAGAATGTACTCGCCTGATATCCTGAGTGTCTGAAGAGAATATACTGTCCGAGGAGTGGTGTCTGTCTCCTATAGAACAGTACAAGTCACTAAGAGTCCAAAAAATGATAAAGTGAAATCCTACTATGCATTCTACATGATTCTAGGTCAATCTAGGCCAAAGTCAACTCTTGGTCAACTTTGGTCAACCCTAGAAGTCAAACTAGGTCAATCTAGTCTAATCAAGTCTAAACTCAACTATCTAGGTCTAACCAGTCATGCTAGGCTCTAACAAGGCTATACTAGACTACACACAACATTCAAGTACTCATACACCCATGCATTCCTAGGCTAAATATTATATGTATACATATAGATATACATTCACACCTATATATATAGGCACATTACATCACCTTAGATTAGACATAGGTATATATATATGTGCTATGCATACATAGAGAGGGGAACCATATGGTGTGTGAATATGTGTTCAGAAAAACAACAGTGAAAGAAGAGGGAAGAGTGTGTGTGTGGGATCAGGACAATACAATGTGCTATGTGTGTGTGGGTGTACAGGAATTTAATAGTGAAGAGTGTGTGCAGGAATATAGACAGTGACAACAGCCCTGTTCTCAGGTTGATACAAGGAGCTCAGTTAAGTGAAGGTGCTAGAGTGCAATGGTGTGTGTGTGCTAGGGTGCAGTCCAAACTGGACAGTATGTGATCAGGTATTAAGTGCAGGAATTGACAAGGCAGTACAACCAGTGAAAGAAAAGGGAATGTGTGTATCCTTGTGTTCACAGGAATGTCAAGATCCTGGAAATCAGGCTACACAGGAAATAATCAACAGTGTAAGATAATGTGTGTGTAGCAGGAATTAAATGCCGGAATCAACAGTGCAAAGTGTGTGTGATATGCAATGATAGTGTGCAGACAATCAATAATAAAAAAGAAGACAAGGAAACAGTTTAAGCCAATCTCAGGTTTTGTATTCTCCAAACAATTGTGAACTTCACCAAACTCAGGTTTTACATAACCAAAATGTCAGGAATCAGTGAGCTAGTCACTGAAATCTCAGGTTATTCATAATTCTCAGATTTCAGAGAACAACTCAGATTTACATTAAGATTACACATTAATTTCCAGTTAAGAAGAAGGAAAAGGAAAGGAAATCAGATCATGTCTCAAATCTCAGTTATAAAGTCTAGAGGAATTTCTCAGATTCATCTTAGCAATTTAGGGAACCATTTGAATCAATGATAGCAGTAAAAACCAGTTCATGATACCCTTATCATCCCATCGATACTCATAACAGCCCACACACATCATTTAACACCAACTCATGACCATGGCAAGATAACACATAGGAGAACATAATTTAGAGTCTAAACTCAGCATTAAATCATCAATACTAGGATTAAACATTAGACAAAATCAAATTAGAAAAAACTAGAATGTACAGGAACTTAGTATCAGACAGGACATTGATTTAATGGGAAAGAAATAGCAAAATCAATTAATCATGAATCTAAAGCTTTAGAAATGTAAACACGCCTCGTGCACAACCCCACACATCATCTCGTGTCACCCATAGGCCGACACGGCGTGTCCACAGCAAGAAAACACAGAGTGATACACATACAGTGTACTGTCAGTGCACTGTCTCGTGCACACGTGCACTTGTGTCGTGTGCACGACACAGGACACGAATGAATCTCGTGGTGACACGCATGGGTAGCCCACCTATAGGGCTACCTCATAGGCCCACTGGCCAGTGTCCACAATGTGTCAAGGTCAGACACGAGACCCGTGTCAGTGGAGGAAACCCACAGTGCACTGCCATAGGCCAATCCCCGTGTGGGATCAATATCTCTCTCGACACGACTCGGGGACATGTGAGACTTGACACATGGCATGTCAGTCCAAGCCCCTAGCCTCGTGTCGAGTTTCGTGTCCAAAACTTACGTGTCGTGTCCGCTACAGGGCCCGATAGGCAGGGGATCCTTGTAGCAGCGCGCGACCCTGTGTGCGCGCGTATCCACAACCTCAAACTGACACAGGACGACACGGAAATCAAGATACAAAGACACGAAACAGTAAGCAAGAACAAAACCCTATTTCCTATTCAAAAACAAAATCGAAATAAATACAAAATGCTTATTGAGGCATTTTGTCAAACACCTAGGACTAGTGGTTGATACGTGTCCAGAATGGACACGAATCCATCGACACAGGACACGAACCTTATCCAGGCGTTAGGGGGACCCTTAGGGCTTCTTATTGGTGAAGACTTAATAAAATTTCATGGGGATTTGAAGAAATTACCTCCTTGTGAACTTTCAATGGAAAAAGCCTCTTTCTAGCTCCTTTCTTGGTATCCCAATCACTTCTAATCAATGCCAAACTGAACCAAAACATTCACAACAGCAAGAATGACAGATTTAGAAACTAATGCAACTAATTTGGGGATTTTAGGACCTATAATGGAATTATAATGAATTTATTAAGACAAGAACTCACCTCCTTGGAAAATAGGGCTCTTCCTAAAGAAAAGAGGCAACCCTAGATTTGGGAGGGGTTTTATATGGTGGGAATCCCTATGTTGATGGTGTGGCCGGCCACTAGGGCTTGGGGTTAGGGTTTAGTCATATGGTTGGGCCTTGGGCCAAGCTACAAAGGCTAGTGTAGATTAACTTAAACAAGGTTCTAAAACCACAAGTCATGACTTATGACTTCTAATCCTATTGCTAAAATGACTTAAACCAAGTACTAGGCTAGGTTAGACTAGAGTCACTTGACCTAACCATGGCCCACTAACTAGGGTTAGCTTCTAAGTAGGTCTACAAAGTCGACACTAGTCAAAAGTCAACATAATCAAACAATTTCAAATAAATTCCTAAAAATTCCCATAAATTCTAATAAATTTAAATAATAAATAATAATCCCAAATAATTCTTAAAATTATAAAAATGACTAAAATACCCCTCAGTCTGGAAATGAACACTAGCAAGACACCAAATCATAAGTCATGAATTTAAATAGTTTAAAAATAATTAGAAATTACTAAAAATCATAACATGAAATAAATACCATTAAATAATAATTATAATTACAAAATTTCAAAATTACCCTCTTCTGGAAAACTGGGTGTTACAATCCTACCCACCTTAGAAAAATTTCGTCCTCGAAATTAAAATGGCAGTAGTCCTTCTAGGTCAAACACCCCACAATCAGAGTCTCAAACATACCGTCAGATAATCATATGCGCCTGTCCAAAACCATGATACTCAGAATCTCTGTCGTGCCAGTGAGCAAGGCTACGATAATCACAGAGTCCTCAACTATGGTACATACCTCTAGAACTATGGTATTTAAAATTTTCGCATTACCGCGCGCTTGGCAGCGAAAATCTTAAATTCCCACACCCGAGAAATACGTCCATAGTCTGACTATATATCCTCACTATGCCTGCTAGCATGACCCTAGAGGATTCTAAAATCTTATAATCGTGGCGATCTAGCCCATACGACTTATCTCAGAAGAAAATTAAATCATACTGAAATCCCAGATCAAACTTATCAGTAATGAAGCAGCAGATAGGAATAGATGGAACTGAATTTTCAAGATAGGAATTGCAGAATTGAATCAAAGAACGGAACCTGCAACTAGATCTCCAACGGCCTGAGCATCCTCGGCTGTCATGGCGAAAGCTCGTCCTGGCTGGCCTCCCCTGGCCTGCTACTGATGCTGGACAAACCTCTGTTGCTGAGTCTGCAATGGTGGTCCCCTCTGCTGCCCTGCCGGGGCCCTAGCCCCTGGTGCTACCTGAGCCAATGGTGTCGGGTTCTGGGGACACTCTCTACACTGATGCTCTGCTGACCCGCAAAGTAAACACATACCCAGTCTCTTCCTGCAATCGTTCCACCAATGGCCTGGCTTCTTGCAGAAGTTGCACACGGTGTCCTGCTGATACTGCACCTGTCCCTGACCCTGATACTGAACAGGCCTTTGCTGCTGCTGATGTATCTGAGCCCTCGGCTGCTGGTACTGCTGCTAAAACTGTATGCCTGGCATCGGCTGCTGATACTGCTACTGAAACTGTATACCTGGCATCAGCTGCTGATACTGCTGCTGAAACTGACGCTGAACGTGCGGCCTCTTGGTCGGTCCTCCGCTGTTGGTGCCCCTAACTGGGTCTCGTCTCCTCTTGAACCTAAGCTCAAGATCATCCTCTGCAGCTAAAGCGTCCACCAGAATCTCTTCAAAGGTAGTGCTGCGGGCGTTCTTGGTGTAGGACTTGACCTCCTTTACCAAGCCCTTCCGGAACCTCCGGGCCTTCGTCGTCTCTGACAAGTCATCCATAAATCTGCTCAGGCGGCAGAACTCTCCTGCGTACTCCTCCACAGACTGGTTCTCCTAGACTAGGGCCTCGAACTGGGTCTCGAGGGCTCCCAGCGCTGCGTCTGGAAAGAACTTCTCCTTGAACAGCTTCTTGAATGCTGCCCAAGTCTGTCCTGCTGTACCGACCCTCGGGTCGGTCTGGTACCAGGTACGGGCCAGATCCTGCATCATGCTGGCCGCTGCCTCTATCTGGAGCCTCGTCGGGATCTCAGCCAACCTGAAAATCTCCTCCATATGCTTGATCCACTCATCGGCATACAAGATCCCCTCTGTCCCTCGGAAGTCTCTCGGGTGCATCTTTTGGAAATCTTGAATGCCCTTCTCCCGTGGCTGGTACAACTGCGGGGCTGCCGCTGGCTGAGCTATGACTCTCTCTACCGCAGTCATTGCCAGCTCAATGCCTCGTGCGAGCTCTGATGTCTGCCCCCGCTGCTGAGTCTGCTGACCCTCCATGTACTGCCGGAAGAAGGCTAACAGCTGAACGGCGTCAACTGTCCCTGCAGGTGGCTGCTGGAACGGTACCTCTGGAATGACTGGGTCCTGCCTCCGAACTAGTGAAGGCATACCCTCAGCTGCTGCTGCTGCTGAAGTCCCAATATGAGCAGAGGTGGCAGGAGCTGTAGCCTCCCGACCCTGCTGAACTGGCTGAGAGGTAGCAGTCCCCTCTACAGTATCTCCATGAATGGTACGCTGTAATTGCGTCTCCACCATCCTGAAGACAGATCAAACAAAAATTGCTGAGAATGAGTCAAAATAGTAAAGGAGGACAGTTATATTCAAGGAGAACAATATCAGCAAGAACTGAGACGGTGTGAATTTGATATGAGTTTTTCCTAGTGTGATTGAGTACCTTCAAAATATCCTAATCCTACTGCAGGCTGTAGTGATACTCTAGTTCGAATACCACTACATAAACTCGACCTGTATGGGCCACCACTAAAAACATGTCACGACCCGTACCCTAGAGTAAGGGCACGAGAACGTAACAACGCCCAGCCTACGCCGCAGTGTCGGCGGTAGAACGCTATCCTAGGTCAATCATCTAACAATATAAAGGTACCTGTACAGTATATACACTCCGAATGGAGGTGACATAGCAATATACAGTCTCAATCACATCTAAAACAGAATGAAAGATAGGCAGATGGATAGATAAATACTGGAATGAAGGAAAAACCACATAAATACAACCAGAGAGTCTAAGTGTCTACTGACATAACAAATCAGAACATCCAGCTCAAACAAGACTCTAGTACTGAAAAGAAAGAGTATATACAATCTAGATCTCAATGACAGAAAATAAAAAACCTAGACTAGGGAGCCTCAGTCTCTAAACTAGTAGATCAGGCTGGAAATCTGGGTCACACATGGCATCCACAGCTGCCCCATAGTAGGTATCTATGCATGCCTCCTCCTCATCCTCTGTAAAATTTTCAACAGGTCCAGTCAGGACGGAAGCGAGCACAAAACATCTCACGCAGTTCATAACGAGTTAGGAAATATAAAGCATGCAATAGAGTAAAGTACATGAAACACTGAAAGAAGAAGATATATGAAAAATAGTAGAGATTTGATAACAGGAAATATCTAAATATGATAAGTAAGACTGTAAGGCACATGTGATTTAGAGCACAATATGGTTATGTAAACAGGTTAGGTTATACAATAAAATGGGACTCCTTTGTACGTGGGTGTACAATGGACATATACAATTTTTTATACAATACGATTGATCACATAACCATTTTCTACTCCCCTCTTCAATCAATACACAAGGATCCAATTCAGTTACTTTATCTTATATAATGACTTGTACAATGACTTGTACAATGGCTTGTACAATGGCTTGTACAATGGCTCAATGTGATACTGAGAGTACAATATGCACAATGAGTGTACAATGATAAGGGTATTCAATAAATACAACATGTAAGTGAAACGCACATCACAATATGTACTTAGTGAATACAAGGAGATAACATCTCAGAAGAAGATCCATATAGTACCAATCCGTGATAATGATCGTGTCAGCATCAAGTACAGTAATCTAGAGCAAGAATGTAAATCCATACAAGTATGAAACGGTCAGAGAATGTACTTGCCTGATATCCTGAGTGTCTGAAGAGAATATACTGTCCGAGGAGTGGTGTCTGTCTCCTATAGAACAGTACAAGTCACTAAGAGTCCAAAAAATGATAACGTGAAATCCTACTATGCATTCTACATGATTCTAGGTCAATCTAGGCCAAAGTCAACTCTTGGTCAACTTTGGTCAACCCTAAAAGTCAAACTAGGTCAATCTAGTCTAATCAAGTCTAAACTCAACTATCTAGGTCTAACCAGTCATGCTAGGCTCTAACAAGGCTATACTAGACTACACACAACATTCAAGTACTCATACACCCATACATTCCTAGGCTAAATATTATATGTATACATATAGATATACATTTACACATATATATATAGGCACATTACATCACCTTAGATTAGACATAGGTATATATATGTGTGCTATGCATACATAGAGAGGGGAACCATATGGTGTGTGAATATGTGTTCAGAAAAACAACAGTGAAAGAAGAGAAAAGAGTGTGTGTGTGGGATCAGGACAACACAATGGGCTATGTGTGTGTGGGTGTACAGGAATTTAATAGTGAAGAGTGTGTGCAGGAATATAGACAGTGACAACAGCCCTGTTCTCAGGTTGATACAAGGAGCTCAGTTAAGTGAAGGTGCTAGAGTGCAATGGTGTGTGTGTGCTAGGGTGCAGTCTAAACTGGACAGTGTGTGATCAGGTATTAAGTGCAGGAATTGACAAGGCAGTGCAACCAGTGAAAGAAAAGGGAAAACATGTGTGTATCCTTGTGTTCACAGGAATGTCAAGATCCTGGAAATCAGGCTACACAGGAAATAATCAACAGTGTAAGATAATGTGTGTGTAGCAGGAATTAAATGTAGGAATCAACAGTGCAAAGTGTGTGTGATATGCAATGATAGTGTGCAGACAATCAATAATAAAAAAGAAGACAAGGAAACAGTTTAAGCCAATCTCAGGTTTTGTATTCTCCAAACAATTGTGAACTTTACCCAACTCAGGTTTTACATAACCAAAATGTCAGGAATCAGTGAGCTACTCACTGAAATCTCAGGTTATTCATAATTCTCAGATTTCATAGAACAACTCAGATTCACATTAAGATTACACATTAATTTCCAGTTAAGAAGAAGAAAAAGGAAAGGAAATCAGATCATGTCTCAAATCTCAGTTATAAAGTCTAGAGGAATTTTTCAGATTCATCTTAGCAACTTAGGGAACCATTTTAATCAATGACAGCAGTAAAAACCAGTTCATGATACCCTTATCATCCCATCGATACTCATAACAGCCCACACACATCATTTAACACCAACTCATGACCATGGCAAGATAACACATAGGAGAACATAATTTAGAGTCTAAACTCAGCATTAAATCATCAATACTAGGATTAAACATTAGACAAAATCAAATTAGAAACAACTGGAATGTACAGGAACTTAGTATCAGACAGGACATTGATTTAATGGGAAAGAAATAGCAAAATCAATTAATCATGAATCTAAAGCTTTGGAAATGTAAACACCCCTCGTGCACAACCCCACACATCATCTCGTGTCATCCATAGGCCGACACGGCGTGTCCACAGCAAGAAAACACAGAGTGATACACATACAGTGCACTGTCAGTGCACTGTCTCGTGCACACGTACACTTGTGTCGTGTGCACGACACAGGACACGAATGAATCTCGTGGTGACACGCATGGGTAGCCCACCTATAGGGCTACCTCATGGGCCCACTGGCCAATGTCCACAACGTGTCAGGGTCGGACACGAGACCCGTGTCAGTGGAGGAAACCTACAGTGCACTGCCATAGGCCAATCCCCGTGTGGGATCAATATCTCTCTCGACACGACTCGAGGACATGTGAGACTTGACACATGGCGTGTCAGTCCATGCCCCTAGCCTCGTGTCGAGTTTCGTGTCCAAAAGTTACGTGTCGTATCCGCTACAGGGCCCGATAGGCAGGGGATCCTTGTAGCAGCGCGCGACCGTGTGTGCGCGCGTGTCCACAACCTCAAACTGACACAGGACGACACGAAAATCAAGATACAAAGACACGAAACAGTAAGAAAGAACAAAACCCTATTTCCTATTCAAAAACAAAATCAAAATAAATACAAAATGCTCATTGAGGCATTTTGTCAAACACCTAGGACTAGTGGTTGATACGTGTCCAGAATGGACACGAATCCACCGACACAGGACACGAACCTTATCCAGGCAATAGGGGGACCCTTAGGGCTTCCTATTGGTGAAGACTACATGAAATTTCATGGGGATTTGAAGAAATTACCTCCTTGTGAACTTTCAATGGAAAAAGCCCCTTTCTAGCTCCTTGCTTGGTATCCCAATCACTTCTAATCAATCCCAAACTGAACCAAAACATTCACAATAGCAAGAATGACAGATTTAAAAACTAATACAACTAATTTGGGGATTTTAGGACCTATAATGGAATTATAATGAATTTATTAAGACAAGAACTCACCTCCTTGGAAAATAGGGCTCTTCCTAAAGAAAATAGGCAACCCTAGATTTGGGAGGGGTTTTATATGGTGGGAATCCCTATGTTGATGGTGTGGCCGGCCACTAGGGCTTGGGGTTAGGGTTTAGTCATATGGTTGGGCCTTGGGCCAAGCTACAAAGGCTAGTGTAGATTAACTTAAATAAGGTTCTAAAACCACAAGTCATGACTTATGACTTCTAATCCTATTGCTAAAATGACTTAAACCAAGTGCTAGGCTAGGTTAGACTAGAGTCACTTGACCTAACCATGGCCCACTAACTAGGGTTAGCTTCTAGGTAGGTCTACAAAGTCGACACTAGTCAAAAGTCAACACAATCAAACAATTTCAAATAAATTCCTAAAAATTCCCATAAATTCTAATAAATTTAAATAATAAATAATAATCCCAAATAATTCTTAAAATTATAAAAATGACTAAAATACCCCTCAGTCTGGAAATGAACACTAACAAGACACCAAATCATAAGTCATAAATTTAAATAGTTTAAAAATAATTAGAAATTACTAAAAATCATAACATAAAATAAATACCATTAAATAATAATTATAATTACAAAATTTCAAAATTACCCTCTCCTGGAAAACTGGGTGTTATAGAGGAATTCAAGCGACTGTTCAAGAGAAAATTCTATCCATACGTAGCGCAAGAGGCGTTGGTGAGTCAGTTCGAGCATCTAGAGCAAGGCAGCCACACCGTCGACGAGTACACATCAGAGTTTTCTCGTCTCAGCCATTTCGTGGAGAACTTGGTCAGCACCCCTGAAGACGAGGCGCGACGATTCAGAAAAGGACTATCTCACGAGATTCGTATGGCCATCGCCACCAGCCGAGCCGCCACTTACGTGGAGATTTTAGAGGTCGCCCAAGCTGTAGAAGAGGAGCTGAGTCACAAGCCGAAGAAGAATCGAGATGCACTCGGAGGAGACAACAACCAAGCAGCACTGGCAAAACGTTCCAACATTCCAGGGAAGACACCAGCACAGCAGCTTCAGCAGCAACCACAAGCAGCCCCATGCCAAGTCCAAGACGTTTCCATCTGTCAGCATTGCTCGAAGAAAGACCACACTCAAGAAAATTATCGCAGCAGATTAGGGTTGTGTTGGACTTGTGGATCCAACCAACACTTGTCTCGAAATTGTCCGAAGAAGAACACAAGTGCCCCGCCACTACCGGCCGCAGAAGGAGGGCGAGCCTTGCCATGGTCACAGAAGATGCGGCGATACCACAAGGAGCAGCTGGTGGAAAATTTTCAGTAGAGAAATTGCAGTAGTAGCATAGATAGACCAATTTTTGATTTAATTGTTTAAAGTTTGAATAGAAATTTATTCTAGACTTTTCATTCTAATATATCACGGTTCATTAAATTTCGAGGACGAAATTTGTTTAAGGAGGGTAGAGTTGTCAACCCCTTGACCAAATTTTCCGAATTTGTGAAATTAAAATTCATTTTTATTTGTCTCATATATTGGTTATTGTCTTACATATATAATTGATATGATTTATAGATTTATTACACTTAATAAATCAAAAAAGGACCAAATATGAAATAGTGTAATTACAGGGGCTTATTGCAAGAATCTCTTATTCAAATATCACAATAGCATAAGAGAACCGCAGAGATCGAATAAGGAATTCAAATTCCTTTGGGCATCTCTCTGAGATCTTCATTCAGATTCAATCCTATCAGATTTCCTTGTATAAAGGAGCGGCCAAACCCTCTTCTTGAAAACCCTAGCCGCCTACTCCTTCTCCCTTACGAAGGAAACCTGGGAAGAGCAGCCGGAGTTTCAATCTAGACTAGAGGGCATTCAAATCCTCAAAGCAGGTAACCATTAACTCTTGATGGCACCAGTTGATCCCCTAGTAATAGCTGTTGTGATCATACACCTAATAGGCTGATAGGTGGTTGGGTTAATGTCTAAGAGGTATTGAATATATGGTTGTGCTATCGAGGAAATAGGGGGTATTCCCCTGTACTCTAAGTGTCGATACATTAGGTTCATGTAGATGTTTTAGATGCTGACACATAGGTTCCTTGCATCCATATGAGCCTTTCCCTAGTATCCTTTAGATTTTGTAGGTAAACCATATATTCAGATTTACACTGATAGGATATTGATATAGGAACTTCCTTTTAACCAGTAGGTATAGAAATAAGAGTTTTCCCTGATAATGCCATATAACCTTCTTGGTATCCATTCAATACTGTTATATATAAATTCTCTTTGTACCTAATGGTTGTTGACAAGATAAGGTTTCCTTGTATACCAACTTGATGCTTGCACCTGAAACAATATCACATATTGGTTTCACTTAGTGGTTAACCCCTACAATAATGTATTATCCAAGACATATAGGTGTCTGATGTGTTAAACGGAGTACACAGGCAATGGAGGATGTGTTGGCAGATATAGGGATATAGGAAAGAGGTGGTAGTGTCAGATTGACATTTAGGGTCGAGAGATGTGTATGTAACAGAGTAGTCATTTGACCCATACACTGGTACACAGGTTGTGTACCTTACTGTAGAATGGGCTAGAGTGTAAGAACCCTGTGTATTAATCTTAACTGTACAAGTCATGAGGAGATGGGTGAAGGCTTAGAGTCCCCTGGTATCCCACAGTGTCAAGCCAGACTTAGATGGAGATTGGTGTCCAGATTATAAGGGACAGGTTGGCAGTAGCAGGGACACACCAGCATATAGGAATAGGTGAGGTACAGGTACTGTGAGGGTATGGGCTACAAATGTAGTGTTTGCCCTGTGACAGGTGGCTTTGTATCCAGGAGATACTCTCATGTACTAGTAATTAGAGGGCAGCAGTACCTGCCATAGGAAACAGAGTCACCAGGAAATTGATCTACCTTTCAAATATTGTCATATAAACCCTTTAAATGAATGGATGATTTTAGTTAGCAGTCTTATGTCTTTTTTGTGATTTCATAAATGAATGTAGGTCTTATTGTATAGTTAGTTTTCTTGTATAGCTAGTCTAGTGCTTGTGGTACCTTGGTAGAAATAGTCCAAAATATATACACTAACCCAGCTCCACCTTAGTAGATGTTTTAGTCCTTGATTCAGCCCCTCTTTACCTAGTTAGATGGCATACTAGGTTAAGAAGCAGGGCTCAAGCATAAATGTAAGAATGTGCAACTTATGTTTAGTATCAGTCCTAAACATGTCCATGTTGATACAGTCCTCATATCACATGTATCAGTCCCATCTATATGTTAAAATATTATGGTAGCAGTCCACTTTAGAATAGTACCTGGGCAAGTGAGGGACTTGGTAAGAGCAGATATGTACAATATGTGTGGTACAGTGCCCATGTACAGGACTAGTATGCACAGGTAGTTATTAGTAGGGATTCAGGTATAGGTAACAAAGTTATGATGGGATACACAGTAGTCAAATAGGTACCTGAAGAGGGAAGCATGAGTATTCCCTATGCCCTGTTAGCATGAGAAAGGTGTGTGTATGACTTCATGTACAAACTATGCCATAGGCCTGATACATAGATAGGGTGATTCCCAAGTGCTGTAACATGAGAGCAAATATCAGGTGTAGAGTTAGATGAGGAAAAGTCAGAGGTGTACAAACACAGGACAACAGGATACAGTCAACAACAACTCAGCAACTATGAGGCTGGATGCAGGATTAAGTGCAGACAGGGCTCATCTACTCTGAGTATAGGAGATTTTGATTAACCATTGGTAGCATGTGTATGGCTATAAGGTCAAGAGAGTGGGGGTAAGTGATGTATCAGTCCTTACCTTGTGTTAGGTTGAACTGATACACTATTGACCAATTTAGTACTAGTTATACTAGGATGTTAGGTTAAGTGTCCATTAATAGTTGGTATCAAACCATATGTGGCAGGAAGACCATAGCAGTTCAAAGAAGGCCATTACTGTACTAGCACTTGCAAAGCAAGGTATTGTCCAGGATTTAGTTGAAATTCAGAAACAGAGATGGGATTTTAGTCTAGATAAGAGTAGCTAGGTATAGAAGAAAACAAAGGAGTGAACCTCATTTAGATAAAATAATTTTCTTGCTTTAATTTATGTATTGATATAGTAAACTCACAAACAGGTTACTTGGACATTGACACTGATCATAACCGTACCAGCAGCTCAGGACCTAAGGCAAGTATATCTTGTCTTTCTACACAGCTTTATTTACATGCACTGTCTTTATTATTATCCAATTTTCTTATATTTTGCCATGTATTTTTCATATCCTGTTTATATACTTGCATTGTTATGTAGACCGTGTTCACAGTTAGCCTTGTATCTTATTGGACGTATCCATTGAGCCTTGATTGAGTCGTGTCGTGAGTCATGAACCGAACTGCTTTTTCCTCCGTGTATTGAAACCTTGAAGCTAACCTGCGAGTCCACACTAGGGGCAAGGGTTAGTAATTATCCGTGTCTTAAGCTAACCTGCGAGTCCACACTAGGGACGAGGGTTAGTTGTTATTGGTCCACACCTGTGAGTCCACATTAGGGGCGAGGGTGATGCTAACCTGCGAGTCCACACTAGGGACGAGGGTTAGTAGTATATGGTTTATGCCTACGAGTCCACACTAGGGACAAGGGTGATGCTAGCCTGCGGGTCCACACTAGGGCGAGGGTTAGTAGTTCAAACCTGCGAGTCCACACTAGGGACGAGGGTTTGAGTATTCGATCTGGTCATCCGTCGACACCTTGACATGAGTTCTCTCGTCCTCGTTTAGCAGTTCATCTATGTGTAGACAGTGTATAGTTTCGTGCTTTATTCAGTGCTCAGTTTTACTTGTTTACTTTGTATTTTCTCTACGCATAATAAACTGTTAGAAAGGCTTATTTTTATGTATCTTGCTAGTCCTCTGAGGACCTGATGATCTCTTCATGTTAGCCGAGTTTGAGTCAGGAGCAGACGAGTGGATTTGAGTTAGCTTCAGATCACGGCGCTTTGCAGTTGAGGTTACTTGGTAGCAGGTTGTACTCAGTTGGTTTATTTCTTGTATTTCTCTATTTTTCCGTCTATTGGTAGTGGATTTGTGTCCACCGGACGTTACATTGAATCTTGGATATATTTAGTTTTTTTTGGTATTTTATTGATCTTGATTGATTCGATTATTCTATAGATGAGATTTAGTTTACCATGTGATTCTAGATTGTCGTGACATGTATTTAGACAGCGTACAACCGTCGACACTGCGGCGTAGGCTGAGCTTAGAGACATTTCGTATCCGAAAAGCGGGTGCGGGTCGTGACAGGGGGGACTTTTTTGCCGCCCACACTACAACAAAAAGACCTATTAATGACGCTTGTTAAGTGGTTTTCATGACGGCTGATGTGGAAGCGTCATCAATATTCAACAAGACTAGAATCTATGACGGTTTACATTAAAAACGTTATTGATAGTGCTCCAGTGATACGAGCGTTATAAAGGTAGCAAGAAAATTTAAGTCGAA
>JANAVB010024599.1:6713479-6790681 GCA_029216955.1 Iris pallida | reverse complement strand
ACGTGGCTAGTCGTCGGGGGCAGTTAGGGTTAGGAATTTCGTTTTGGTCCCTGTAGTTTATGAATTTATGAATAGGTCCCCAAGTCCCTAATATGTAAATATAAATTTGCATTCCATAATTAAAAACAATTCACTAATTACAAACTGACATTAACAATTAAATAAATTACATACTGATATAAAAACAATTCAAAAAATTGCAAAATGATATTAAAATATTTTAGAAAATTACAAATCAATATTTTTGTATTAAAAACTCATTTAAAAATCATTTAAAAATTCTAGAAAAATTCTTAAAAATCCTAATAATTATTTTAAGGCTAAAATTAACATTAAAAATTAATTAACACTAATTAATATGAAATTTGAAAAACAGGGGCTTACAGTTACGTGTCACTAACCCATCTTCATTAAGTTTGTTTCGAAACACCCATTTAGTTCTAATAATGGAATGATTGCTAGGTTTAGGGACAAGTTCCCAAACCTTGTTTCGCTCAAATTGATTTAGCTCTTCTTGCATCGTTATCATCCAAAATTCATCATGAAAAGCATCATTAATATTTTTAGGCTCTATTTGAGAGATAAAAGTCTCGTTTGCACAAAGATCACGAGTGGAGGATCTAGTGCTTACACTGGAAGAAGGATAATGATAAGCTCCTTAGGATGATTGGTGATAAATCTCCATTCTTTTGGGAGATCCTTTTGAGGAGGCTCGAGTGGTGGGGACTCTTTTGTTGGAGGAGTCACAACTTCATTATTAGATGAAGAAGGACGATCTCCAATTGAGGAGTTCTCCAACCCAAACGAGATGTCATCAATATCATCGGAAGAGGAGAACGTAGAAGAGTTAAGTTCATTAAAAGAGACATTGATTGACTCTTCGACAACAAGACTTCTTTTATTAAAAACACGAAAACCTTTACTATGAGTAGAGTATCCAAGTAATATCCCTTCATAGGCTTTTTCTTCAAACTTGCCTAGGTTATCCTTGGTATTCAAAATAAAACGTTACATCCAAAAACTTTAAAATATTCAATAGAGGAATTTTGTCAAACCAAAGCTCATAAGGAGTCTTTTTAGAAATAGGTCTAATCAAGACCCTATTTATAACATGATATGCCGTGTTAACGGCTTCTGCCTAAAAATATTGGGGGAGCTTATATTGGTTTAACATAACCCGGGCCATATCGCTAAGGGTTCTATTCTTTCTCTCCACAACACCATTTTGTTGAGGAGTTCGAGGGCAAGCAAAATCATGTCTAAAACTATTCTTTTCACAAAATCTTTTAAAATCGGCATTGTCAAATTTACCTCCATGATCACTTCTAATCTTGTTAATAGAAAAACCTTTCTCATTTTGAACACGTTTACAAAAAGCAACAAATTTACAAAAAGTATCACTTTTACAAGCAAGAAAATAACCCAAGTAAATCTCGAAAAATCATCAACCAAACCAAAAGCATAAAGCTTGCCTCCAAGACTAGCTACTCTACTAGGACCAAAAAGATCCATATGGATAAATTGAAGTGGTCTAGTGGTACTCACAGAGTTGGTGGATTTGAAGGATGACTTGGTCAACTTACTTTTCTCGCATTCTTCACATACCATATCCTTTTTGAAAGGGATACTTGGGAGTCCTCTTACAAGCTTCTTGGTGGCAAGACGAGAAATGGTATCCATGTTGGCGTGTCCGAGCCTCATGTGCCAAAGCCAACTTTCATCGTTCTTAGCAACTAAGCACTGTCATTGTTAGTGTCTTCGACAAGATATAAACATAGATATTTTTTCTCTAATGCCTTCATAAACAATAGATCCATTTGAACTATCGGTAATGAAGTATTTAAGCTTAACAAACTTGATATCATAACCATTATCGGTAGATGACTAATACTAAGAAGATTGTGTTTAAGATTAGTAACAAGATACACATTCTTAATACAAGGATAAGGAGAGGAACCGATATTACCATTTCCTATAATGTGACCTTTAAGATTGTTACCAAAGGAGACGTATCCTTCCTTCTTCATCGATAGCGTTATAAACAATGAAGCATCCCTGGTCATATGCCGTGAACAACCGCTATCGAGAATCCACTTGTTTCTAGCATGAGAAGGACTTTTCACCTACAACATAAGTTGAAGATGAACATTTTGGTACCCATGATCATATGGGACCTTGAGTGTTAGTCTTAGGAACCCATTTATAAACTTTCTTATCAACTAGTTTTCTTGTATGACAAATTGGTCGTATGTCCAAGCAAGCCACAGTAGTTGCACATCATAGAGGATTTAGAAGAAGAAGACGTGTGAGTATCATGCATATGTGAATCTCTAGTACGAGGAGTTCTATCATTAGTATTATGATGATGATAGTAAAAAGCATGATGTGAAGTGTTCTTCTTAACAAATGGTCCTTTCCTTGTGTTAGAATAGGACTTGTGTGTAGTATTCTTGTTCATGTAAGAAGTATGACTAGCATTGTGATGAGTGTGGGGGTGTCTTGGAGTATGTGTGTGAGTAGTGTTCTTATTACCTAGTTTTTTACTCTGTACAAGAAGATCATTATACTTAATAGAAGTATCATATTCTCTTCTATTAGCATCTTGAACTTTATGCATAGCAAATTCATAAGCCCTTCTAAGGGATTGAATCTCATCATCCTTTTTTTGATGGTGATAAGGGATTCTTGAAACTTGAGTCGCAAAGACTCTATCTCATTCGTGTCAGAAGCGGGAGATTTCCCTTTTACATCAATAATGATGCTAGAGAGTCTATCTACTTCAAGTTGAAGAGCATCAACCTCTTTTAGAGATTTCTTGTATTTATTTCTAACACTTTTGTGTTCTTCATGAAGTTCAAGGATAGCTTTTTCCGAGTCACCATAAGTAAGAGTATTTAAGGACAGATCATCAAGTACCTCATCGGTTGCCATGAGATAAACGTTTGCATTGTGCTTGCAATCTTTGTCGTTGTCTGAATCACTAGCATCGCTTTCACACCAAATACTGGTGTTGGCAAATTTTCTGGAGGAGGAGGAGCTTCCTTTGCTAGGCTTCTCGTACTTACTAGAGTCTCTTCTTGTCATGGACAATCTCTCTTGATGTGTCAGGTTTTTTGTATTGATAGCATACCAGATCTTCATCATTGTCCCGTCTGAAGCGGTTGGCTTTGTTGAATTTGAGGAACGTTCAGAAGTGCTTAGCTGTGAGAGCTATTTCTTTATCATCATCCGACTCGTTGTCGTCGGAGCTATCCTTTGAGTAGGACTTTGTAACTTTGAGAGCAAGAGACTTCTCCTTCTCTTTGGCCTTCTCCTTCTCATTCTCTTGTATGAAAGATTCCTCTTGATCTTTCATGTCGAGTTCGTGAGTCATAAGCTTCCCCATGAGGGTCTCAAGGTTCA
The DNA here is from genome assembly GCA_029216955.1 of Iris pallida. Taxonomy (NCBI): domain Eukaryota; kingdom Viridiplantae; phylum Streptophyta; class Magnoliopsida; order Asparagales; family Iridaceae; genus Iris; species Iris pallida. The sequence goes on along the minus strand of JANAVB010024599.1, from coordinate 6,787,279 downwards.
TGACCGTCAGGTCGTTTCCTTCAATGATGGCGGTAGCTTTAGGACTCCATCCTTTTGTCAATCCTCTAAGAATTTTTCTGATCTTTTCATGAGCGGGATATTCCTTACCAAGAGAAGAAAGAGGGCCAATAATATCACCAAAATGAGTAAACATGAAAGTAATGGACTCATCTTATTTCATCTTAAAGGACTCATATTCTTGCGTGAGTCTACTATTCTTGGATTCCTTTACTTGTAATGTTCCCTCGTGTGTGACTTCAAGCAGCTTCCAAATCTCATTGGAAGTCTTGCAAGTAGAGATTCTATTGAATTCACTACTATCGAGAGCACAGTAAAGGGCGTTCATAGCCTTAGCATCTCGACTAGCAAGCTTCTTGGCATTTTCGGTGAGTAAGTCCCTAAGGGTGTCAGATGCAACATCCTCAATAACTCTGGAAGGAGTAGGGAGACCATTTATCACACAATTCCATAATTAAAATCTATGGACTTCAGATAAATGCTCATCCTAATCTTCCAGTAGTTATAGTTGGTTCCATCAAATAGGGAAGACCTATTTGTGGAGTGTCCCTCATTGTGGAAGGTGTTGATACTAGGGTCAGTGGCCATGGATCACTCTAAGGGTGTAAATCCAAATCAAGAGAACAAAGCTCTGACACCAATTGTAGAACCCTAGGGGGTGAGGAAAAAAAATAACTTAAGCACAAGAAGCAATATACGTCAAATAAAAAGAGAGAGTAAGAAGATCAAACACAAGATGTATCCTGGTATCCTTGCTAGAGGCAATCCAGTCCCAAACTCTCTCCGGCTTAAATCTACTATTTAATAAAATAGTACACACGAGTTTGGATCCGAAGAACTCGCCAACTTCAACACGAGTTTGGATTCGAAGAACTCGCCAACTTCAACACACGGGTTTTCTTACGAAGGCTCGCCAACTTCAAAGTAAAAAGAAGAGAACTTGTTGATCTTCTAACACTTGAAGATCAAAATTTACAACTCTTAAATACTCTAGCACTTTGGGAGAGGATGACAATTAAAACCTTGGTAGAGTATTAATGGTGGAGCTCTTGGTTGTTTGGAAAATTTATGGCAAGAGTGGATAAGCCTTCAAGAAAGAGAAGGCTTCCATTTATAAAGAAACCAAGAGTAGGTAGCATTTAATGCTCCTGGATACAGCCTGACCGGCATACCGTCGGTATGGACCGGCATACCGACGGTATGCCGGTCGAACGGTAACGGTCATAATTATATCTGTTGGGAGCATTTAATGCTAGCCATTAATGCTAGTGTTTGCCATTCAAAAATCAAATTTTGTAACCCAGTATACCGTCGGTATGCCATCGGTATACCGATGTTTGTCAAAGAATATTTTATGATCAACAAAACGGTATACCGTCGGTATGCCGAAACATACCGTCGGTATGCCGATGTTTGTCACAGAATGTTTTATGGCTCACAAAATGGTATACCGTCGGTATGCCGGAGTATACCGTCGGTATGCCGATAATTATCATAGAACGTTTTTGAGGAAAACAAAACGGTATACCGTCGGTATGCCGGAGCATACCGTCGGTATGCCGATGTTTATCACAGAACGTTTTGTGGTCCACAAAATGGTATACCGCCGGTATGCCGGAGCATACCGTCGGTATGCCGACATTTTTCATAAAAAGTTTTGTGGTCAATAAAACGGTATACCGCCGGTATGTCGTTCTATAAGATATTAATTTTTGACTGAGGAATTAGAAAGCTTTTAGTTTTGTCATCCAACCTTAAGTGTTTACAGAAAGTCCTAGACCTTCTACAGACTCGAAATCTTGAAGTGTAGAGAGCCGTCTTTTCAAGGAACGTCGGTCTTTGTTTCAGTCTTCAAGGCTATGGTTGGTAATCTTGAATTGCCAGACTTTATGTAGTAGAGCTTCTGAAATGATGTCAATCTGATAACAGAGAAAACTAAACTACGAAGATGCTGCTAATATTATCAAAAAAAATATGCCAACAACAATATCATGATTCAATATAAATATCACTGTTCAGGTGATTCTTACCAACAGCCGACATCCTTTCCTGTATTTGAGTAATAATTTACTCTGCCTGCATAAGACATCATTAGCTTGGCATCAACTTTGCATGTAAACCCAATTAATTTTTAGCTTGTATGCTGGCCGCATAAGCATGTAATTTGCATGGCCCTGCATGCTGGCCGCATATGCTCCCCCTCCCTCTATTTGATTTATGGCCGCATGGCCTTTAGTTGAATTGCAAGGCTATATGGCCTTTAGCCAATTGCATGCAATTGCTTGCATGATTATAGCTCGCATATGGTAGTTCAATTGCTGGCCGCATGCATTTGCTTGCCGCATAGGCTCAATATTATATTTGCTTTAGTGCATACAATTATTTAACTCTTATACAGTGGCAATATTATTAATTGTTGGCCGCATGGCCCTTTAATTAGCTGCTTGCATGCAACTTACCTGAGCCGCATATGGCCAAGTGACTTGCTGGCCGCATGTAATAATTTTTTCTGAGCCGCATGAGTCCCCCACAGCACTTGCCCCAGCTAATATTTAATTACTAAATGTATGCCTGTGTCACATTAATTTTGATACGTTCCCTGACACGTTGGTGACCCATTGTGGTGCACTTTTGACAAATGACATGACATGATAGTGGCCCGACGTGGCGCACTCTTGACCAGTAAATCGATATGATAATTCTTGATAGTGGCCCGTCGTGGCGCACTCTTGACAAGTAAATCTGGCATGATATTTCTTGAAATACTGTTGCGACGACTAACCTGACATGACAAGATTGAATAACTCGGACACCGTGGACGATTGTGCTTGTACAAATAAACCCATCTTGTCCTGCATCATGTCTAGGACGGGGACCCCTGAGTACCACGGTCAGGGTACCTACTAAAAAGGACTAAGGCTAAACTAGAATAACACAGTAGTCATGAAGAGATTTCTCAGCTACAGGCAATCCCGTTATCTGGGCGCCCCACTTGGGATCTGTAGCCTGCCGTCGAGTAGGGTACATTTCCAGCACACTGTCATGTGTTGCACCCTCTAAGTCACCTAAGGGTACATACATTTTCTGGACGATGTACCCACTTGAATTTAAACCCTAATTGCGTCCGGATAGCCTGGATGGTCGGCAGGGCTTGTGGCTGCGGAATAATCTTACTGTATCTTGCTAGTAACTAGGCCTGTGATAACCCTAGTTAGTTAACGTATCAAGTCGTACTTATTGCTTGGCCGTAATTATTGGATGAGGAATAATCAATCTAGTCTTGTCTTGATCCTGTACAAGATTGTTACATGTCCTGATTTCTTATTTTATCTTGCCGATAAATGGTAGGAGAAACCAAGTTCTGTTCAGACGAAGGGTTACAACCCCGGTCCTTGTTTGGTTTACGGATTGTAATCTGGTTATCTGAATAGTCCCATGGCTATCTCATCGTATATCACATGTCATGCTTTTTCTTAATTACTGTCTTTTATTAGTAATTATATTCTTGTACTAATTGCTAATTTTAGTTCCTAAGTGAAGTCTCCTTTGTGGCACTTGCTCTTTCTGGGGTCTGACCCAGCTGGTTTTCTATGGCCAGATACCGGAGCAACTTTCGAGGATTACCGACTTTCTAGCCAGATGGTGACCACTAGACGGAATCCTAGCAACGAGGGTTTATTTTGGCTCTCCCACTCTATTGTAAAATTATTCTTCTGAGGCGTTTAGCCGCCGAGCAAGTGTTAGCTCGTGTATTGCACCTTTACTTACTGTCTGCCTACGGGCTGTAACATGATTGACAAATCCTACGGTTGATCATGTATGACTAAACTCTTGCTAGTCCTCATATTTTGTAACGACTAGCTTCATGATCAGCTGGATATGTAATATTTGGGACACCTTACTATTGTATATTTGGTGATCTTATATCTTGTAACTTTACTTGCTTGCTTGTGATTGAGACACTAGGCTTGTTATTGACCATAAGAGACTGATAGCTTGTAGTTAAACCCTCATATATCTAGACAGCCATGACCGTATAATGAGGTGGATTCCATTTCATTATACGTAGCTGGCTATGTCTGTCCCCGTTCTCCAGTATTCTGGTTTTGGGCGTGACATGGTTTAAGTAGTGGCCCATGCAGGTCTTGTAAATCAAGATATATGAGGGTTTACAGAATAGATGTCTCAATCAGTACTCGTCCTTGATCTCTGTTCGTAATCTCTGAATTTCTGAAATTCTTGTCCTGATCACATGCTTGTAATCGTTGATCTGTCCTGGTCCTTCCTTATTGTTCCCTGTGTCGTCTTCTTCAGCGGCATTGTTCCTGGACTTGCCGATCAGCAAGGCGAAGCACCTCCCGTAGACCAGCAACAACCAGAAGATCAGGCCCAGCCTCCGAGGCCATTGCCGCCTCAGGCTCAAGTCTTCCAGTAGCAGAGACCCCAACAGTATGCCCTGGTCCAAGCTCAGAATCAGAACCGCAGAGAGGTTTCTAGCAGGATGTCTTCCCTCTTTTTCATGCCTTCGAATTCCTTGCTTGCATGATTGATTGTTTGATTGATTGCTTAGTATAGCTTGTCCTTGAATCTCTAGCCACTTGATTAAATTCCGAGGACGGAATTCTTTTAAGGTGGGTAGAGTTGTAATGCCCGTGGTTCGTATTACGTATCTCGGCGTACGTATACATATTTTGATCCGTATTGCATGTCTCCCTACTTGATTTATTTTGGCATTTTATTGATTGGTTTATCTTGCTTCGGTTTGGTTTGTTTGGCTCGGTTCGGTTTTGTTGAGAACCCACCCCACCTACCACCACCATCCCCATTTATTAGCCTAACTTATTCTCTCTCCTCATTAACTTTCTTCTTCCCTTCCATTACTTCTCTACCAACCTGAGAGAGAGAGGGAGAGCTTAGGCAAGTGCATCTTGCTTCATGGAGGAACCCCATTTTTATTGTTCCATTGTCTTCCTCATGTGTTTCTAATCCACTTTAGTACTTAGCATTTTTCATTTCTGTGGTTAATTTCTTGTAGATCTAGTTTTGTGGTATTTTCGGTTCCCATAAATTTTGATCTATCAAACTTGTATATTTTTGCTAGTTGATGGTTCCATGTTGTAGAGAATTCTATTTTGCCCAAATTTGACCTACGGGAGTTTGGATTTGGGTTCCTATTGTTGTTTGGTGGAGCATGGTGGCCATGGTATTTTCCATGGACATATTCTCTGTGGGAGCCATTAATTGCACATTGAGCCGCATGAGCATTTTCTAGCTCTGACCGAATGGCCTTCGTTCTTATGCGGCCAGGGCCATTTAAGTTGCTTGTATTAATTAAGTTGCTTGCAAGCTTGCATGCATTTGCATGAAACTTGCCTGGGCCGCATAGGCCATTCTTGACCGCATAGCCATTTGTTTTTTTTGCCGCATATGGCCTTAGCCATTCTTGGCCGCATGACCTTGCAAGCATTAATTGCTTGCATGCATACATTAATTGCTTGCATTAAATAATTGCCATTAGTATTAAATAATTACTTGGCCTTAGCATTAATTGTATTTGCATGCTTTATGCAAGCAGTAGCTTGCATGGGTATTAATAAGTTAGCCGCATATGGCTAGTTGCATTTAATGGCCAAAATGACCAGTTGCTATTTTGTTGAGCCGCATATGGCCAACTTTAAATATATTGGCCGCATGGCCATTTAATCTCATGCATGCATAAGAATATTTAAATATAATAATGGCCATTAGCATTAAATATTTCCAAGTGAGCCGCATGGCCTTTGGCCATTAGCATTAAATATTTGCTTATATTTTTGCATGCAAGCAAATAGCATTAAATATTTGCTTGCATTAAATATGTGCCATTTGCAGTAAATATTTAGCAGACCACTTTCATGAGCCGCATAGGCTGTTATACTTGCACTACACCATAATAGGCGATTACCCACGGTTATTACCGTTACAATTATTTTTCGTCACGGTTATAACCGTTACTAGTGGGGCGTGGTTAATATTTAGTCACGGTAATAATCGTGACAAATATTTGTTTTGGTAACGGTTATAACCGTGACAAATATTTGTTTTGGTAACGGTTATAACCGTGACAAATATTTGTTTTGGTCACGGTTATAACCGTTACGATAATAAATTTTGCAACGATTTCTCTCACGGTTATTACCGTGACTAATTTTATCTTTGTAACAATTATTACCATTACAAAAATGTGCTATTACGTCACTTTTTTTCACTTTGTAACGGTTATAACCGTTACCAATATCCTTTTTTGAAAAAAAAATATTCAATATATTTTCCATTAACCTATATTCAAAACGCTTTAAAGCAATATGTAATCGAAGATGAACTCTTATCAATATGCACGTAAATTCAAATTCATATTGTAATAGTTGAATACAACATATAACATTACAAGATCTAAGCCTCAATATCAACACAAAGGAGAACCATTCTCTTCTCAATTCAAATTCATATTGCAATAGTTGAATACAACATATAACATTACAAAATCTAAGCTTCAATATCAACACAAACGAGAACCATTCTCTTCTCAACACAAATGTAAGAGAAAGAAATATTCCTCTATCATAGATATACTAACTACTCTCAAGTTTTTATTATGAAGATGCTAACATGATGTCTCCGCAGAGAAATAGTAGACCATTTAGAAGATATGTGTATATCCCAACAGTTGAGATGGATGGAGATCTATCAGCCCCCTTGACACTCCAAGTGCTATTTTGATTCTAAAAGGCCCATCCATTTTCATTTCAGTAATTCCTACATTTTTAAGAAGTCAAAAATGTAGTAATATAGAAAAGAGGTTCAGTTGTATACTGAAATTATTGTTAAGGATTAGCCAAAGAGTTAAGTTATAACCTGGAAAGTTCTAGGGGTTGAACTTGTAGAGGTCAATATCCACAATGATAGAGGTTGGGAGTAAGCCGTAATCTTGTTTCTCAAATAATGGATGATGAGCTCTTGGTACGTCAGCTGGAACCGGAACCCTGGAGGGAACTCGGATAAACACAAAAATGACTTAACTTTTGTCGTGTCTTTCAAGTTAACAATTTAGTAAAGTTAAAGTTAAAGAAAGCTTCATAACAAACCTTTTCTGTACCTTTCTTACTTTCTACAGGAAGAATAACTGGATAAGCACGCCCCTTAATGAATTTGTGGCTGCAAGATGGAAGTCTTTGTCAATAAATAAAATGCCAAGATGCAAGCATAATTGAATGAAATACAACAATATATCATGGTACGTATCTAATAAGTGACGGGGGTATTGGGGAAGGGAATTAAGAAAGGGATATAACATTTCTTTCATAACTAAGACACATAATTTCTATAATAAATACAATAGAGGGTGTCACAAACAAGCACCACACAGGCCTTGACAACCAAAATGGTAAAAGAAAATGAGATGGGATCATGTAACAGGTTTGATCCCTTTCATGTTACTGCCCCACCTGGTAAGTGGGGCTTTTGATCACTCTGACACCTTGGCGGAGATTGCAGAGTCCATTCCATTATAGGAATCAGCTCCACTGGGGAGGTTGATGGTGCATTAACCAATGAAAGGCAACTTTTACGGTGGCTATATTATGATAAACAAGATTTTGAATATAATAAACATAGCATACGCAATATGATGTGTAGTTATGACTGGAATTGTACCAGATCACCAGCGTTTGGGACATCTGAATGAACAAGAATGTGACAACAATGCTTATCCTCATTCATCAAACTAGAGTTCTAGAAATGAGCAATAAGTGCTGATTTCCCTTGGATCCTAGCATAGGCAAGCGATGCTACTTTTTCACTATTGAATTTCTCCCATTTCTTACCATTCAATGTCTGAAAAAGATCAACTTAACATTTTTATCTCTAATCATAGTAATCATTTTTGTAAAGCCCAAAGCTAAAAGAGAAAAGACAGACAAGAAAACATCCTATATTTTTGTGTTTTATCATAGGAATAGATTAATCCAGCAAAATAGTCCAACAGTTATATTTTCATCATTAATTTGCAACTGAGAGGAGTGATCAGAACCTGATATGATCTGTTGAGGATCGATCATGTTGATGAAAGCATAGACCATGTTTCACTTGTTCTGAAAGAAGCAACTTGAACTTAACATCCACACACAGAGACAGTAAGAACGGAAGGCTCGAAGAGTCCTCTCACCTATGTATAATAGCAGCGAAACTGAGATGTACATCCATGTCTGGAAATAAAAACAACTTTTATATCAGATTAGAAGCTTCTTGGCGTCGAATCATATCCTAACATTCAAATCAGAGTAATACATGTTATGCTACAATCAATAGTTGTTAGTTGTCCAATGGAGCAATGGAAATTATGGCTAGAAAGGTTTTTAATCATTGCATACGCATTATCTTGGTCTACTTCTAGTAGTATATAAGTAGAACTCAAGCACTCCATGAACCAGAAGAACCTGAGCTTTCGTCTCTAACACGCCAAGGTTTGGAACAAGACTGTCACCTCCTCCCAACAACCGCTCTCAATTATATACTATTACGAGAATGTCTTTGAGACAACTAAGATACTTATCCCAAATAAACAACATGAAACCATGTATAACATAAAGTCAGCCAGTGTAAGCTGTTTGTTTGGTAGCTCAGTATTTATTATATTTTGTCTCTCTTTCAATAATCAAGAACATCCATCTGGTTTTCTATAACTAAACTAATAGAACAAATCATAACAAGTAATATATAATAGATTGACTTAATTTTAGATTAAGTGCAGTAATGCTTTAACATGTTATTTTGAAACTTTTAAACAACACCCTTCAGTTTTTGGTTTTGTTAAAAACAAGCCAGGGTTGCTACAAAGTAAACCAAAAAAAAGGCACAAAAATCTAGTTAGCACAAAGTGTTGAACACTATTCTCATACTCTCCTATAAATATGTACTCAATCCATCCTTATTAATGAGATATCCCATTGAGTTTAGCACTATTCTCAGTAAAAGTCATTTATAATATGATATATATAGTTTACTTGCTTTCATGCCTTGATATCAGGTGGTTGTGCCATTAATCAAACATAGATATCGGACTTTTAAATCTCATGCCATAGTTAATAGGTAGAATGTTGCATAGAAGGGGGAGAAACTATCAAGGTCATTATCCTTTTAACTGAAATTAAATAAGACCAACAGGAATCTAGTCATACCCGTTCTGCACAAGAAATATGATTGGAATGAGCAGTATGACACAAACTTTAGTTTTTAAAGGCAACTAGAGTAAGTTCAGGACTTCATTTCTTAGAAGGATTAATGAACAAGAGAATACCAGAATATGAGAGGCACTTGATCCAGATTTCAAGCCAATATCATAAGATGAAAAATGAGTCCATTCACTTAGTTTTAATATCCACCTACAATGTACTAGAGATATAATATCACCTTATTAGAGAAGACAAAAATTAAATATTTAATATAAATATTGCTAGAGCAGTTGCAATGAAACAGGAAAAGGTAATATAAAGAACTGTAGAAGAAGATGAAAAGATCACAACGTATTAGTCTCAAAAGAAGAAAAAGAATCAAATGTACAACAACAATTGATTACTCACCCATTAGATGCCTGCTTATCTGTTAGAAACCCTCCTGTCATAATCTGAGTCCCAGTTCCTTCATCAAAACATAGAGTAAGATGAATCATATCATTCATCTTATCAAACTTCCCAAGAGTCTCACCACAAACAGGACAACTACTGATAAGAGATTCCCTGCGTTACAAAGTAAGTCGTAGTTAGTTTTCATAGTGAGAAAGAAAAAGGATTATGATAATACAAAAGCATTTTGTATAGATACATTTAGAAAACACTATAAACTAGAAGTGTCCAAAAGTCACAATAAGCACCTACTTTTCTTGTTGAATAGCTAAAAGAATTGCCAACTCATCCATGTCAACAACACCATCTCCATTCTTGTCTGTTTCCTTGAAAAGCTCTTCTTTCTAATTATAAATGTAAAAAAAATCCTCAGTTTGAGCCACTAATAGTAGGAACTAGGAAATGATTACAACAAAAAAGAAATTTTCCTATGTTCAGAAGCAATAGCATATATCAGACCTTGGTAGCTGCTACTTGATTATCGAATGCAGTTATCAAGTCAGTAAAATCAGAATACATATATCAGACCTTGGGCATACACCACATTTTTTTACAAAAGAAAACTATATAACTTGATAGAAACATGTTCTAAGACAAACATACCACAGCCTTGAGCAATCATTTATGTCAATAGATAATATGAAGAAATATAAAATACCACTCCAAGGCCCATATCTACGGACCGCTAGTACATTTGACATGACAACTCCCCATTATCTACATAAAATTGGAAAAAAATGATATATATATATAACTAAGTAAGTACCATGAAACGAAAATAAGGAATGAAGAAAAGGCCTTATTATCATCTTTGAGCTTGCTTGAACCCTTTCTTCATGTATGATCCTCATGCAAATAGAAGTCTATAGATAAATTATCTATAAATTATATCCGCAAAGTCTTACAGCATGTTGCGGATGTGCTTAAGCAACAGATTCCCCTTTTGTTCCAAAAAAACTAAGCAAATAAATGAGTGAGGAATAAAATCAAACACATAACGATCAATAAGCAACTGACGGCAGTCACACCTGGAGATGGCTGACGAGGATGCCTCTTCATCCAACCAAGTATGTTGATATGACCATATAATGACCACCTCTAACATAAATTGTTATCAACATACAAATGCAACACTCACTTCAAAGTCAAATTATATAGAATAGAAATAAAATTACTATAAAAACTATGATCCAACACAACCAGATCCTTACGTAGTATCTCTAGCACTTGAGGGAAAACCATATTCATCAAATAGACACATTAGATCACCAAAAACTTTCACTGGTGCTTTCAACTGTAGAAGAGTTGGATTTGCATAAATATTTGCTCAGCTGTAACATAAAACTCACCAATTTCAAATGCATCAAGGAAAATTCTTCTCTTCTTCTACTAACAAGAGTTTTCCAGTTTCATAAATATTTGCTCAATTTTTGTATCGTTTATGCATATACATAAAACCTTGCTTTTGTTAGCATTTAGTGTATCTCGGATGATCAAAAGGGGTTTAATAATAAGTTGTGGATAAAATAATTCCTAGTCAAACCCATGAAAGCAGTAGTAACACAGACACGACACTGAATATGGAGTGTCCTAGTGTGTGTATTTTGGACTATCTGTGTTGTGTAACTTGCGTTTGATGCGCATCTGACACAACACTGACACAATCCCTATGAACTATTTTTCAGGTTTAACTTGGTTAGGAGTACGAACAACAACAATATTTTAGGCAAAACCATAACCCTATTATAGTTATTTAAAAAGACCCATAAAGAAAAGGGAAATAATAATTTCTAGAATCAAGAATCATCGAAAGAATTAAAATTAGACAATGACCATAGAAATTATATTGACATGAACAACCATTGCCCAAATAAAAGAGTTAAAAGAAGAGTTAAAACTAAGGGGAAGGGGCTACTTATGGGGAGGGGCCGTGGGGACGAAGGACGAAGAAGAGGCGTGTTCCTCCATGAATCTCCTAACAATTGTGCAGTCTAAGTTCATTCAGTCAGGAAATGATCCTCCATGAATCTCCTAGATTACAGAAGAGCCTACTTGAGGGACAACACTGTCTTTGCTGTGATACATAGGACTTCAGTTTTGTTCTACAATGTTCGCAGAACCATTTGATGTGGCAAAAGTACAGTAAGTTCCAAGTTTCAAGCATGGGTACCTACCAAAAATAAAACATTTCCTCATAACCATCTGAAACACAATATTATTCAGCAGATAAAAAGGTAGCATCCATCTGATTCTAAACATGTCGACAAGTCTCTATTAAGCCTTTCTTATTCGAATAATTATGCCTATTAGTTAAAAAGACACCACTACAGCTTCCTATTCCTCTTGCCAAAGTTCTTATGGCTTCGTACACTAGGAAGCAAGGACACTCCAATAATTGGCACAGTTTCCATATCGTGTTGGACATTTTCAGCTACGACACCGACAATCCAAAACACACTAGGACACTTTAAAATCACTGCCGTGTCTATGTCGTCGTGTTCATATTGCATCATATTTGTGTCTGTGCAACATAGGCAGTACAATAATAATTCATAATCCGTTAACATTTTACACACCACGAGTAAACTTAGAACATGAAACATAAGTTACACGACTACTAATTCTAAAAGCTCACCAGAGAACTTGTGATGTTTGGGTTTCCTCTTCGATCCCGTCCTTTTACCAGAACCCAAACTCTTCTCGCCCTTACTACCGCTACTGCTAGCATTCCTCGCGACCTGGGAAGAAACCTTCTCCTTCACGCTAAAGATTGCATCTTTCTTACTCTCCTCTTCTTTCTTACTCCTCTCTTGTTCCTCGACCTCGTCGTCAGCATCAATTCTGTCGTCGTCGTACTCATCCTCCTCCTCATTGTTCTTTATCTTCAACGAGTTCTCGTACTCCTCTTTATACGTCTCCAACTCTGCCCTCCCTCCCTCGTTATACAATCCGCCGCCGCCGCCGTTCCTCTCCTTCTCCTCCTTCGACAATTCTTGATCGTGCTTGTGCTCGGTCCGCTCGGTCGGGTGCGCTAAAACATCATTTTCCTCGTAATCCTGATCCCGTCTCCGATCATCCCTGTTCCAGTACCTCGAATCTCGGCCGACCGCTCCCGATCCGCGCCCGAACTTCAGTTCCTTCGAAAAAGCCGTCGAATTCCTTCGGGAAATGCCATCTTCCTCCAAGTCAATCTCATTTTCTACAGCCACCAAATTTCCATCAGATCGTATCAAAATTGAACCTTTTCGACAGCGCCAACAAAATTAGGGCTAGGGGTTTCACTGTACCTTTGCTGTTGGAGAGGCTGCGGAATGCGAGGAGGGTTAAGAGGAGACCGAGGGAGAGGGTTATGAGGAAGACGACGAGCGGGGAGAGGAGGCGGCAGGGCTTGTCGGGCCGGGCCGAGCGGCGGATCCGGGTCTAGATCTTGCCCGGGATGCGGATCCCGACCTGGTCGCCGAGGGCTAGGGATCCGAACTGCTGCCTCTTCTGGTCAGGGTTTCCACGGAGATGGTGTCATCGGAATGGCTCAGGTTGGCTATGATGGTGTGATGGTGGGAGTGAGGAAAGATGATTTGGGAAAGAGGAGTAAAGAAACCGTGATCGTAAAATAGGAGGGAAATGTATTTTTAGGGGAGGGAAAGGTGAAATATTTGTAACACTAAAATTTTCTATTGTCACGGTTATTAGAGTTAACGAATACTAAATAAATAAAAATATTTAAAAAATATTTTTTATAACGATAATGTACTTATTGTCACGGTAATTAACGTTACAACTCTGTAACGATAATAACCGTTACGAATTAGAAAAATAAAGTGTTACAAATAGCCTATTTTGGTATAGTGTTGCTTGGCCGCATGGCCATAATATTAAATCAGCCGTATAGGCCAAACCTCACTCAGCTGCACATGCATGCAGGCTTGGGCCATTTCTAATTGCTTTGGCCATTCACTCCAATGCTAGCCGCATATGGATATCTCTGTTGGCCGCTTGTGCATGCATTAGCATGAATTAGTAAATTCTTTGCAACATGCATTAGCATGGCTAATCTCTGTTGGTTAATATCATTTGCATGCATGAATAGTTGCATGAATAGTTGCATGCATGGATACAAATGTGAGCCGTATAGCCCTTGTAATTAATTTGCTTGCCTGCTTAATTTAGTGTAGCCGCATGTATTTGCTTGCAAATATTCCATGGTTTGCTTGCATGTGCATGAAAATACATGTAGCCGCATGTATATTAGTTTGCTTATATGGAAAATATTAGTATATAATGGCCTTTAGCTGCTACTTAGCATATTTGTATGGCTTTTCCATTAGCTTGCATGCTTGTATTTAATTATTAGCTTGGAATCAACTTTGCATGCCAACCTAATTAATTTTTAGCTTGTATGATGGCCGCATAAGCATGTAATTTGCATGGCCTTGCATGCTGGCCGCATATGCTCCCCCCTCCCCCTATTTGATTTATGGCCGTATGGCCTTTAGTTGAATTGCAAGGCCGCATGGCCTTTAGCCAATTGCATGCAATTGCTTACATGATTATTTTAGCTGGCCGTATATGGTAGTTCAATTGCTGGCCGCATAGGCTCAATATTATATTTGTTTTAGTGCATGCAATTATTTAACTCTTGTACAGTGGCAACATTATTAATTGTTGGCCGCATGGCCCTTTAATTAGCTGCTTGCATGCAACTTACCTGAGCCGCATATGGCCAAGTGACTTGCTGGCCGCATGTAATAATTTTTTCTGAGCCGCATGAGTCCTCCACAGCACTTGCCCCAGCTAATATTTAATTACTAAATGTATGCCTGTGCCACATTAATTTTGATATATCTCCTGACACGATGGTGACCCGTTGTGGTGCACTTTTGACAAATGACATGACATGATAGTGGCCCGACGTGGCGCACTCTTGACCAATAAACCTGACATGATAATTTTTGATAGTGGCCCGCCGTGGCGCACTCTTGACAAGTAAATCTGGCATATTATTTCTTGAAATACTGTTACGACGGCTAACCTGACATGACAAGATTGAATAACCCGGATACCGTAGACAATTGTGCTTGTACAAATGAACCCGTCTTGTCCTGCATCATGTCTAGGACGGGGACCCCTGAGTACCACGGTTAGGGGTACCTACTAAAAAGGACTAAGGCTAATAACTAGAATAACACAGTAGTCATGAAGAGATTTCCCAGCTACAGACAATCCCGTTATCTGGGCGCCCCACTTGGGATCTGTAGCCTGCCGTCGAGTAGGGCGCATTTCCAACACACTATCATGTGTTGCACCCTCTAAGTCACCTAAGGGTACATGCGTTTTCTGGACAATGTACCCACTTGAATTCAACCCCTAATTGCGTCCGGATAGCCTGGATGGTCTGCAGGGCTTGTAGCTGCAGAATAATCTCACTGCATCTTGCTAGTAACTAGGCCTGTGATAATCCTAGTTAGTTAAGGTATCAAGCCGTACTTATTGCTTGGCCGTGATTGTTGGATGAGGAATAATCAGTCTAGTTTTGTCTTGATCCTGTACAAGATTGTTACATGTCCTGATTTCTTATTTTATCTTGCTGATAAATGGTGGAAGAAACCAAGTTCTGTTCAGACGAAGGGTTACAACCCCGGTCCTTGTTTGGTTTACGGGTTGTAACCTGGTTATCTGAATAGTCCCATGGCTATCTCATCGTATATCACCTGTCATGCTTTTCCTTAATTACTATCTTTTATTATGTAATTATATTCTTGTACTAATTCCTGGATTTAGTTCCTAAGTGAAGCCTCCTTTGTGGCACTTGCTCTTTTTGGGGTCTGACCCAGCTGGTTTTGTATGGCCAGATACCGGAGAAACTTTCGAGGATCTACCGACTTTTCAGCCAGATGGTGACCACTAGACGAAATCCTGGCAACGAGTGGATTTATTTTGGATCTTCCACTCTATTGTAAAATTATTCTTTTGAGACGTTTAGCCGCCGAGCAAGTGTTAGCTCGTGTATTGTACCTTTACTTACTGCCTGCCTACGGGCTGTAACATGATTGACAAATTCTAGGGTTGATCATGTATGACTAAACTCTTGCTAGTCCTCATATTTTGTAACGACTAGCTTCATGATCAACTGGATATATAATATTTGGGACGTCTTACTATTGTATATTTGGTGATCTTACATCTTGTAACTTTACTTGCTTGCTTGTGATTGAGACACTAGGCTTATTATTGACCATAAGAGACTGATGGCTTGTAGTTAAACCCTCATATATCTAGACAGTCGTGATCGTATAATAAGATGGATTCCATTTTATTATACGTAGCTGGCTATGTCTGCCCCCGCTCTCCAGTATTCTGGTTCTGGGGCGTGACAGCCGTCTGTTTGCCATTGATTGTAAAAGTACAGAACAATTATATAGGAGGACTAAACTTAGACTCACAATACAAACTCGCTCGTACAAAGAAAGCCTAGGGACGAAAACCTAGGTACAACAATCTAAGTATGATTGTTTATTTTTGATTCTGGGGGGTGACGGTAGAGGCTCGGAAAAGCGACGGCAGCTCTGTCTTACTCCTTGGACGATCGGACGTAGCCTTGGCTCTGATGAAAAAAATGCTCTCGGGATACGTGGAAAGAATCCTCTGTGCGTGCCTTTGTCTCTCTGTGTGTCCAGCTGGGTGGAGAGAGTCTCCTTCTCTCTGGAATTCTCCTTCTTTTTTCTCCCTAATTCTCCAGTTTTTCGGCCGTTTGCAAGGGAATGGCACCTTGCTATTTATAGAAGTAGGGGTGTGATCATTAGGGTTTGTAATGATCCCCTCCCTGAAAAGTCGGCGGCCAATCATCTGGACCATTAATCTTGATTGTATTACATCTGGGCAGTTAATTTTTGATTGCGCCAAATCTATATGGACAATTAATGCTGATTGTAATAAATCTTTATAATTTGTCATGACAAGCTCGGATCTCCCGCCACGTGTTCAATTTGCTTAATTACAACAAATCTGATTTAATCCGTGTAATTATGGTGATTGCACTAAATCTGGTTGTTATTATTTGCGAGCAGCCATAATTCTGAGGGGATAAGACAGCCACGTGTCTCAACTGTCATGAGGATCGCCACGTATCTTAACTGTCGTGAGTGGGACGTCCTGACAGAGCCGCATGAATACGGTCTCTAAATGAACCGCATATGGGTGGCCCCCACACTCCTAGCCGTATGAAGGTAGCAGCCGCATGAAGGTGGTGGCCGCATGAGGGTGGGTAACCGCATGAAGATGGCAGCCGCATGAGGGAGGCGGCCACATGAAGATGGCAGCCGCATGAAGGTGGCAGCCGCATAGGAGTGGCAGCCGCATGAACGTGGCAACCGCATAGGGAGCTTCGGGGTCGGTGGATCGTGCCAGCTGTAACAAAGATTTTCTTCGTTTTCCTAGGAACACGCCATCATGTCAGAGTCATTATTTTGACTTTATGTCAGAGCTGTCACTTGTCAGGGCTGTTATTGTCAGAGCTACCGTCAGGGCATTTAATGTGGCAATTGCTTTATGGCCAGCTGTAGAGGAGAACTACTTAGGGCGACGTGGCACTTTTCTGAGCCGCATGGATCTATCCGAGCCGTAAGATGCTCTAAAGGACTTTGAGCCGCATGCGTTTTCTAATAGATTTTTGAGCCACATAAGGCTCCTTCTGTCTGAGCCGCCTGAGCCTTTTCTTGTCATTTTCCATGCTTCTACAAGACCCCCTTTAAAGTTTTCAATTTGCAAAATTGAAATACTTTGAATAAGAAGCATGGCTATGTAAACTCTTCTGGCCGCATAGGGTGTTCCGATCGCATGGACTTCTCAGCCGCATGGACTTCTCAGCCGCATGGACTTCCTAGCCGCATGAACTGTCTGGCCGCATAGGCTCCCTGCCACGTCTCTCTGCCACATATGTGCTTCATTTATTGCCCTTGATTTGCTTTGATTAAAAGCCATCTTTTGGGACAGGATCCCAAGGGTTAGCTTTTTTAAATATTTAGATTTGACTTGATGCCCGAAGAGTTGATTCTGTCTTTATGCAGCACGCAGATCGAAGCGTCCGTCGGTTCATGAGCCCCCCTCCTTCTACCTATAAGTAGGAGCATTTTTGGACAGAGAGGCTTCTTTACTTTCTCTCGTCTTCAACTCTTTTTGCCATAGATTGCTGTCTTCGTCTTCTCCGATCATCACTCGACAATGGCCCCCAAGTCTTCCAAGGCTGCCTCTGCTGCGGCAAAGGGCAAGAAAACAGCTTCCTTGTCGGCCACGGTGCCTGAAGTGCACCCTGACGTCCATCCCACCATTGCTGGTAAGGATGAACTCAGAACTATGGCTATGTCACATATTTTATGCGCGGGCCTTCTTCGTCTTTGTATACTGTGCTGCGTGTGCCTCCCGAGCCGCATGGGGGTATACCCCATGTCCGAGCCATATAGAAATTTGTCTAGTAGCCGCATAGACACTTCACAAACTGAACCGCATAATGATCCGTCGAACAGAGTCGCATGAGTCTCTGAGTCTCTCTGAATCGAACCGCATGAAGCCCCTCAAATAGGACCGCATAAGCTTATCTGGACTGGGCCGCATGAGGCTCTGACCATCTTCTAACTTTGTTTCTTTTTATCTTTGATTCTTGCAGCAACCCTGCCGAAGGCTGAGATCATTATGAAGGAAGAGCTGCTGCCTCCTTTTAAACAAGAGTCATCGCTCGTTAAAGAGGAGGTAATACCAAAAACGGAGGAACAGAAAGGAGTGTTGGCGCCTATCGAAGTTGCTATAAAAGAGGAGCCCCAGTCTGACGACGGTAGTAATGGGAGTTCTGACCCTCCTGCTTTGGACGAGGATTTTGCTCAAGTGGATCCTTCATATGAAAAATGGTTGAGGGATTGGTATATGCACCCCCGCAACTAGAATTCGTAGGCCCTCATAAATGTCCGTCTTTTGTCTTAATATTTCTGTCTGTCTTTAGCTGTAGTTTGTATTTTGCTTCTTTTGGACATCAATGTAATCTTCTTCCTTCTTGTCTGAGTGAAATAATAGAGAACTTTTCTGGCTTGCTCATGAGATGTAGTCATGTAAATGTAACTGGTTTTGAATGAACAGAATACATTCGCTCTATTCTTTGCTTGTAGTAGTTACCCCAATTGGAGGACTGTTTGTGGACTTGTTACCCTTGGTATACCTTGATTTTAGGTACGGATAACAAGTTTGATGGGGATACTTAGTACAATTCCACGGTAAGATGGTCGTGGACGTCCTTGGTATCGAAAGAAAGAATGCCATGGAGCAACTGGGCTCCCGGGGCACGATAAAAAATGAGGGGCATGTACTAGGAAACTTAGTACAGCATTTGTGGTCCACTGCGGACATTTGTGGTCGTCGGAAGACATTTGTGGACCTATTATCCTTGGCGTACTCCGGTTGTGGGTACAGATAATAAGTCGAGAGATAAACCAACATACTTACTCAGAGGTAATGAGGACGTGGTAAATATGAGGGTTTCTTCGATGGAGCCTTCCCACTCAGAGATAATGAGGACATGGCAGGAGTGGGCTCCATGAAGGAGTACATAGAACAACTCAGAGATAATGAGGACATGGAAGTTCTATGTGAGGGGGCGGTTTGTTTTTGATAGAAGTGAAACAACTCAGAGGTAGCATCGACATGGTTGTCTTAGAAAATTTGTGGATCTGTTACCCTTTTTGTGCACTGGAAGTACGGGTAGTGGATCATGAGGAAGGAGCTCCTTTTAGGAAGAAAGTTCAGAGGTATGATCATACGTGACTTACTACCCAAAAGATGCGATATAGATTGACCAGGATGGGAGTTCAGCGTTACCTGCGGGTACATAACTCGACAATTTGAAAGATTTGAAGGCAGAATATGAGTTTAGCGGTACCACAGGGTACATAACTCAACTATCTAAAATATTCGGAAGCAGAATGTAAGTTCAGTGGTACCAGAGGGTACATAACTCTATAATCTAGGATATTTTAAGGATGAATGTAGGTGAGTTTAGTGGTACCAAGGGGTACATGACTCGATAATCTAAGATGTTTGGAGGTCGAATGTGAGTTCAGCGGTACCAGGGGGTACATAACTCAACAATCTGAGATATTTGGAGGCAGACTGTGGGTTCAGCGGTACCGGAGGGTACATAACTCAACAGTCTGAGATATTTACGGTATGTCGTTTCAGACATAATACTTCTTTAGGAACTTGTCGTTGATGGGCAACATGAGCAAGTCTCCGTTTTGTTTTACGAGGCGGTAAGCTCCATTGGAGAATACAGCATCGATGATGAACGGGCCTTCCCACTTTGGCTGGAACTTGCCGGCGGTCTTGTGAGTCATGACCATCGGCCTCCGAACGGCCAAAACAAGATCGCCTACTTGAAACGTTCTGATTTTTACCTTCTTATTGAAAGCTCCGGAGATTCGAGATTGATTAAGCTCAATTCGTTATTGAGCTAACAAGCGCTTCTCGTCTAGGGCCTCCAACTCTTGTAGTTGGCGATGGTGATTATCGTCTGTCGTCAATCGATAGGTGAGGGCGACGCGGAGTGAGGAGATTTGGGTCTCCAAGGGGAGAACTGTCTCACTCTCGTATACCAGGAAGAATGGTGTGTTCCCGGTGTCGTGTTCGAGATCAACTTCTTCTACCCTGAAGGATTGTGGATCATTCTTCCGGCCGAAGATGATTAGATGATCCTCTTCCTCGATTATGCGGTAAGCGTCTTCCACTGGAGTAAGTTGGTTTGTGGTGTAGACATTTGTCACCTGTGTGTGCAGGTGGGTGCCTATACCGTGTTCCATAGCATACATTGCACAAAGCTTATTAAGCTCGAGGTAATTCAAAGATAGCCCTTTATTGATGAAATAAGATATCTTTTCTAGTGGGATTATATCATCTGCGGATGGAACATCAGTGTGAGCAGCCACATACTTGGCCAGCTCTGGCTCTGCTTCAACCACCCCTGTGTCAATGTAGATTGGGAGGGTGACTTGGGCAGCTTAATCATTAGGGGCTCCATGGGTGGAGCAGAACGTGGAGTCGTTGGCATACTAGCCACCCCCAGTTTGGTGCTTGGTGCTGGACGGGGGATTGTTGGCTGGCTAGCAGTCCTCGACTTAGCACTCGGCTGCTGATTAATTCTGGGAAGACGGATCATCATCGGCTTGACAGAGGGATTGCGCTCCTCTATTTGTTGCTGACTCACTCTAGGCAGCCTGATTGTCAGTGGCTCTGTCGTGGGTCTTGGCGCTTGGCCAGACCTTGGCAGTCGGATTATCATCTGCTCCTCCTGTGCAGAGAGGCTGATTGCGTCCTTACGCAGAGTGGCCGTAAGGGGTGCAGTTCTACCAGATTTGCGGGCTTGGAGGTGGATCGTTAGAGGTCCTTTCGTTCCAGCTGCTGCCTCAGTTGGTGCTCGAGTATCTTCTTCGACAAGGTGCCTTTTTGACTTTTCGTACAAGCATGAGTCAGAGTAGTAAGATTCAACCCCTTTAAAGGGGTCGATGTCAGCAAATTCTGTTCTCACGAAGCCATGCTTATCAACGTACTTGAAGCATTGGTGCAGTGTAGAAGGCACGATCATGTAATCGTGTATCCAAGGACGCCCCAGGAGAATATTGTAGGAAGTATCCGCATCTATGACATAACAGGTCACTTTTGATTGAAGATCCCCGATTTGGCATTTCAGACGAATCTTTCCGATCGGATAGCTTCTGTCTGAATTAAAACCGCTAATGGCGGTGCTTGTCGGCGTCAGGCGATGCATTGGGATGCGCAGATGGTGTAGCAGGCTCTTTGGGATAATGCTTATGGAAGAACCGGGGTCAATGTGCATTTGATCCACCTTGATATCGCCAATATACCCAGTATAATACAGAGGGCGATCATGCTGGTTGGTCTTGATAAGCATATCCTGCGGAGTGAAGACAATGTTGGGCATTGTACCCGTACAAGCGCTGTCTTGAAGATCTGCAGGCAAATTCTCCCCAGTGAGATTGGACTGAGCCAGATATGCATCGACATTTTGGAGTGCCTCGCTCAATGCGACGCGAACGTCTTTGGAGAGTCTCAGGAGCTCGTATAGTGATAATTTAGCCAGTGTGTTGGCCAATTGTGACAAGATGTCAAAGTTGTAAGACCTCTCCAGCCCCTGAGGCACCTTTTTTTGGAGCGGCTTGTCAAAGCGAGTCTCCTTCGGCCTAGGCTTGTCGATCGTCGAAGGCTGAGAAGGTCCTGGGGGCATCAGCAGCTATCGGCTGATGATCTTCAGTCGAGTTACACGATGTAGGTTGGATTTGTGCGCCGGATCGGGTAACAACAGCATTAGCTTCTTCGACCTCTGCCGAGATTGTGCGGCATGATTTGACTTTTCCACTTTTCTTCTTGTTGGAAGCAAGTGGTACGGACTGAGTTACTTTCGGTACCAGGTCCGGGTGGACCCACATGACCTTCCCTCGTGATGTGGTAAAGGGCACTAGACCAGCAGCCTGGTCTCGGGGAGGTGGAAGGTTAGCGACTTCCATTCTTGCCCTGGGGACGGGTACTACTCCATCTTGAGTCTTTGTCAGAGGAAAGCTGCTAAATTGTACTGACACCATGTTGGCTGCTACGGTCACCTCTTCGAAATCAATGGCCAAGGCCTTAGAATCGATGAGATACTGGATGTATTATTTCAGTTGGTAGCAGTCTTGTGTAGCATGGTGGACATAGCGATGGTAGTGGCAGTACTTGGGGCCTTCCATCTCTGCAGGACGAGGTTCACGTCTTGGAGGAGGGAGCTGGATTCGACCTCCTTGTATGAGCATGTCCAAGATGGGCTTAACATGGCCGTCTTCGAAGGAATAGGTCATCTGAGGCGGGCTTTCTTCAACTTGTCTTCTGCGCTAGTGGCGCTGATAATGAAAATCTTCCAATCCTTAAACTGACTTTCGCCCATCCAGAGTCTGATTGTGGGAAGCAGCCACTTTTGGCAAATTTCAATTAAGGAGGAATCGGGGTTACCGAAACACAACTTCATTACGGTTTGACGAAACCGTTCGATATAGTTCCTTGTCAGCTCATTTTCTCTCTGGACAACGTCCATAAGGGTGGACATCGTCACGTCTTGTCCTACTTCATAGAACCTTTCCAGAAACATGTGTTTGAAGCCGGCGAAGGAATAGATACAGTTGTCTGGCAAGTTGTGGTACCAGTCAAAGGCGACCCCTTCCAACGCTCCAATGAACATCCGCATGAGAATGGCGTCGTCATGAGGCAGATGGTCGGTTATGACTTCGAGGTAGGTGATATACCTGCTTGCAGATGTCTTTCCATTATAGGAATTGATGTTGAGTGGTTTATATCTTGGTGGGAAGGGCACATCTCTCCATGCAATAGGATACGGTTGTCGTATCCTGAGGTCCTGGCAGTTTTCTCGGGCGTGGAACATGGCCCGAAGCTCCTGGACCTCTCTTCTTGCCTCCCTGGCCTCGTCTGCAGCAGTGGGAGCCGATGTTGTCGAAGGATTGTCGCCCAGGTTTGGTGCAGCGGAGTTTGAGTCCGCATTGACCACAGGACCCAAGCTTGTTTGGCCAGGCGTCCTCCCTTGCAGAGTTGGAAGGGCCGCTTTGATCTCGTCCCCAGACTTGACCAAGGCGTACAGTATGGCCTCCAGAGTGTCGATGCGTTGGCGATCACTGGAACCATCTTGGTTTATGTCTGTCATGAATACCGTCCTCACATGAGGAGAGATAGAAGGGACGGTAGAGGACGCACCCTCTGAGTCATACCCTTGTACAGAGAAGTCGTCAGGGTATATGGGAATGTTCTCCTCTGGTTCGGACTCAGAAGGAGTGGTAACCCCAGCTTCAGAGCTTACCTCGTCTTGAGAGTCGCGGACATCCTCGGGGACGTCGGAACCTGCTGCGTCTGTTGGAGAAACCGTTTCCCCTAGATCATCTTCTTGGAACACCGAGTTATCGCGGATGTTTGGAGGAGTGCTACCCCCAGCTCCAGTGCCTCCTAGAGATGTGGATGACGATTCTCCAAGCTTGGCCGATTTCGTCTTTGAGCGAGTACCTTGGAAAACTCCTTCTGTGGCAGTCGTGGACAACCGCTTAGAAGAGAGTTTCTTGGTTGAGATTTTAGGGCTGGAGACATTTATTTTCTTCCCTCTCCCGCTACCAGGGATCCTCTGAGCAGAATTGCAGGAGGCGACGAGAAGTGCCTCGTCTTCTGAGCTTGGGTGTTGCAGTCGTCGGAAGACGGATTACCGGTCCTCTTGTGTGGCCGCCTTGCTACAGCAGCAGTCGACAATGACTTGAGTGCAGTGATGTCCAGGGAAGGACTCTCTGCACACCGAGGCTTCTTCTCTTTCTTTGCGCTTGTGAAGGATCACGTCATACAAGTCAGGTGCGTCTCGAGCAACCTTTACACCCGATTTGTGGGCTCGGGAAACCCTAGCATCCGAGTGTATTGGCACCACGTTTGCTTCCTGATTGTTGGAAGACTTTTGGGAACCACTCTGTCCATTTACCGTCGGAGGCTGGACTCGAGTGGTTCGGTACAACTTTCCATCGGAGGCTCGCATAACAGTGAGCGGAGCGCTCGGATGGTCAGAGGTTGGGACAGCTGACTGAGCTCGCCGAGCCCGTACTGTCCTAGACTTCCTCGCTCTAACATCCGAGGGTGCATAGTAAGAGGAGTCCAAATGGTGCCGCACAGAGTCTGACGCATTCTCTTGGAAGCATCTCGAGTCAGAACCGCATGAGAGGCGATCAAAGACTGACCGTGAGCCACATGGAGCAGATGGTATGCGGCTGGGATTGGTAGTCGTACAGGCTGTCTGTATGCGGCTAGCATGTGTGGCCGCATGACCCTTCTGTATGCGGCTAGGAGCGGTAGACACATAAGGAGTCTGCATGCGGCTGGCAGTCGTGGCCGAATGAGCTTCCTTCATGCAGTTGAGAGTTTTGGCCGCATGAGCCTTCTGCATGCGGCTGGCTTCTGTAGCCGCATGAGTCTTCATGCGGCTGGCGTCCCTATGCGGCTTCTTCTTAGACCGCACAGAGTTCCTCTTTGCCCCTGCAAGTCCAGCATCGTAGTGTTTTCCTCTGCTGGACTTGGGGACAGCAAAGTCCTCTATGGTCTGAAGTGGGGCCGTAAGAGGGTCTTTTTCGCCGTCTTGGGCAACTGAGAGTACTCCTTCGAGAGCTTGGGGAGGAGCGAATGATTTGGGACTCCACTCCCTGCGGGCCTTCTTCGTGCGGGCTCGCCGCTGGACCGGGCCAGCGCTCTCGTTGGAGAGCATTTCTTCAAACGCCTGCTGGTTGAACCGGGCGACCAGCATTTGTTGAGTGGAGCCAAGTTTGGCTGCGTCTGATTGCGTCACCAACTCCTCAGCCATGGAGAAGCTTGTCTCCAGCAGAGTCGCCATCGTGTTTGCCATTGATTGAAAAAGTACAGAACAATTATATAGGAGGACTGAACTTAGACTCAAAATACAAACTCGCTCGTATAAAGAAAGCCTAGGGACGAAAACCTAGGTACAACAATCTAAGTACGATTGTTTATTTTTGATTCTGGGGGGTGACGGTAGAGGCTCAAAAAAGCGACGGCAGCTCTGCCTTACTCCTTGGACGATCGGACGTAGCCTTGGCTCTGATGAAGAAATGCTCTAGGGATGCGTGGGAAGAATCCTCTGTGCGTGCCTTTGTCTCTCTGTATGTCCAGCTGGGTGGAGAGAGTCTCCTTCTCTCTGGAATTCTCCTTCTCTTTTTCTCCCCAATTCTCCAGTTCTCCGACCGTTTGCAAGGAAATGGCACCTTGCTATTTATAGAAGTGGGGGTATGATCATTAGGGTTTGCAATGATTCCCCCCTGAAAAGTCGGCGGTCAATCATCTGGACCATTAATCTTGATTGCATTACATCTGGGCAGTTAATTCTTGATTGCGCCAAATCCGTATGGGCAATTAATGCTGATTACAATGAATCTTCATAATTTGTCATGATAAGCTCGGATCTCCCGCCACGTGTTCAATTTGCTTAATTACAACAAATATAATTTGATCCGTATAATTATCGTGATTGTACTAAATCTGGTTGTTATGATTTACGAGCAGTTATAATTCCGAGGGGATAAGACAGCCACGTGTCTCAACTGTCATGAGGATCGCCACGTGTCTTAACTATCGTGAGTGGGACGTCCTGACAGAGCCGCATGAATACGGTCTCTAAATGAACCGTATATGGGTGGCCCCCACACTCCTAGCCGTATGAATGTAGCAGCCGCTTGAAGGTGGTGGCCGTATGAGGGTGGACAACCGCATGAAGATGGCAGCCGCATGAGGGAGGCGGCCACATGAAGATGGCAGCCGTATGAAGGTGGCAGACGCATAGGAGTGGCAGCCGCATGAGCATGGCAGCCGCATGAACGTGGCAACCGCATAGGGAGCTTCGGGGTCGGTGGATCGTGCCAGCTGTAACAAAGATTTTCTTCGTTTCCCTAGGAACATGCCATCATGTCAGAGTCATTATTTCGACTTTATGTCAGAGCTGTCACTTGTCAGGGCTGTTATTGTCAGAGCTGCCGTCAGGACATTTAATACGGCAATTGCTTTGTGGCCAGCTATAGAGGGGAACTACTTAGGGCCACGTGGCTCTTTTCTGAGCCGCATGGAGCTATCCGAGCCGCATGAGGCTCTAACGGACTTTGAGCCGCATGCGTTTTCTAATGGATTTTTGAGCCACATAAGGCTCCTTCTGTCTGAGCCGTATGAGCCTTTTCTTGTCATTTTCCATGCTTCTACACCGTCGTGTATCAATCATAATCTCAGCTACGATTCGATACTACCCAATACCTTATAGGTAAAGCAATCACTAAATTATGAACACGCCAAGGGTCATCTTATCGCTAAGAGGGTAAAGCCATATACCACTCAGAGCTCAAGCCATACTCGACATAATATTCCTCTTCGCACCAAACCAACGTCCAATATGGACTATCCATCCTGTAGTGGTTATGCTAACCACAAATACTGACTCAAGATTCTATCGATTTCTATTTACTGAAATCCATGCACATTCTATTCCAATATACCATGCCATCACCCACAGTCGATTGCTGCATAACAATCGACTTCAATGAATCCCACACATAAGACATCCAGCATACATCACAAACTTATTATCGCATCGCATCATTGTTATTCGTTTTGGTATCTTTTAGAAATTCAACAAAGTACACTGTCACGACCCGTACCCGCTTTTCGGATACGAAGCGTGTCCAAGCCCAGCCTACGCCGCAGTGTCGGCGGTAGAACGCTGTCTATACTCACAAGTCACTGAATCTATAATTACGGGGAAATCTATATCTCATCCATAGAATAATCAAGACACAATCAAGATCAATGAATATCCATGAAACTAAGCAATAATGAATATAAACTGAATGTATCCAAAATCAATGTCACGTCCGGTGGACACAAATCTACTACCAGTAGATGGAAAAATAGAGAAATACATGAAATGAACCAACTGAGTACAACCTGCTAACCAAGTAACCTCAACTGCAAAGCGTCGTGATCTGAAGCTAACTCAAATCTACTCGTCTGCTCCTGACTCAAACTCGGCTAACCTGAGGAGATCATCAGGTCCTCAGAGGACGTAGCATGATACATAATATACATGCCTATCTAGCAGTTTTATCATGCACAAGCAAATAAACAAGAAAGAACAAGTACAAGACAAATGACTACGAACACGAACACGAACACAAACACGAACACGAACATGAACACGAACACTAACAACTAAGCATAAATGAAGTGCCGGATGAACGAATACACGAGGTCAATGGAAGAACGAAACCCTCATCCCGAGTGTGGACTCACGGGTTTGAACTAAGCACTAACCCTCATCCCGAGTGTGGACTTATGGGTTAACTCACGACAAAACACCCTCGTCCCGTGTGTGGACTCTCTGGTGACAACGAACACGACAAACACCCTCGTCCCGAGTGTAGACACTCTGGTGCACCAAAACAACCCTCGTCCCGAGTGTGGACTCTCTGGTTATGCAAAACGATAATCAAGGCTATGGCAGTTCACTACACGTACTCGTTCTATGACACGACTCAAGTAAGGTACTGACGGGAAACTCCAAGTGTGAACCACAAGACCAAACATGAACACGGCTATATGCAATGGAAACAACTCAAAAGAATATAATACGAATAGCACATGTCCATAAACAATCAAAACTGGAAAATGAAATACCATGCATGTAAATAAAACTGTAGAGGAAGGCAAGGTATACTTGCCTATGGTCCTGAGCTGCAGATATAGGTTACAATGCGTAATAGTGTCCAAGTATCCTGTTTAAGAATTTATAATATGAGTAAGACAATTGTAAACCATGATAAATTACCTACTAGTCTCTATTTCTATTTCCAGACCAAGTTGGGTTTTATAGCCTGTCAGTATTCTAGGGTACTCATGATTCTTTTTGTTACAGAAACTTGACCCTAGAGTCAGCCCACAGGCAAAACCTTGTGTCTACTATTTTCCCAGGAGCTTCTCCTAAGGGGAAGGCCCTTACTGTCATACCTCATTCAAACTTGCGCCTGTAGGGTAAGGGTATCCTCTGATACAGGGAAGACTTAGGTTTTTGTCACGACCCGTTACCTAAATTGTTGGGCCGGGCCGAGTCATGTCCAGCCTACGCTTGAGATAAAGCACAGTAAGCTGTTCTAGAAGTAACAAGATAAGACTAAATGTGCTAACAGTTCTAATAGTAATAAAGAGTCATAAATGCTCCAAACACAAAAGTCGTCTTATATAGAAATAAGTCCAAGTACAAGTCTGAAATGTAAAACTGGATACATGTTCAGTTATAAAATACGTAGTCTAATACATGACCACACTAAATATCCCAAGCAACTACGCAAACTAGACGAGTTTTCCCACAGGAACATCCTCGTAAAGCAAAGCCGGGTCCTCGGCAGTATCTCCATAATATGAGTCGCAGAGTAACTCCTCCTCAGTAAGGATACCTACAACGTTATCATGTCAGGACGGGAGCAAGTACTGATTCTAGCAAACTAAATATACGAAGCATGAACAGGAATATAATAAATTGGAATCATGGCATAGCATGGTTTAATTGGTTCTTTTTAGAAATGACAACATATAGTTTAAAAGTTTAAAACTGTAGCATGTACGTGAATCGGTCAATAGATGAATAGAATGTACAGCGGTACATATCAAGTTTTTCTGGCATGCACATACGTGCACGAACGGCATCGGTGTATATCCATACACAAACGCGAGATCAGAACATACGGCAAGGTCATATATAGAATGTCACCGAGCGCGGTAAATACATACGGAGAAGGGGGTCATGATCACGTACACTACTAGCAGTTTTCCCTTAACCTGTTATTTAAACATGTGAGAGATATGAGATACTATCCTAAACATGGCAGAGACTGAAAGTAATACAATATGTAAAGTTCTAACTTGCTACCCCAAGGATCAGTATTTAACATGGTTGGTAAATCACAGTTTATTGTTATAGCAGTATGTAAAGTTTGTAGAAAGTACTTGCCTCTAGCAAAGCAAGCTGCGATAAAAATGCTATAGATGTCTGGTAACTCGTCACTGTAGAAATAAATACATAAACTTAGTTTTTACACTAAGCTAAAATACTAAGACACTAATTGGTGCAACACGACTTGTGACTGGGCACCTAGCCAAAATGATGACTTTAGCATAGGAGACCAATATGGGGTGACACAATACTATAACTAACTTTCTAGGGTCTTTACACTAGTGAGGGGTGAGGTTCAATACGGCTATAACTCAAAATAACACAAAAAGTTGCAAGTCGTAATTATTCAATAAATAAATCAAATGAACATTGTGTTCCAATAATTTTTGAGATAGACAAAAAGCTCAATTTTACATAAAATAAAGTACCAAAATGATCCTTGTTAATTATAGAAATTTATTATAATTTTTTGGAATTTATTAACTAGTACAAGTATTTTATAAAAATCAGTTTTCCTAAGTACACAGAAAATGAGTTTTGGTTTCATATGCCAAAACAGTGGCAAAACTATAAATTAAATACTGTAAAAATTATGATAAATTAGCTAAATTAACATAATATCTAAATACTATTTTTCTAGAATTTGATCAGTAATTAAAGTATTTTTAGAAATTCAAAAACAGCAATGGTACACAATCTGAAATTAAATAATTAATTATCTGCGTATTTTGTCCATACACATAATTTGAACCAGAGTTCAAATACAGGACCCAAGGCCATGAATCAAGTCCAATATGACTTGTACAAGTCTTGAATGTGTGAAAACACATTTGAGCCTAAAAACTCATGCTAGGCTTGGACACCAAATGGTTGCAGTAATTTAAATACACAAAAATACAAAGACGTAAAAAAAATACATAATAAATATTAATATTTTAATAAGGTAAAATTATACATAGTAGTCATATAAATATGACAAGTATATTTACATATATTAAAGTATAATATATGTACAATATTACGTAAAGTAGAGAGACTAATTAGTTATATATATATATATATATATATATATATATATATATATATATATATATATATATATATATATATATATATATATATATATATATATATATTATATAAAATATATATATATATATATATATATATATATATATATATATATATATATATATATATATATATATATATATATATATATATATATATATAAGGAAATATATATATATAAAATATATATATATATATATATATATATATAAGGAAATATATATATATAAGAAATAAATATATAATATATAATATAAATATATATAGATATATATATATATATATATATATATATATATATATATATATATATATATATATATATATATATATATATAAAAGGAATATATATATATATAAGAAATAAATATATAATATATATAAATAACAGTAAATATAATAATAATAGTAAATACAATATATATATGATAGTATACGTATATGCACAAAATACATATATACATATGCATATATATATATAAATACATATATATATACACTCTTTCATTAAAATGCTAAAAATAGAATATATATATTTATACATATATAAATACTGTACATATACGTATATATAACAGTATAGATATATATATATATATATATATATATATATATATATATATATATATATATATATATATAATAAAATATATATACAGAAATACACATATACATATATACATATAATATATATATATATATATATATATATATATATATATATATATATATATATATATATATATATATATATATATATACACACACACACACACATATATATATATATATATATATATATATATATATATATATATATATATATATATATAAAAATATATATATATATATATATATATATATATTATATATAAACACAAACAAGAAGAAAAAGGAAAAGAAATAACAGCGCGGGGGGGGGGGGGGGGGGGGGGGGGTTCGAACTCGGCCCTCTGGGTCGGGTTCTTGAGTTGGGTTGGGCTGGCCAGGGGGTCAGCCCACAGCTTGTGTTAGGGGGAGGGTTTCGTTTAATTTATTTAGGTTTTAAAGTTAATTTATTAAAACCCGATAAATCGAACCTGTGTCCTGACAGTTTGGAACTCAGGAGTCTACGTGTCCGTGCTAAGCACGACACGTACGAGTCATGAAACGCGTGTCCAGTCCTACCCTCATGCTCGCCAGGACACGGCGAACCACATATGTGTGCACGAGACGCACACGACACTGATTCGACACTGCAACTTACGTGTCCGACTACTCGATGGGTTTCGAAAGCTCTGGACGGCGGAGGAAGCGTCGGGGCGGTGGCGCTCGGGCGGCGCTGGGCGTATCTCGTCACGGCGAATCGATTGGGGGTGGTCGATGATGTCGGCGACTACGGTGGAGGCCGGACGGGGTTCGCCGGAGTTAGGGTTAGGGTCTTTGCTCGTCGGGGCGGTTGTGGGTGGCTGGGTGGTCGTGGGGTTGTTCTAGGGTTAGGGTTTAGTCTAGGGTTCGTTTTATAGGAAAGATAAGTCGGTTGGGGGCGTCGTGCTGGCCAGAGTCGGCCGGAAATGGCGGGGGCAGCCCGGCGGTCAGTCGTCGGTCAATCGAGTCGTCGGGGGTGGGTAGATTAGTGTTTTACACTTAGGTCCTCGTAGTTTAGGATATTACCAATAGGTCCTAACAGTAGGTAAATGCAATATTAAATTTGTATTCCGCATTAAAAATAATTAACTAATTGCAAACTGACTTCTAAATAATTCAATAAATTGCAAATTGATATAAAATAATTCTAAATACTACAAAATGATATTTTTGTATTTAAAACTCATTTAAAAATCATTTAAAAATTGTAGAAAAATTACTAAAATCATATTAAAATATTTTAAGGCTAAATATGACATTAACAACTAATTAACACTAATTAAATAAATTTTTGAAAATCAGGGGCTCACAAGTCTTTCCTCCTTGAAAAATTTTGTCCTCGAAATTCAAAAGGATTGAAGACCCTACAATATTCTAACATAGCAAGCAATGCAACAAAATGACTAAGGTTATGATCGAAACTAACCTCTAAGGTATCAAGCTGGAATGGGTGGTTCCCTCGCAGCGGTTGGATCGAACAAGTAAGGGTATCTCTCCCTCATGTCTGACTCCCTCTCTTAAGTAGATTCATCCGGAGAGTGACGGCTCCAAGCTACTCGTACTAAGGGTATAACCTTGTTCCTCAGCCTCTTCTCCCTCCTGTCTAATATCTCCACTGGCTGCTCAGAAACTGTAAGGCTCGGCCCGATCTCCAACTCTGAATGATCTAGCACATGGCTGGGGTCTGGAACATATCTCATCAGCTGAGATATGTGAAAGACATGGTGAACTCCTGCTAGGTTGGGTGGAAGTACAACCCTGTAAGCTACCTCTCCAATCCTGCCAAGTATCTCGAACGACCCGATGTATCTGGGGCTCAGCTTCCCTCCTCGTCCGAACCGGATCGTCCCTCTAGTAGGTGATATCTTCACTAGCACCATATCACCGTCTGCGAATTCCATCGGTCTGCGACTAGCATCAGCCCAGTGTTTCTGTCTGTCCTGAGCTACTCTGAGCCTGTCTCTGATCATTCCGACCTTCTCTGCTGCATCCGTGATCATCTCTGGCCCAAGCATAACTCTATCTCCGATATCGTCCTAAAAGAGCGGTGTACGGCATCGTCGTCCATATAGTGCCTCGAAAGGAGACATACCGATACTGGCTTGGTAGCTGTTGTTGTATAAAAACTCTACCAAGTGCAGATGGCTCTTCCATGATCCTTCAAAGTCCAGTACGCAGGTCCTCAGCATATCCTCCAGTGTCTGTATCGTCCTCTCGGACTGCCCATCTGTCTGCGGGTGGTACGCCATACTGAACTTGAGCCGACTGCCAACTCCTCCTGCAAGCTCCTCCAGTAGTGGGATGTGAATCTGTTGTCTCTGTCCGACACGATCTTCACTGGCACTCCGTGTAGGCGAACTATCTGCTGCATGTATAGCTCTGCCAACTTCTCGGTGGAAAGCCCCACCTTGAACGGTATGAAGTGCGCACACTTCGTCAGCCTGTCCACGATGACCCAAATGGCATCCTTCCCTCCTTGGAAACGAGGAAGCCCTGAGACGAAGTCCATCGTAATGTGTTCCCACTTTCACTCGGGAATGTGTAACGACTGCAACAAACCAGCTGGCCTCTGGCGCTCCGCCTTGACCTGCTGGCAAACTAGGCATCTCGAGATGAAACACGATACATCCCTCTTCATCCCGTGCCACCAAAGATGTTCCCGCAAGTCACGGTACATCTTGTTAGCACCAAGATGAATAGAATATCTCGATCGGTGCGCCTCCTGCAAGACTGCCTCTACTAGCTCTTCCTTCGGCACGCACAATCGGCTGCCATGCCTCAAGGATCCATCCTCTGCTACAGTGAAGTCATCTAGCAATCCAGCTAAAGCCTGGGCTCGAAGTCTGCGAAGTCTCTCATCTGTAGACTGTGCCTCCCTGATCTGCTCCATCAAACCTGACTGAATGTCAAGCGCCATCATCTGTATCACTGATCCTGGCCGAACTAACTCGATACCGAGCTTCTCCAGATCTTCCCGCAAATGCCGATCTATCATCAGATACCATGCCATCGGATGCTTGCTCAGCGCATCCGCCACCACATTTGTCTTCCCGAGGTGATACTGTAAATCGATGTCGAAGTCCTTCATCAACTCCAACCATCGTCTTTGCCTCATGTTCAGCTCTTTCTGCGTGAACACATACTTCAAGCTTTCGTGGTCAGTAAAGATTTCCAAACGCTCTCCATATAAGTAATGTTTTCATAACTTGAGTACAAAGATCACCGCAGCTAACTCTAGGTCATGGGTAGGATAATTCCGCTCATTTGTCCGCAATTGCCTAGATGCATAAGCAATCACTTTCCCATGCTGTTGTAGGACACATCCTAGCCCCTTTCCTGAAGTATCGTTGTATATGGTGAAACCTCCAGAACCTGAAGGTAAAGTCAGAACTGGAGCGGTCGTCAGCCTCCTCTTCAGCTCCTCAAATGCTGCCTGGCAGTCCTCTGACCAAATGTACTCTGCGTCCTTTCGCGTCAAACTTTGTCATGGGTTCAGCTATCCTAGCAAAGTCCTAGACGAACTTTCTATAATAGCCTGCTAAACCCAGAAAGCTCCTGATCTCTGAAACTGACGTCGGAGCCTTCCATGTCTCAGCTGCAACAATCTTCCTGGGATCCACCGAGATTCCCTCTCCAGTAACTACATGGCCGAGAAACTCAACTCGGTCTAAAAAGAACTCACACTTCGACAATTTGGCAAACAATCTCTCCTGTCTCAGAATCCCCAAAACTGTTCGCAAGTGCTCTGCATGCTCCTCCGGCGTCTTCGAGTATATCAGGATGTCGTCGATAAACGCTATGACAAACTTATCCAGATACTGGTGAAATGTCTTATTCATCAAATTCATAAAGACAACTGGCACATTTGTGAGACCAAATGGCATCACCAGAAACTCGTACTTCGTGTTGAACGCCGTCTTCTGGATGTCTGCTGCCCTAACCTTCAACTGGTGGTACCCGGATC
Organism: Iris pallida; assembly: GCA_029216955.1. NCBI lineage: Eukaryota > Viridiplantae > Streptophyta > Magnoliopsida > Asparagales > Iridaceae > Iris > Iris pallida. The sequence goes on along the minus strand of JANAVB010024599.1, from coordinate 6,752,379 downwards.
TCAAGTCTATCATGGAAAACACCTTCGCCCCATTCAACTGGTCGAACAAATCATATATCCTGGACAGAGGATATTTGTTCTTGATGGTGATGGCATTCAAGGCCCGGTAGTCAATACACAACCGGACTGTACCATCCTTCTTAGGCACAAAGAGTACTGGCGCTCCCCATGGAGAAGCACTAGATCGAATGAAACCCTTTTTCAACAGGTCATCAATCTGCTCTTTCATCTCTACGGCCTCCTTGGGATTCACTCTATAGCAAGCCCGGGATACTGGTGATGAACCCGGTACTAAATCTATAGTGAACTCCACATCTCTGTCAGGCGGAAGTCCTGGAAGATCCTCTGGAAATACGTCCATAAACTCCCTAATGATAGGGTGTGGCGGTGCTAACTCCCCAACTGTCACACAACAGTTCGACTCTAGGCTGATCTCCGGCTCTGTCCTCCTGACACTGAATGGTGCTATACCTGGAGGACTGAACAAAATACTACCCTCATGACAGTCTATAGATGCATGGGCATAGCTAAGCCAGTCCATCCCTAATATGATATCATAACCGGGGAGTGGCATCACAAAGAATCGTCCCTCAAACTCTCTTCCGGCTATAGTAATAGAGCATCTATAGATAGCTCTAATATGCACTGGTCCTCCTCCCGTCATCACTCTACTAATCTCTGTAGTAGGTGTAGATACTAAGTGGTGTTCATGCATAAACTCTAATGACATGAAGCTATGAGATGCACCAGAATCAAACAAGCATAGAGCTAGAAAAGTATACAAATAAACATGACCAGTGATGACGTCAGCTAAGTAATCTGGCTCCGACACCTGTCCTGGCTCCGGCTCAAGGGCTAGGCTATAAGTCTACCCCTGAGGTCCCTTCTGCTGCTGCTGATGTTGCCCAAACCTCTGCTACTGTGTCGGAAGCGGCCCTCTAGTCTTCGCTACTAGGCAGTCTCGAAGCTGATGGGTGGCAGACCCACAAGCTAAACACTGCCTCAACCTCTTCCTACAAACGAAAGAGTCGTGGCCTACCCTCTTACAGAATGTACACAAGGTTCCCTTCTGCTGCTGCCGGGGTCCTGGGGCTCTAACTGGCGGGGTCGGGTGATGTGATGTGGGAGTATGATATGTCTGCTGGTGTGGCGTTGGCACTTTCTGCTGGAAAGCCTGGCACTTGGAGGGTCCCTCAATGTGTACAGAAGCCGGCCTCTTGCAAGACAGAAGATGCTCCTCAATGCTCTGGGCCAACTCTAGGCTCTGGTAGTAGTCAGTCGTACCGTTCGCCACTATAAAAATGCCAATGTCTGGAACTAGATCATGGCAAAACCTACGTGTCATCTCCTCTGGGTCTGCAACCAGACTAGGAGCGAAATGGCTCAGGCGACTAAACTCTGCCGCATACTCATCAACAGAATGGTTTCCCTGATGGATGTTCTGGAATCGTAGCCCCATGGCTACTCTAGCAGTGGTCGAGAAGAATTTCTTCTTGAACTGGGTCTTGAACTGATCCCAAGTGGCCCTCCCTCTCGCAAATAATGGCTCATTCCGGAACCAAACTCCTGCCAAGTCTATCAGCAGAAATCCTGCTGCCTCGACCTGGAGGTCATCCGGCATCCTAACTCCAAGGAGCTTCCTCTCTACCGAGTCTAGCCAGTCATCTGCTACTACTATACCCTCGGTCCCTGAGAACTCCTTGGGGTTCAGACCCATGAAGTCCTTGATCGTCCCCGCTCTCTGCCGTGGCTCTACAGGTGGTGGGACCACGGTACGTTCCTCAGAACGCTCCATGCTCTGGCAGAGTAGAGTAGTCTTCTCCTGATGGGTTGTTAGGAACCCCTGGATCAGAGTGAGCAGTTGGTTCCCATCGAGTGTGACGGAAGCCTGGGTAGGTATAGTGATAGGGGGAGGTGGAAGTATCGGGTCCTGCTGGGACTGCGATGTGGAAGGTGGTGGAGGCATCTGGGTTGGTAGATTTGTGGAGTGGAGGAGTATGGTAGGTGGAGGTGGAGGTGTATCAGTCAACTGGTCAGCTGACTGGATATGGAGTGCGCCATTCTCAGGTGTGACGTACTGGGATGAACGAGTAAGCACCATCTAATATAAAATAAAATGACTTATAAGGACTTGTTTAAAGTAAGCAATCATAGACAAAAAAATCTAATTATAATAGCAAGCATGTGATGAATTTTCCTATGTTGCAATCCTAGCATTCCTCTAGGTGCTCTAAGCATCATTCCTAATGTTGTCTAATTACCTTAAGTTCCTAATTGCAGGCATGCTTGGTACAATAACGTAACCAAACAATTTAAGTCAGGACCTGCATGGGCCACCACTAAAAACATGTCACGACCCGTTACCCAAATTGTTGGGCCGGGCCGAGTCATGTCCAGCTTACGCTTGAGATAAAGCGCAGTAAGCTGTTCTAGAAGTAACAAGATAAGACTAAATGTGCTAACAGTTCTAATAGTAATAAAGAGTCATAAATGCTCCAAACACAAAAGTCGTCTCATATAGAAATAAGTCCAAGTACAAGTCTGAAATGTAAAACTGGATACATGTCCAGTTACAAAATACGTAATCTAATACATGACTACACTAAATATCCCAAGCAACTACGCAAACTAGACGAGTTTCCCCGCAGGAACATCCTCGTAAAGCAAAGCCGGGTCCTCGGCAGTATCTCCATAATATAAGTCGCAGAGTAACTCCTCCTCAGTAAGGATACCTACAACGTTATCCTGTAAGGACGGGAGCAAGTACTGATTCTAACAAACTAAATATACGAAGCATGAACAGGAATGTAATAAACTGGAATCATGGCATAGCATGGTTTAATTGGTTCTTTTTAGAAATGACAACATATAGTTTAAAAGTTTAAAACTGTAGCATGTACGTGAATCGGTCAATAGGTGAATAGGATGTACATCGGCACATATTAAGTTTTTCTGACATGCACATACGTGCACGAACGGCATCGGTGTATATCTATACACAAATGCGGGGTCAGAACATACGGCAAGGTCACATATAGAATGTCACCGAGCGCGGTAAATACATACAAAAAAGAAGGTCATGATCACGTACACTACTAGCAGTTTTCCCATAACCCGTTATTTAAACATGTGAGAGATATGAGATACTGTCCTAAACATGGAAGAGACTGAAAGTAATACAACATGTAAAGTTCTAACTTGCTATCCCAAGGATCCGCATTTAACATGGTTGGTAAATCACAGTTTATTGTTATAGCAGTATGTAAAGTTTGTAGAAAGTACTTGCCTCTTGTTACGACCCGTACCCGCTTTTCGGATACGAAGCGTGTCCAAGCCCAGCTACGCATCGAGTGGACTCTAGCCCGACTCGAATACGTATAAGCTGTCAAGGTCATGGTAAACTACCAAATCATGGCAAACAAATCTATATCTCAATCCACAATAAGATAATAAACAAGAATAAACACTATGGGTCGTGGTCTGCAGCCCACTAGCATAAATGTCCGATAAGACTCTAAGGAAAATAACAAGAGTCTACAACTGAAACGAGAAACAGGATATCTCATGACAAGGAATGAAAAGCACGAGTGGATAATAAACACAATAACGATACCTGAATTCCACAAGCGTATCATTGCCTCCGTAATACCCACATGAATCGCAAATCCTCCGCCATCCAGAACTACTAGCTAACTCCATGCAATCGCTAAACCTGAGGAGATCATCAGGTCCTCAGAGGACATAGCAAGATATATAATATACATACCTATCTAACAGTTTTATCATGCACAAAAAGGGTAAACAAGAAAACGGGAACATGACCAATGACTACGAACACAAACACAGACACATAAATACGAACACGAACACTAGAACAACTACGCATAATGAACTGCCGAATGAACGAAACACGATGATCAATGGAAGAAACCAAACCCTCGTCCCGAGTGTGGACTCACTGGTTTGAACTAACACTAACCCTCGTCCCGAGTGTGGACTCTCTGGTTAGTTCACGGCAAGGCACCCTCGTCCCGAGTGTGGACTCTCTGGTATAAGTCAAGTTATAATCAAGTCAAAAAAGTCGTGGTGTAGGACTAGACGACTCTAACAAGGTATACATATGAGGCTAACACAGTGTAACAGATAGAAATATCATGACAGAGAGAATAAGAATGTACAGGCAACTAGAAACATGTAAAGTGAAACTATAACAGGAAAAGTGTACTAGACATGAAATAAAGCAATCACGAATGTAAGGAAAAAATAGCAGCGAGATGGTGAACATGCATATAAATTATACTATACAATGGAAGAACCAAACCCTCGTCCCGAGTGTGGACTCTCTGGTTTGAACTAACACTAACCCTCGTCCCGAGTGTGGACTCTCTGGTTAGTACTAACCCTCGTCCCGAGTGTGGACTCTCTGGTTAGTTCACGGTAAGGCACCCTCGTCCCGAGTGTGGACTCTCTGGTGCAAATACTACATCCTCGTCCCGTGTGTGGACTCTCTGATGTAAACACCCTCGTTCCGAGTGTGGACTCTCTGGTGCAAGTCAAGTCAAGTCTACACCCTCGTCCCGAACGTGGACTCTCTGGTGCAATAATCGGCATCCTAGTCCCTAGTGTGGACTCACGGATGTAAACAGATCAAGAAAAACACTCTCGTCCCGTGTGTGGACTCTCTGGTGCCAAGGACACAATATCAAGGATTTAGCAGTTCACTACACGCACTCGTTCTATGACACGACTCAAGCAAGGTACTGACGAGAAACTCCAAATGTGAAACACAAGGCCAAAACATGAACATGGCTATAAACAATAAAACAACTCCACAGAAAAAATAACACGAAAAAGCACATGTCCATAAATAATTCAAAAGCTGGAAACTGAAAAAAAATGCATGTAAATAAAACTGTAGAGGGAGATAAGGTATACTTGCCTGGAGGTTGCACGCAGATCCAATAACAATCTAGTCCACTGCTAAGCTATAAAGCCCAAATCATCACAACTATCTTCGAAAGCTGAAACAGACAGTGCCAACAGTCTCAGAATAGTCAAATTAGCTAGGATTGCCTGTCCTTAAGTCCAATTCTGGACACAGGGGCAAAATGGTAATTTCGGGCAAAAACGATGTCCGCCGTTGGACCCGCTTTGCACCGAAAAGCGTGCCAGAGTCAATAGTCTCTAAAGTCGTCAAACTATATGTCTATGGATCCAGTTTTCCGATACGAACCCAATCGTATGTCCAGAGTTGGATTTCGGCGAGCCGTGCACAAAATTGCCCGTTGAGTGGGACCATGGGGCCCGCAAAATGACGTATGATTCAACTGTCTCAGAATCGGACCAAACTTGGCATACAGGACCAGAAAAATGATATGGTTCTGTTGGCGCAAGTTTTGTCTCGATCTGACGAGCGTGCATAAAGTAATTGGAGAATTTGCAAAGTGCACGATACGGTGAATTTCGACGGATACGCATCAAATTCGTCGCGCACACGCGACCAATTTGAATTCCGTCAAAGCCCACACGACCACGAAACCGTTACGCAGCTTTTGATGCTTTCGGTTCACGACCACGTCGTCCCGATTGGCGTGACCTACGTCGTGTGGAACAATTTCAATGTTTTGAAAACAGATTTTTTGTCAACTTCGGGATTCGATTTCTCGACGCTCAGTCGATGATTTCAAATTCCGTAAGAAGGGATTCAAAGTCCTACATGTTGTCAATAAGTTTCTTCAAACAGAATCTTGAAATCGTGCATGGGTTGGAAGAAAACTGTCCGTGAACTAAGGTCGTTGGACTGATTTCGTACTCTGTTTTGGGCAGAGTTTTCGGGTTTTTGGGTTCGATTTCTCGGGCAACCTATCGCTTAATAATCCAATCTACCTAAAGGGAAATTAAGAGGTATATATTGGGTCCATACCTGAACAATCGGTTCGAAGAACCGTCGAGCGTGCGCGGAGAAAACGCCACACGAAGTGGCCTCGTCGCTGCTGCTGTGCGCTGATGAGTTGCACGCGCGCGCTGTTCTCGGCCTGTGGCCGGCCGCCAGCAGCGCACGGAGGCGCGCGCGGGGGTCGCCCAGCGGTGGCGTGGGAGGAACGCACGGTTTGGTTAGGGTTTGGCTGCGGTTTCTCTTCGTTGCGTATATATGTATACGTACAGTCGATGAGAGGGGGGTCGGGTTCGACTTGCTCTGTTTAGAGTTGCTGTGGGTTTGGGTATGGGGGAAGTTCGGGTTGGGAGTTAACGGGCTGGGCCTGGGGAGGATTAGGCCGGCTTTGGGCGCTTGGCTGGGATCCTATATACATAGCTAAATGTATATATACTTATATATATATAATCCATTATATATATAATCCCTTATATATATAATACATAAATATATCTGTATATATACGAATATATATATATATATATATATATATATATATAATATATATATACATACAAATATGTATAATATATATACACATACATATAATATATATATTCTCTATATATATTCTCTATATATATTTTCTATATATATATTCTCTCTATATATTATCTATATACACACCAAATACCTATATTCATATATATATATACACTCTTACATTAAAATGCTAAATATATATATTTACATATATAAATACTGTACATATACGTATATATAACAGTATATATATATAATAAAATATATATATACATATATATATAATATATATATATATAAAACATATAAACACAAACAAAAAGAAAAGGAAAGAAATAACAGCGCTGGGGGGGGGGGGTTTTGAACTCGACCCTCTGGGTCGGGTTCTTGAGTTGGGTCGGGCTGGCCAGGGGGTCAGCCCGCAGCTTGTGTTAGAGGGAGGGTTTCGTTTAATTTATTTAGGTTTTAAAGTTAATTTATTAAAACCCGATAAATCGAACCTGTGTCCTGACAGTTTGGGACACAGGAGTATATGTGTCCGTGCTAAGCACGACACGTACGGGTCATGAAATGCGTGTCCAGTCCTACCCTCGTGCTCGCCAGGACACGACGAACCACATATGTGTGCACGAGACACACACGACACTGATTCGACACTGCAACTTATGTGTCCGACTACTCGATGGGTTTCGAAAGCTCTGAACGGCGGAGGAAGCGTCGGGGCGGTGGCGCTCGGGCGGCGCTGGGCGTATCTCGTCACGGCGAATCGATTGGGGGTGGTCGATGACGTCGACGACTACGGTGGAGGCCAGACGGGGTTCGCCGGAGTTAGGGTTAGGGTCTTTGCTCGTCGGGGCGGTTGTGGGTGGGCTGGGTGGTCGTGGGGTTGTTCTAGGGTTAGGGTTTAGTCTAGGGTTCGTTTTATAGGGAAGGGAAGTCGGTTGGGGGCGTCGTGCTGGCCAGAGTCGGTCGAAAATGGCGGGGGACAGCCCGGTGGTCAGTCGTCGGTCAGTCGAGTCGTCGGGGGTGGGTAGATTAGGGTTTTACACTTAGGTCCTCGTAGTTTAGGATATTACCATAGGTCCTAACAGTAGGTAAATGCAATATTAAATTTGCATTCCGCATTAAAATAATTAACTAATTGCAAACTGACTTCTAAATAATTCAATAAATTGCAGATTGATATAAAAACAATTCTAAATATTACAAAATGATATTTTTATATTTAAAACTCATTTAAAATTATAGAAAAATTCCTAAAATCATATTAAAATATTTTAAGGCTAAATATGACATTAACAACTAAATAACACTAATTAAATAAATTTTTGAAAAACAGGGGCTCACAGTTTCAGCTAGACAGGATGGGTAATCAACTAACCACTGTGTTTGTGTATCATTCCCTGACCCCCCTTCTAGTGACTATTACTAATTCGATCCTCAAGTCATGGGTGAGTCTCAACTAATTTCCCAGATTGCTCAATAACTCAGTTATTCCATAACTCAGTATTGTCCCAGAAATTTAGTCAACCCTCTGATACAGGTCAAGTGTCTTATGGTAGTGTAAGAAAACACCTATTCAAATACATACCTTGCAGTAGGATAGGCATATGTGTGGTGACCCTGAACCCAGATTTACTAGGCCACCCAGTGTAATAGGTCAATTTGGATTCCCCTTTCGTATTTGATACAGGGTGCAAGTTTAGGGCTGTATAAGTATAGAAAGGCTAAGTGGTGTAGCACCTTGGTGGTAGTTGACCCCAGCCTAGGACCCAGGTATTCATATGGCAGCAGTCAAAGGTAATAAATCTTTTATTTTCATTATAGGAATTAGAGATATATACACTTTATGCTGACTTTACTTAACAAGGTTGTAAAGAACTCCTAGTGAAGGCTCAGTTCTAAATGCTCTACTTGGAAGATTATTCAGTAAGAGTTATTTTACATCGTGCATTCCTTATCCTAAGCAAGTCATACCTCAATTGGTTCAGGTCCAACATGTGCCCTTCATGATAAACATGATATAATGGTTATCCCCGTTCTCTCTTCACTTTTGTACTAGACTTTGTTCATCTTGCACAATAAGGTACAAGTAGTATCTACTGGGTTACCAAGAAGCTCACATATCAAAATCTACAGGTTACGAAGAAAATTCATATGACAGTATCCCTACTGTCTTGGAACTATGGTACGCCTACAAGACTCTGCCCTTGTCCTGTTTTTTCCAGTATCTGCAGGTATAAAATCTACCCTACCTCGTGTTGGCATGGAGAGTTTGGCCTATGATGGCCAAGGTTGTCCTGTACAAGGACATGGCCCCTACTAGGTTGCAGGTATTAAGTCATCCTATTCATGTGACCATGACTCCATATCTTGTGTGAGACACAGGAAGAACCCCAAGATGTTAGCCTACTCTACCATACTCTGTTATCAAGGTGTACCCCCTTTGATATTTTCGACCCAAGAGTAAGATGAGGATTATCCATTGTTCATCATACAAATTTTTATATCTAGTACAATACTTCAGAATCCTGGTCAGCATCAATGTTCAGAGCTTCACATGTCTCTACCTAGGAATTACATCAAGTATCTACGATCCCTTCCCTTCTAATGTGTTGTAAAAGAAATAGTAATTTGACATACCAAAAAGGGATGATGAACTTACCTTTGGTCGTACAGAACTTGACCTCTTCCAGGCTCTTGTTCAATGGTCATTTACGGCAGGGAAGATGTAGATGGTCAGGGTTTGAGAAGGGGAAACATAGGAGCATCATCACGTATATATATACCCAGGTGATATGAATGGGATCAAGGGAAAATAAAAGGGATTCAAAAGATTTGAATTGATCCTGCTTATCCAATGTGCTGGTGACAAATCTTTAGTGCTTGATTTGAATTAGGACTAAGGGTCCTATCCTGATGAAGTTTGAATTCAAAAATTATCACTAAGGCCCCTGTGAAAACTTCTATTGCAAGGAAACCCCTCCCCCCCATGGTTTGTTTTACAAGGGTCCACTTCTCCTTGATTCATTAGAGATTTAAGCCATCTCTCATATTGAATCAATCCAACTTCTAGGAGTCGGCCAGTAACACAAGAAGTTGAGTTTGAATTTGTGACATTTGCACTATAGCCCCTGTTAATTCCTAAATTCCCCTTTTGAACCCTTATTTGATATTTTAAGTAAAATAAACAATAAACATAGCAATTATATAATAGACAAATAAAACGGTATAACTTAATAAATAGATAAAATAAAAAATAAAATAAAAAATTGGTCAAGGGGTTGACAACTCTACCCCCCTTAAATAAATTTCGTCCTCGAAATTTAAGGAGTTGCGATCTACTAGAATGAATAGTCTAGTACAAACTGTTGTAAAGAAGTTCAAAAGTCTAATGTGGCCTATCTATAATACTGTCAATTCTACTGGAAATTCTTGCCAGCTGCTCCTTGCGGTGTTATCACACCCTCCGTGGACATGACATAAGCTTGTCCTTCCTGTGCGGCTGGAAATGGTGGTACAGTCGCATTTTTCTTCGGGCAATCTCGAGATAGATGTTGGTCGGATCCGCAAGTATAGCACAACCTCAACCATCTTCGGCAGTTTTCTTGGATGTGGCATCTCTTCTTGCAGTACTGGCAGGTGGGAGCATCTTGGACTTGTTGTGAGGCTGCTCGTGGTTGCTGATGATGCGGCTGTGCTGAGGTCTTCTCAGAAATATTAGGGCGTTTCGCTGGTGCTGATTGGTTGTTGCCTCCTCCGAATGCGTCTCGATTCCTCTTCGGCTTGTGACTCAGTTCTTCTTCTACAGCTTGGGCGACTTCTAGAATCTCCTCGTAAGTGGTGGCTCGATTGGTGGCGATGGCTAGGCGAATCTCATGAGATAGTCCCTTTCTGAATCGTCGTACCTTGTCTTCAGGGTGCTGACCAAGTTCTCTGCAAAGCGGCTGAGACGAGAAAACTCTGATGTGTACTCGTCGACGGTGTGGTTGCCCTGCTCTAGGTGCTCGAACTGTCTAATCAACTCCTCTTGCGCTACGTATGGATAGAATTTCCTCTTGAACAGTCGCTTGAACTCCTCCCAAGTTACGTCTGGAGCAGAGAATCGGGGCTCGCCTTGGCACCATGTCCGTGCGATGTCAAAAAGCTGTCCACTGACTGACTCGATCTTTAGATCTTCGGGGACTCGGGCCATCTTCAGATACCTCTCAACGTTCTCCAGCCATTCATCAGCGTAGATAATCCCCTCTGTCCCATGAAACTCTATGGGCCTAAAGTCCATGAAGTGCTTGGGCATCCCAGGTTGCTGTCGGGGAGCCTTCCTCTGCTGGAGAGCCTCTCGCAAGGTATCGGAAAGATGTTGGCCTGCTGCTATAAAATTCCCAGGAAGGTAATGTTGTCCAGTACCGGTGGCGGGGGCAGAGCAGGTGCCGGGTACATCGTTGGCGCGGGATGCATAGTAGGTGCTGGGTACATGTAGGGTGCCTGCTGCATCATAGGAGCCGGATACATGACTGGTACTGGATATGGAACCCCTGGCGGTAGGACAGATGCTGGTGGCAGACCGGGTGCTGGTGGTGGAGTCTGCGGAGGAAACTGCAAAGGTGGCAGAATGTCGTCTCTACGAAATCTCGAGAACTGCGGCTGCGACGGATTGCCCATATGAGTGAGCTGGCCTCCTTGTGTTGGTGGAGTCATGTACGTGAAAAAACCTCCTGTAGCCGGTGGAGTGTTCAGTGCAGCGTTGTTCCTGTCTTGAGAGTTCATATTAACTGTAACAAGAAAATACTTTAGCCGTTTGAAGATATTTTCAAGCAGGATGCAAATCAAGGATTCAATGAAATCAAGGACTAGAGGCCAATAATGAGTCAAGACATATGGATGAGATCCTAAGTGTCTAATCCTATTCGTAGGCTCACGACGGTACAGTGACGTAACCGAAGTGATTAACGTTGACCTGCATGGGCCACCAAAAAAACTTGTCACGACCCGCACCCGCTTTTCGGATACGAAGCGTGTCCAAGCCCAGCCTACGCCGCAGTGTCGGCGGTAGAACGTTGTCTATACTCACAAGTCACTGAATCTATAATCACGGAGAAATCTATATCTCATCCACAGAATAATCAAGACACAATCAAGATCAATAAATATCCATGAAACTAAGCAATAATGAATATAAACTGAATGTATCCAAAATCAATGTCACGTCCGGTGGACACAAATCCACTACTAGTAGACGAAAAAATAGAGAAATACATGAAATGAACCAATTGAGTACAACCTGCTAACCAAGTAACCTCAACTGCAAAGCACCGTGATCTGAAGCTAACTCAAATCCACTCGTCTGCTCCTGACTCAAACTCGGCTAACCTGAGGAGATCATCAGGTCCTCAGAGGACATAGCAAGATACATAATATACATGCCTATCTAGCAGTTTTATCATGCTCAAGCAAATAAACAAGAAAGAACAAGTACAAGACAAATAACTACGAACACGAACACAAACACAAACACGAACATGAACACGAACACGAACACTAACAACTACACATAAATGAACTGCCGGATGAACGAATACACGAGGTCAATGGAAGAACCAAACCCTCATCCCGAGTGTGGACTCACGGGTTTGAACTAAGCACTAACCCTCATCCCGAGTGTGGACTTACGGGTTTGAACTAAGCACTAACCCTCATTCTGAGTGTGGACTCACGGGTTAACTCACGGCAAAACACCCTCGTCCCGTGTGTGGACTCTCTGGTGACAACGAACACGACAAACACCCTCGTCCCGAGTGTGGACTCTCTGGTGCACCAAAACAACCCTCGTCCCGAGTGTGGACTCTCTGGTTGTGCAAAACGATAATCAAGGCTATGGCAGTTCACTACACGTACTCGTTCTATGACACGACTCAAGCAAGGTACTGACGGGAAACTCCAAGTGTGAACCACAAGACCAAACATGAACACGGCTATATGCAATGGAAACAACTCAAAAGAATATAATACGAATAGCACATGTCCATAAACAATCAAAACTGGAAAATGAAATATAATGCATGTAAATAAAACTGTAGAGGAAGGCAAGGTATACTTGCCTGTGGTCCTGAGCTGCAGATATAGGTTACAATACGTAACAGTGTCCAAGTATCCTGTTTAAGAATTTATAATATGAGTAAGACAATTGTAAACCATGATAAATTACCTACTAGTCTCTAGTTCTATTTCCAGACCAAGTTCGGTTTTATAGCCTGTCAGTATTCTAGGGTACTCCTGATTCTTTTTGTTACAGAAACTTGACCCTAGAGTCAGCCCACAGGCAAAACCTTGTGTCTACTATTTTCCCAGGAGCTTCTCCTAAGGGGAAGGCCCTTACTGTCATACCTCATTCAAACTTGCGCCTGTAGGGTAAGGGTATCCTCTGATACAGGGGAGACTTGGGTTTCAGCTAGGCAGGATGGGTAATCAACTAACCACTGTGTTTGTGTATCATTCCCTGACCCCCCTTCTAGTGACTATTACTAATTCGATCCTCAAGTCATGGGTGAGTCTCAACTAATGTCCCAGATTGCTCAATAACTCAGTTACTCCATAACTCAGTATTGTCCCAGAAATTTAGTCAACCCTCTGATACAGGTCAAGTGTCCTGTGGTGGTGTAAGAAAACCTATTCAAATACATACCTTGCAGTAGGTTAGGCATATGTGTGGTGACCCTGAACTCAGATTTACTAGGCCACCCAGTGTAACAGGTCAATTTGGATCCCCCCTTCGTATTTGATACAGGGTACAAGTTTAGGGCTGTATAAGTAGAGAAAGGCTAAGTGGTAGCACCTTGGTGGTAGTTGACCCCAGCCTAGGACCCAGGTATTCATATGGCAGCATTCAAAGGTAATAAATCTTTTATTTTCATTATAGGAATTAGAGATATGTACACTTTATGCTGACTTTACTTAACAAGGTTGTAAAGAACTCCTAGTGAAGGCTCAGTTCTAAATGCTCTACTTGGAAGATTATTCAGTAAGAGTTATTTTACATCATGCATTCCTTATCCTAAGCAAGTCATACCTCAATTGGTTCAGGTCCAACATGTGCCCTTCATGATAAATAGGATATAATGGTTATCCCCGTTCTCTCTTCACTTTTGTACTAGACTTTGTTTATCTTGCACAGTTAGGTACAAGTAGTATCTACTGGGTTACCAAGAAGCTCACATATCAAAATCTACAGGTTACAAAGAAAATTCACATGACAGTATCCCTACTGTCTTGGACCTATGGTACGCCTACAAGACTCTGCCCTTGTCCTGCTTTTCCAGTATCTGCAGGTATAAAATCTACCCTACCTCGTGTAGGCATGGAGAGTATGGCCTATGATGGCCAAGGTTGTCCTGTACAAGGACATGGCCCCTACTAGGTTGCAGGTATTAAGTCATCCTATTCATGTGACCATGACTCCATATCTTGTATGAGACACAGGAAGAACCCCAAGATGTTAGCCTACTCTACCATACTCTGTTATCAAGGTGTACCCCCCTTTGATATCTTTCGACCCAAGAGTAAGATGAGGATTATCCATTGTTCATCATACAAATTTTTGTATCTAGTACAATACTTCAGAATCCTGGTCAGCATCAATGTTCAGAGCTTCACATGTCTCTACCTAGGAATTACATCAAGTATCTACCATCCCTTCCCTTCTAATGTGTTGTAAAAGAAATAGTAATTTGACATACCAAAAAGGGATGATGAACTTACCTTTGGTCGTACAGAACTTGACCTCTTCCAGGCTCCTGTTCAATGGTCATTTACGGCAGGGAAGATGTAGATGGTCAGGGTTTGAGAAGGGGAAACATAGGAGCATCATCACGTATATATATACCCAGGTGATATGAATGGGATCAAGGAAAATAGAAGAGATTCAAAAGATTTGAATTGATCCTGCTTATCCAATGTGCTGGTGACAAATCTTTAGTGCTCGATTTGAATTAGGACTAAGGGTCCTATCCTGATGAAGTTTGAATTCAAAAATTATCACTAAGGCCCCTGTGAAAACTTCTATTCAAGGAAACCCCCCCCCCCCATGGTTTGTTTTACAAGGGTCCACTTCTCCTTGATTCATTAGAGATTTAAGCCATCTCTCATATTGAATCAATCCAACTTCTAGGAGTCGGCCAGTAACACAAGAAGTTGAGTTTGAATTTGTGACATTTGCACTATAGCCCCTGTCAATTCCTAAATTCCCCTTTTGAACCCTTATTTGATATTTTAAGTAAAACAAACAATAAACATAGCAATTATATAATAGACAAATAAATTGGTATAACTTAATAAATAGATAAAAAAAAATAAAATAAAAAATTGGTCAAGGGGTTGACACACACATATCACAGCCTACATATTTAGACTTATTGTATGGAACACCCAGTGAGCGGCTAGAAGGATCAACGGACTTTCAGTCAAGGGAACAACTTAAAATAGTTTGGAAGCAACACGGAATAATCGTAGAAGCACTATGAGTCATTATAGAGGCAACTTTGATTTCATCGTGGAAGCAACTTTGAGTATTCGTGGAAGCAACTTTGATTAACCGCGTAAGCAACTTTTGAATAATCGCGGAAGCAGTCTTTGAATCATCGCGGAAGCAGCTTAGAATCATCTTAGTAGCAACATTGATTTAAAACAATCGAATAAGAATCCAAGGACGTAAAGCGTGCTCTGATACCATTATGTCACGCTCCGATCCCGGAGGATCGAAAACTAGCTACTGGGCGTGATGCCGTACAAGTCTAGATTGTACTTGTACAAGGTAAAACCATTACAGTTCCTGGTATTTCTCAGAAAACATTGAATAGTACAGCAAAACCAAGCAGATAAATTTAATTCAAACAAAATATGAAGAAATGTATGTCTTTATTGATAATTGTACAGATTACAAGACTTGTAGTAGAATACAGAGTTTACAACTGATTACAAGACTCTTAAATAGCCAACTGAATGTGTACACTTACCCTTTAGGCTACAACTGAATATGCCAACTTCTTTACAATAAACTTGCTAATTTGGCTATAATCTCACTGGTACAACTGAGTTACACTGTTCCATACATTATGTCCCGTATAGCATAAGATATCCTTGAAAGAAGAGCTTCTGCACACCATCCGAATCATCGATGCCAAGTACTGATCAAACGATTTCCCCTATACGCAAGCACCTGTAATATTGCCCACAGCGTGGGTCAGTACATTATCAATGTACTGGCGAGCGGTGCTAGGCCCAACTCACCTAAGAAGACAACACTAAGTAATTATGTTATAGAACATTATTAACAGTGGTCTTTCTCGTTGCCTTAAGATCAATTTCATGTTTGTATCCGATAAGAAGTAAACCATGCAAATCTCATAGCCAACATAATTTAAAGCATACAGATATCACCCTTTGGTGACTCTTACCTACGGTCGTGTAGCCATCCTGTACATTTATAATACTTACTCAGCCTGCACAAGACATTGTTAGAAACAATATCATGATTCGATATAAATATCACCGTTCAGGTGATTCTTACCAACAGTCGACATCCTTTTCTGTATTTGAGTAATAACTTACTCTGCCTGCATAAGACAGCATTAGCACTGGACCTATCTATATGAAGGTCACTGACGACATGCCATCTTGGACCATCTTATAGGCGAACGGCTAACTCCGAATGGGGTGCGAATCCATGGAAGGTTTTCGAAATGCCGTGCTACTACTTCAGCACCATGGGATTTCGGTATCCTTTCAGTGGGTGGTAGAAAGCCCCCACTGCAAGTCCTGAAATCTCGATGTCAGTACGTCGACACCATCCTTGTTCTCCCTAGGATGAACCGGGTCCGTGGCCGCGGATTACCGTTCTGGGAACTACCTTGTATACAAGTTTGTCCATGACTATGCAAGTATATGCAACTTATCTAAGAAGAAAACATATAATGCATGATAAGGAAAACTAAGTAATTCAGCCACCATTCTCATTCGTATTGCCATCTTGCCATCTTTCTAGGGTTTTGGCGTAATCAACATTCTACATCGGCGACGGGATAATAGAATGTTGTTACCCAATTTCTTTGCCACATCTTTGATACCATACATCTTTTCAACCAACTCAATGTACTCACCGTCCAATCCGTTGGGACTTAGCATCTGTTTTAGCATACATTCATTCGAACGTAATTCAAGCATACTCACTGTCCAGTTCTTAGGTCTTAACATCTGTGTTACCATCTATTCGTCGAGCCAAGGCTCGATATACTCACCGCCCAAGTATTTGGGACTTTGCCTTCATATGTCATATAATTCATCGCAACATCGTACAAGTATACAATTTATCTAGCAATATAGTTTACGTTCAGGTGATTATTTATCTTTCATTATCTTTGTAAATTCCATTGAAGGTGTTATTGAGCAACTCAGTAAGAAACATCGCATACTATCCTTTATTTTAAGCGTGAAGCTAAAGGATCTTCGAAGGGTTCAATACTACTCACATTATAAGATGATTCCTGCCATGATCGCATAGCCTTCCAAGCGATCCTTCGCATATTCCCAAGTCCAACAAGGCTTCATCGAACCAACCATCCATCATAAGGCATCTTGTGGGTCGGGGCACTACACCTGGTCCGTAAAGAGTTATGCAAGTCCATCTCGGTAGGACACAAACTTTTGTGCGTGACATTCTCTCCTACATGTTTCGTCGACGCCCTCGTCGACGGGTGCACCAAGTCTCGGGACGAGGTCCACTCTCATAGGCATGGTCACTGCGCATCGCCCCTCCTTTGAGCATGTCGTGCGACACCTCCCAGACTTGTCCATCTTCTTCTTGTAATGCCCATGGTTTGTATTACGTATTTCGGTATACGTGTACGTATCTGACCCGTATTGTATGTCTCCCTGCTTGATTTATTTTGGCATTTTATTGATTGGTTCATCTTGGTTCAGTTCGGCTTGTTGGCTTAGTTCGATTTTGTTGGAGAACCAACCCACCCCACCTACCACCACCTTCTTCATTTATATCCCACCATACATTTCTCTCTCCACATTAACTTTCTTCTTCCCTACCATAACTTCTCCACCAACCTGAGAGAGAGAGAGAGAGCTTAGGCAAGTGCATCTTGCTTCACGGGGGAACTCCATTTTTATTGTTCTATTGTCTTTCTCATGTGTTTCTAACCCACTTTAGTACTTAGCATTTTTCATTTCCGTGATTAATTTCTTGTAGATCTAGCTTTGTGGTATTTTCGATTTTTATGAGTATTGATCTATCAGCTTGTATATTTTTGCTAGTTGATGGATTCCATGTTGTAGAGAATTCCATTTTACTCAAATTTGACCTACGGGAGTCTGGATTTGGGTTCCCATTGTTGTTTGGAGGAGCATGGAGGCCATGGTATTTTTTATGAACATGTTCTCTGTGGGAGCCATTAATTGCATTCTTGGCCGCATATGCACATTTTTTGTGCTTAGCCGCATATGCACTGTGCTTGCATTTAATTGAATTTGCATGTATTTGCATGCAACTTGCCTGGGCCGCATAG
The DNA here is from genome assembly GCA_029216955.1 of Iris pallida. Lineage (NCBI taxonomy): Eukaryota > Viridiplantae > Streptophyta > Magnoliopsida > Asparagales > Iridaceae > Iris > Iris pallida. Next base: position 6,734,394 of record JANAVB010024599.1, on the reverse strand, counting down.
GCCATTCTTGACCGCATAGCCATTTGTTATTTCTGGCCGCATATGGCCTTAGCCATTCTTGACCGCATGGCCTTGCAAACATTAATTGCTTGCATGCATGCATTAATTGCTTGTATTAAATAATTGCCATTAGTATTAAACAATTACTTGGCCTTAGCATTAATTGCATTTGCATGCTTTATGCAAGCAGTAGCTTGCATGGGTATTAATAAGTTAGCTGTATATGGCTAGTTGCATTTAATGGCCGAAATGACCAGTTGCTATTTTGTTGAGCCGCATATGGCCAACTTTAAATATATTGGCCGCATGACCATTTAATCTCCTGCATGCATAAGAATATTTAATAATGGCCAGCTTGCATGCTTAAATATTTGCTTGGCCGCATGAGCAAATTGTACGGCCGCATGCAGATGCCAATAGTGAGCCGCATATGGGAGCATGGGAACAAAGCTTGCCGCATGTTGTATTAATGCATTAGATTAATGCATGCAAGCATGCATCAGCCGCATGAGGGATTAATGCATTATATTAATGCATGCAAGCATGCCTTAATATATTAATGCATTAGCTGAGTACTTTTGCATGGCAAATTACTAAATGCATTAGTTTAAGTATATTTGCATGACCTTTGTTTAAATGTATTAAGCAAGCATCAGTTCCAAGCAGTAGTTGCATGCTTGCATGCTTATTCATTTCGGCCGCATGGCACGGCCTTTCAATAAATGCATGCAACTGTTGCATGCCTTTTAGCAATTGCTTTTGGCCAACTAAAGTGAGCCGCATATGTATTCTTGAATTCTTTAGTGAATTCTTTAGTGAGCCGCATTCAGCACTTTGCATCAGCACATGCAAAGTGAGCCGCATATGCATTAGAAATTAATGCATCATCACATGCATTCTTGCTTGGGAACCATTGTAGCCGCATGGGAATTCTTTAGCTGGCCGCATGCTTATATATATATATATATATATATATATATATATATATATATATATATATATATTTGTATGGCCTTATATATTTGCACGAGCTGGCCGCATGCTGGTATATATATTTGTATGGCCTTATATATTTCTTGGCCGCATGGCCATTGGCCATTATTTATTCATGGCCGCATGCACATCTACGTGCTTAGCTGCATGCACGTTTATTTCTAGGTAGCCGCATGCACGTTAATATTTATGGCCGCATAGGCCATTATTAATTGCACTTGGCCGCATGGAATTGTTTATCAGCCGCATGCACCTTGCATGTGCTGGCATGCTTAAATATTTAAACTTTCTCCTGAGCCGCATAAGCCCTAGCGATTTGCTGGCCGCATGTAATAATTTTTCCTGAACCGCATGAGTCCACGGCCCTTGCCCCAGCTAATATTTAATTACCACATGTATGCTTGTGCCAAATTTAAGTGTGTTCCCTGACACGATGGTGACCCGTTGTGGTGCACTTTTGACAAATGACATGACTTGATAGTGGCCCAACGTGGCGTACTCTGACAAGTAAACTTGACATGATAACTGGACATGACATGATAGTGGCCCGACGTGGCACACTCCTGACAGTGAATCTGACATGATATTTCTCGAAATGTTGTTGCGACGGCTAACCTGACATGACAAGTATGAATAACCTGGACACTGTGGGCGATTGTGCTTGTACAAATGAACCCGTCTTGTCTTGCATCATGTCTAGGACAGGGACCCCTGAGTACCACGGTCAAGGGTACCTACTAAAAAGGACTAAGGCTAATAACTAGAATAACACAGTAGTCATGAAAAGATTTTCCAGCTACAGGCAATTCCGTTATCTGGGTGCCCCACTTGGGATCTGTAGCCTGCTGTCGAGTAGGGCACATTTCCAGCACACTGTCATGTGTTGCACCCTCTATGTCACCTAAGGGTACATACGTTTCCTGGACGATGTACCCACTTGAATTCAACCCCTAATTGCGTCCGGATAGCCTGGATGGTCTGCAGGGCTTGTGGCTGTTGGAATAATTTACTGCATCTTGCTAGTAACTAGGCCTGTGATAACCCTAGTTAGTTAAAGTATCAAGCCGTACTTATTGCTTGGCTTATTGCTTGGCCGTGATTGTTGGATGAGGAATAATCAGTCCAGTCTTGTCTTGATCCTGTACAAGATTGTTACATGTCCTGATTTCTTATTTTATCTTGCCGATAAATGGTAGGAGAAACCAAGTTCTGCTCAGACGAAGGGTTACAACTCCGGTCCTTGTTTGGTTTACGGGTTGTAACCTGGTTATCTGAATAGTCCCATGGTTATCTCATCGTATATCACATGTCATGCTTTTTCTTAATTACTGTCTTTTTTATAATATTATATTCTTGTGCTAATTGCTGGTTTTAGTTCCTAAGTGAAGCCTTCTTTGTGGCACTTGCTCTTTCTGGGGTCTGACCCAGCTGGTTTTGTATGGCCAGATATCGGAGCAGCTCCAGAGGATCTACCGACTTTCCAGCCAGATGGTGACCACTAGACGGAATCCTGGCAACGAGTGAGTTTATTTTGGCTCTCCCACTCTATTGTAAAATTATTCTTTTGAGGCGTTTAGCCGCCAAGCAAGTGTTAGCTCGTGTACATTTTACTTACTGTCTGCTACGGGCTGTAACATGATTGACAGATCCTAGGGTTGATCATGTATGACTAAACTCTTGCTAGTCCTCATATTTTGTAACGACTAGCTTCATGATCAGCTGAATATGTAATGTTTGGGATGCCTTACTATTGTGTATTTGGTGATCTTACATCTTGTAACATTTATTTGCTTGCTTGTGATTGAGACACTAGGCTTGTTCATGACCATAAGAGATTGTTGGCTTGTAGTTAAACCCTCATATATCTAGACAGCCGTGACCGTATAATGAGGTAGATTCCATTTCATTATACGTAGCTGGCTATGTCTGCCCCCGTTCTCCAGTATTCTGGTTCTGGGGCGTGACACTTCTCAAGATCGGAAGCAAGCTGGTTCACCGCACCAACTCTGGCCTCGGTCTGTGCCCTCTTCGGCACAGGACGAATCTCGTGCGAGCTATCGAGTCGCTAATCCCCCTCTTTCGTGGTTGTACTTGGTTTTGCACACCTCTGCGCATGCGAGTCCCATTGCAAGTCGGTCGACCTAAATGTCCCCCACGAGTAACTCCTTGCGCGAGTTACTCCGCGCGTCGCTTCTGCCTCCGCGCAGCTTACGACATGCTTCTCTGCACTCGTGTCCAGTCTGGTAGCACGATCCACCCTCCGCGGAAGTGGTTCCTTGGGACACCCCTTTGTAACACCCTTGTTCTCGTACGAAAGGCCTTCCTCCTCGAAGCATTCCTTCCTCTCGAGCACCGCTAGGTATGTCGTCGCCATTTTGCCACCTCTATTGAGCTGAATAGCGGAGATAGATTTTTCGTTCGAAGGCTTGCCTCGTGCAGCTTTCACCATGCACGATGAGCCTTCCTCCATAAAGCCGACAACTCCCAAATGTGGCATAGGAATCGCCTTACCCGCGATAAGGAAATCCATGTCAAGTATCATCTTGAAGTCATCCAGCGATGCAACGGTGAAATTGGCAAACCCGACCAATTCTCCACTGCTCTGCGGACTCCCTTGACTACCCCCTGCACGGGATGCGCCTCCGCATTGACCTCCTTCATCATGCTCGGATCTTCCTCCAATGCTAGATATGGTGCTATCATTGTTATTTATTTTTTGATATATTTGGAGATTGATTTACTGTCATATGTGTGGGACCAACTTTCTACTCTTTATTGGCAGCAGGAGTAACCAGTAGGGGTGAGCATGTAACGATTGGAAACCCCAAAGCGGTTGATTTCTCGGTTATAGGTCCGGTTCGGTTTGGAGATTTTAAATTTTAAAATATCGATTTGGTTTTCGATTTTTTGGTGATAGGCTAGGTTTTTTGTTTGAAATCTTGAAATATCAGTTCGATTTTCGATTTTTTGTTTTGTTTTTGGTCTGAATAACTGAACCGAACCGAAAATCGATTTAGATTCAATAATCTACCAAACTACCCTCAATTTATATAATGTTCTCTAACCCTATCTAAGTGTACTCTTTCCTTCCATTCTTTATTGGCACTTGTTGTCGCTTCTTTGAGCGCGCTCTCTCTCTCTCTCTCTCCTCTCTCTCTCTCTTTATATATATATATATATATATATATATATATATATATATATATATATATATATATATCCTCAATCTATACTATTTTTTTACTCTTCGTAATTGTAATAATTCATAAATGCAACAATGTCATAATTTTATTTTTAAGATTTGTTATTTAATTGGCTCATTTGCTAAAATGTGGAGGTCCGATATATTGGCTCATGAAACCGAACCGACCAAAAATCGAACTGATTCGGTTTTGTTCGATTTTTTAAAAATTGTTTGATTTTCGGTTTTGAGAAATACGATTTACGGTTATTTCGGGTTTTATATCTTAGATTCAGTTTGAATCGAATTATTGCTCACCCCTAAGCAGGAGATTATTAGTGATTTTTTTTCTTTTTCTTCCTAATGTGTATTTAGTGAGAAAATCAATAAATTTATCCACTTGGGGATATTGTTAAAATATATTATTCAAAAAATAATATTTTTGTAAGGAATGAAAAGAGAAACATACGTACAAATCTCAGAAAGAAAATCTTTGTGGGAGCTTTTGGTAAGCAATTGCAGTATTTTGGATAATTTTATATTCTAAAATTCTTATATTAAATTTTGTGTATTTGATGTTATAAATAAATCACGATAAATATAATATTTTTGAGCATTGAATTGTCCATGTCTTACAAAATTATATTATAACAATCTAACCTAGTCTATTGTTTGGTCTAGTTGAGTTGTATTGTCCATGTCCATGCTTGGTTTTTGTCGGATTCGTGCTTTGGTCGAGTGAGGTTCATGTCGGGTCTGTGTTAGGTATGACTTCAAGTTTTGGTCGAGTGAGATTTGGATCTAGTCATGTTTGAGTCAAATCTAGATCAAGCTTTGGTCGAGTTGGATTTGGTTCGATCCCTAATTAAATTTGGTTCAATTATCAAATTGAGAGTAGTTTATGCGAGTTCAAAAATACGGTTGTTATTCCTATAAGGTGGGAATAACGAATACTCATCTATCGCCATTGTAGTAGTTTTTTTTTCCGTATGGTGAGATGTCACGTATGGTGAAATGTCATGGGAATAGTATTTTTCCATATGGTGGGATGTCATGGAAATATTGTTCCTCCATATGGTTGGAATATGATGTCCAAAAATATGTTATTTTTGGGAGTTCTTCATTGACCAAACACCAAATATGGTAATATGGATGAGAATAATGTATTCAATATGTATTAGTCCATAATATGTATATTACACCAATATGGAATGTATTTATCTTTAGGTGCAGTGAAAGAATCACATTTGGGTCATGATGAGGAGTCAAGAATGAGGCCTTTGTTTGACAATGATTTCTAAACCAAGGTTACAGTTTTGTTTACATTCATAATTTGGGGGTTTTATTTATAATTTTGTCATAATGTGCAGGCATTTTTCATAGTTTTATCACCGAGTAACCACGGAGTCCACCGAGTTAGCACAGAGTCAAATCAAATTTAAACCAAATCTTAATTTGTAATGACTAAGTTAAATTTAACTATAAATTCTTACCCTTTCACTGGACATAATAATAACTAATATTTATGTACGCATTGTTGATCACTAAAATTTAAAACATGACTTAATTTGATCTCACTGCTAACTTGGCCGACTCGGTAGTAATGATACTAAAATAAATAAAAAATCAGTAATTTAAAGATTTTGATAGTATACTTCAACAAATTTAATTATGTGAACCAATTTTGTTGAAACTAAAAACAAAAGATTATTGTAAAACAAAGAAATGGAGATAGAAAAATGGAGGAAATTGTTTCTTCATTCACTTATCTCAATCATCTTGAGAAGAGCCCTTTATATAGGCTTACAATGGAGGTTTAACATCATCATGATAATTAAAGGAGAAATGCTAAAAGACATAAGTTATGGATAACCAAATGTCATAGGTTATGGATAACCAAAAGACATATGTTATGTACACTAAATAATAATGTGAATTATCCATATTTACAACACTCTCCATTGGATATTCACCATTAATTAGTTGGTGGTGTATGCGCATTTGTTGCCTCGTTAAAACCTTACTAAGAAAAATCTAGTGGGAAAAAGCTTAGTCAAGGAAAAAGAGTACAACACGCAAAACTCAAAAATATTCTTCATGAGTCATACTCCCCCTCGATATAATGGATTTGCTTGACTTCGGTTGACCACTTTCGTCCTTTGGAGTTCATGTGCATAAAATAATTTTTGGTAGAAGCTGCTTATTCGATCTCCTTTGATGAATCCCTCTCGAAATTGTGTAATGCAAGCCGTATTGTCTTTGAATATTATTGTAGGCTCACCTGTAACTGTGAGTAGTTGCCAATTTGCTCTTATATGATGAATGATTGATCGCAAGCACATACTTTCTCCTGTTGCTTCTTGTAATGCAATTAATTCTGCATGGTTAGAGGAAGTTGCTACTGAACCTTGCTTTGTTGGTAGTCAAGATATAGCTGCATGGTTATTAATAAACACATAGCCTGTTTGGGAGCAACCCTTATGAGGGTTAGAAAGATATTTGAATATGTACAACCAACTAGAAAAAAATTGTTAGTGGAATCACATTTATAAAATAATCTCATGTTAGTTGTTCCATGAAAATGTCTCAATATGTGTTTAACCCCATACTGATGTCTAAGTGTAGATGCAAAAACTATATCTAGATAATAAATTAACAGAAAATACAATATCCGATCTTGTACATTGGCTCGATATAGTAGTGCTCCAATAGCACTTAAATACGACATTTCTAGACCAAGAACTTTTTTATCTTCTCTCTTTGGTTGTAATGGACATTTATCCAAATCCAACCTGCGTACAACCATCGGTCTACTTAGTGGATGTACTTTATCCATTATGAATCAGTTCCAAATTCTTTCAATATATCTGAAATGATGCACTAATATCCCACTGGAGCTTCGTTCTATTTACAAACCGAGACCAAGCTTTGTCTTTTCCCAAGTCTTCATTTCAAACTCATTCTTCAAATAGTTTGCAGATTTTTCTAATTATGTAGGAGACCTGATCAGGTTTTATATCATCCATATATACTGCTACTATTGAGAATTCATTTCCGAATTTCTTAATGAAGATACATGGGTAAATTTGACTATTTTATATCATTCTTTAGTCAAATATATGATAAGACGATTATACCACATTCTTGTGGATTATTTCAACCCCATATAATGCTCGTCTAAGATTAATTAAACACATTCATTTTGACTTAGTCTCTGGCATTGTAAATCCTTCTGAAATTTTCATATAGATGTCAATATCTAAGTCTCCATACAAATATGCAGTTACAATATCCATAAATCTTATATCAAGATTTTTAGAAACTACGAGATAATTAGATATTTAAAGGTAATGATATCCATAACTGGAGAGTATGTCTCAACATAGTCAATTCCAGGTCTTTGAGAGAAACCTTGTGCTACAAGTAAGAATTTATATCTTTGAACTTTGTTCCTCTCACTTCATTTTCTTACGAAACACCCATTTAAAACCAACATGGTTTATGTCCATTGGTGTTTCCACTATAGAACACACCACATTTTTCTAAAGATTTAATTATGCTTGAATAGCATCTTTCCAGATTGACCAATCTTTTATTTGTCGACATTAATTTATACTACGTGGTTTATTTTCACAATCATCATTGTCCTTTGATATTTCAGTAGCTTCTGCATAGCTAAATATGTCATCGATGACAAGTGCTTTTCTATTCCATAATTCACCTGAACATGCATGGAATATCGAGATCTCTTTATTTTCAGGTACCTGTACCTCTCTAGAGGCATCCAGAGGCATTTCAGTTAATTTGGAAACATGTACATATTCATTATTTGTTTTCGGAGCTCCAGTCACTATTGGACTTTTATCAGGACAAGATGTTTCATTAGCTCTCCTCTTTCTAGGAGCACTATCCTTGGAACCTATAGTCCTACCACGCTTTTGAGTGTAGTAGTGGATTCATTTGTCGTCTTGTTTAAATTTTGTCCAATTGGAACAATGATTATGACTGGCATATATGATATAGTTACCTTTACGGCATCATTAAATGCATCAAGTAATTGATTTGCAATTTCTTGTAAATGTATCATTCTTCTTATCTCATAATCATATTGTGGAGTTTTTGGAACTTAATGAGATCGATAGAGTAGACGTATACCATGTCAATTCACGTCGTTAATTAGCAATAGTTTGTTCTATATGAACAATTTGTTGCTTATACCTCCCCCTAATGGCGGGAAGACTCTATCATCAAATTGGCAATTATCAAATCTTGTAGTAAAGACATCACCAGTCATTGATTTTTAAATATCTTATTATGGAAGAAAACTCAAACTAATGTATATTTTTCAAACATCATTGGGGATCCATCTTAGTTCTTTTGGGAGATGGAACTGGGACATACGTATATCCAAACTTTCTCAAATATAAAATATTTGGTTGTTTACCACTAACAAGTTATATAAAAAATAATATGGTAGGCAATAGGTCTAAATTTAACTAAAGATTCAACATGTAAAATATCATGTCTCAAAAAATATCATGTCTCAAGCCACAATTTTTCAACTAGATTGCACTAGTAGAGGTCTAGATATAAGTTGAAGATGTATAATAAATGACTCAGCTAACCCATTTTGTGTGTGCACTGGGAAACATGATGCTCTATCTCAGTCACTAATGATGTACAATAATTATCAAAAGCTTGTGAGATAAATTATGCTGCATTATCAAGACTAATTAATATAGTCGTATGATTAGGAAACTGAGATCTAAGTTTACTAATTTGGGCTAAAAGACGAAAAAATATACGATTTCTAGTAGACAATAGACAAACATATGACCACTTAATATATGCATCTATGAGTACCATAAAATATCTTAAAAAGAACCACTAGCAGGGTGAATATGACCACAAATGTCTCCTTATGTTCTTTACAAGAAAGTAGGAGACTCATTCTTAACTTTTAGAAAAGATGGTATAGTTATAATCTTCCTTTGTAAACAAGAAACATATAGTTGATTCTTCAATAAGCCAATATCGTAATTTTTTTAAATATCCACAAAATTATAAATGATCCGATTGAACATAGTTTGTCCCGGATGACCCAAAGGGTCATGCCAAATGTTATATAAGACATGATCACTGGCTTTATATTTTGCCACATTCATATTAGATTCAATTATGCCAATGGTGGTGAAATACAAACCCACCGAAAAACAAGATAATTTTTCTAATGTGAGTCTTTTGCTCCCAACATTAGATGTGCTACATAATGACTCTTTGTTGTTATCATTTCGAGTTTTATTATGGTACCTATTTTGTGTATATTCTTGAAACTTAACAAATTCTTTACGGAACTACTTGAATATAACATATTCTGCAAATAGGTTTGAGTACCATTAGGTAACATGACGTGTGCTCTTCCAAAGTCCTCAATTATATGGTTGGCCCAGCTATTGTTGGCACTTTATGCATGTCAAATACTAACTTTGGCAAAAACTTTGATTCTTCAAATTTATGTGTGTTGTAGTACTATCTACCAAACACATATCTAAGTCATTTTTTTTTTGGATATATGTGTTGTAGCACTATCTACCAAACACATATCTAAGTCGTTTTTCTTAGATTCTTTCTATCTCAATCTCTTCTTGAGTAGCTCGACATTGCTAAATCAATGTCTATCTTTGTCATATTTACGACAAGCATGCATTACTACTCCATGAAGCAAAATAAAAATATTATGAACTTATATATTCTAGCTAGCATAAGTATAATAAGAAAATTAAGCATTTCAAATGAAAATATCATATTATAGAGATGTAACTCCAAATTTATTATATATATATATTATATATATATATATATATATAAGCACATTCACCCATCGGTTGCCATCTCCAACAGCCGATCTTCGGCGGCGTGGCGTCGTATTCTTGATGGGCGGGAAAGCACCGAACCGGCTATCAGGCTCCGTTTGGGTGACGGGGATTCGGATCCTTTTCTGGAGAGATGGATTGGGGAAAGCATGATCCCGAGTATCACGGAGACCCCTAGAGACTGCAGGATCAGCGACCTGTGGGACTTCAGGAGCAACGATTGGAACTGGGACAAGATTCGTGATTGGTCCGGAAACGATACGGTGGAGAGCATCCGACTATGCGGAGTTAAAATCGGCAACGAGGCGGATGGATGGCGGTGGTCGCTCGAGGCTTCGGGGGCATTCTCGTTGCGGTCGGCTAGATGCGCTGTTCGAGTTCCTGGGAACCCGAACCTGTCCATTGCCCCCTATTGGCACTCATGCATCCCTAAGAAGTGGTCCTTCCTTATGTGGAGAATCATCAGGAAGAAACTGCCTACTGACGAGATTCTTAACACCATGGGGATTAGTTTAGCATTAGCATGCAATTGTTGCCCTGACCGTCAGATGGAGACTATTGACCACATATTCTCTCAGGGGGATCTTCCCGGTCACATCTGGAGGATCCTCAACACTCTGTGTAGAATTGAGCCGGGCGGTGGGCGCTTCCACGATCTTGCGATCTCCTGGGGCTCCGCCTCTCACGGACACCAGATCGTCGCAGCGGCCGCCTCGTGGGCCATTTGGAAGAATCGCAACAAGGCTAGATACGAAGGACGTCATTTCTCGGCCAACCAGCTCATCCGGGAAGTCTTTCGCCAATGTCGTAAAAGGAGCACCCGGTGTGCCCACAGCACGAGGACATTCTGGTCCCCATTCCTTCTCTAGCTCTAGCTGGCTGTTGTTTCCCCCTTCCTCATTCCTCTTTTTGGGTGGTATACTTGTTTAGGCATCGGCATTTTGCGCCTTGTATTCTCGATTTGGCTTCGGTCTTCGAGCCTTGATTAATAAAAAGGGGTTTTGGTATATATATATATATATATATATATATATAATATATATATTTTTTTTTTTTATATTCATTAAAACAAAACTCTCATGGCCTAGACATTAATCCATGATGGAAACCAAAAGCATGACTTCGAATATAAATAGTTTATAAATACTTGAAATAAACATATATTGACCGAGTGCTCATTCAATAAAATAAAAATAAAAATTGCATTAGCATCTTCTCAAACTGTTCATTTGTAACTTGATTCCCTTTGTTAGAGGGTGTTGTCCACTTGTTCATTTATTCTTTCGTGAGCCATTGTTTCAACATTTGTAAGGTTGATAACCATGATCATATCTTCCACAAAAAAAATTTTCATTCCCTCTTTCACGTCCTCCACCATGACCTCTGCTAATTCCAAAATTAACATTTGCCTTAGGAATTGTCATTGACCCAGTTGGTCTAGAGTTGTAGTTTTTTATGAGAACGTTACTATTTACCTTTGCTACACTGAGATAGTCACCAGTTCAGAGTAATTTATGAAATTTCTTTCACGATATTATTGCTACAAAAGCACATTACTTGCATGAAAAATAAAGAGGATTTTCTCAATCATTTGAGTCTCTGTTACTTTTTCTCGCACAATCTAAGGCAAGTAACAATATTAAATAGAGCACAATTATACTATTTAACATTTTTACAATCATGGTATCTTAAATTCAACCATTCAGTTTGAGCAGTCAGACGGATTACTAGCCTTTGGTGGTCAAATCTATCATTTAGAGGTGTCCGCAAATTCAATGGATCATCCTCACATAGATATACTGTCTTTAGATCATCATGGATATGATGTCGTAGAAAAATCAAATCAAAGACTTAACCTTGGCTTTAGAACTTTCTTTATTTTTCTTCTTAATAGTACCATCAAGCTTGTTGGATTGCAATTGCAACTTTGCATTCATTGTCATGATAAATAATTCTCTCTGCTCACATCAAGAGCTTTGAATTCAAACTTTACAAGATTCGACATCTACATAACAGAAAATAATTATATTAGATGTAAATTAATAATAAAATTGATAAGCGCTTTAAAGGTTGCAAAACTTCACATATGCCACAATGTGATGAAACGCTATCAGAGAATATACCTTATGTGTATCACATATACAACAATGTGGTAGAACGTTTTCAAAGAAGTATCACATATACAACAATGTGATAAAACGTTATCAAATAATATCACATATACAACAATGTGACAAAATGCTACTAAAGAATATTATATTGCTATCAAAGAATATTATCTCATGTGTATCACATATACAACAATGTGATAAAATGCTATCAAAGAATATTGTCTTGTATGTATCACATATACAACAATGTGATAAAATGCTACTAAAGAATATTATATCTTATGTTTATCACATATACAACAATGTGATCATTATATAATAATTTATTTTGGGTACTTTTTTTTAATATAATTCGATTCACATATACAACAATGTGAAGTAGTACACTATAGAATTCAAATAAATAAAATAATAGAAATAACCAATTCACGTGAACTAATTTAATGAAATTAACTAACTCCAAATAAGTGAAGAAAATTTTAAGATATTCTAGATTAATTTCATAGTTCATACGAAAACAATATAAATAAAATTTATACATAATCTTAAATAGATTATCATAAATTTTCTATTTTGAATGAAATTGTGAACATGTTCAATACATATTTAGATTTAAAACTAAAAGAAAAAGTAGATCTAGAAAATTTACGTTCTAATCGACCTATAAACACATAAATCAAACGTGTATTTAATTTTACTAAAAATGCATGTATCTAAATATAAAATTAGACTTACCTTTTCAATATCTTTCTTTTCTTAAGAGAACTATTTCTCCCTTCTTCTATTTCCTAGAGCATCGTGCTGATATATATTGTAAAACAAAAAATGAAAATAGAAAAATGGAGGAAATTGTTTCTTTATTCACTTATCTCAATCATCTTGAGAAGAGCCCTTTATATAGGCTTACAATGAAGGTTTAACATCATGATAATTAAAGGAGAAATGCTAAAAGACATAAGTTATGTATAACCAAATGTCATAGGTTATGGATAACCAAAAGACATATGTTATGTACACTAATATAATATAAATTATCCATATTTACAACAAAGATCAATTTTAGAATATTTTTTATTGTTATGATCTTTTTATGAATGGTAACCCCAAAAAGTATGCCAATTTTCTAATACTTTAGGCCTCGTATGGTTCGCAGGAAGGAAAGGAAAGCAAATCAATCATTTGCACTTTCCTTTTCCTTTGAAAAATTATAATTTCCATCATTTTTTCTGGGTTTAAAAATGTCAAAAAAATTGGAAAGGAAAGTAAATACTTGGTTGAATCATTTTTTACCCTAATTTTCCTTTTATTTGAAATTATTTTTCTTTCCTCCTTAATTCCACAAACAAGGCCTTAACTTGCTGAGGCCTTACTTGCTACCTGTCATATATTTATAACAATATTTACTTGCAGGAGACGACTATTACCTTTTAATAGTAATTTTCTCAAGTATCTAGGGTTGTAGAACATTCAGAATGATCAATTATTCAACAAATACATGATCACCCTCTCAAGTTATATAGCTGAAGAAAGGGGCTTCCATCTGTTGAGAATACAATCTAAGAACAAAAGTATTATTGCAGTTCGAGTCAAAGCAAAGATCTAGGTATGAGATTTAACCGAGCAAATGAAAGTATGCATCAACACCTGAATCACTTGTTGTATATATATAAGTTGATCAACATTCAGCAGTACCTGCACAAGAAGGATCCCCACGGAAAACTCGACCTATGTAACTAGCCTTCATTCAGATGGACAGGACAGCCCGCTCCAGTTTCTTGTTTCGCCACAACGAACCATTTATTATTTACTACACTCCAATAATCATATTAGTGCTACATTTAACTGACAGGTGCAGAAACCAGCATTACCCAACTTTCGCGGGTAAATTTACATTCTACCGAAGCAGTCCTGAATCAGAAACGAAGTTGTCGATAAACTAGCTTCCGTTTCCATCTTGCACAACTATGTCAGACACAAAGGTACTGCTCTTGTAACTTTTGGAACAAGTATCTTTGCTACTGCAGAGGCAGAACTGGGATCCTCATCACTCAAAACTATATATACCTACGAAACTTCCATGTCAGAATACCGTCAAAGAGAACCAAATCTCCAAGAAGAGCATCAGATATCTCATCTGCTTGTAACCAATGCCTCCCTCAAATCAACAGGTCACAAATGGAAGAACATTGTAACCACTTTGATATAACTTGAGCAGCATTGCACGGTTTTCTACTCATGGCTGTCGACAGAACCCAAAATGACAAGCCCCCAAGCATAACATCACAATAGCTTCAGAAGGGTTGAATGTGCCTGACAAGGTTAAGATGGAGGGAAGGCATTGACATCAGTAATAAAAAAAACAAATCACATAATTAAGGAATGTTTCGCAAGAGCAAAGACCTATATTCGTATTTCTCGTAGGAAATTGCACAATGCCGAAGCAGCGGGTTTATATAAAGAAAGGGCACCTTAGAACGATAAAACACATACACGCACATATATATTCAAAGAATAAAATTGACAGATTCGGGTCTTTCGTTTCTGAAAGCCAAACCAGAAAATTATTTGAAACGTTTAGTCATAATTGTACATGTTATATGCTATTTCTTGTTAGTTTTTAAATGGACTAATATTCCACTTGCAATAGATACTACTGTTTATTTACTTGCATTTAGAACATACAAATTATGATTAATGTTATAGATTTCGCTAGGCGGAGTCGGTGCGTTGAGGGCGCGACTAGCGCCTAGGGCGACTAGCGCCTAGAGCGACTAGCGCCTAGGGCGCCTAGGCGCCGATTTGATTTTATTATTATTATTTTTTTAAGTTCATAAGTATATATATAAATAACATGTATGTGATGTTTAGACACAAAAACTATTGATCCTTTATGGCTAGCGTAGCTACTTAAGTCTTCTACTGGTGAGCTTAGGGGTTCGAATCCTTCAAACATTTTTCTTTCAATTTATTTTTTTTAACTTAGAAAAAAAATCTATATATAAGGGGGAGGAGAGGAGAGAGTCTGCACAACAGACTTCTCCTCTCCCCTCTCCTCCTCCCCTCCCCTCTCTCCTCTCCTCCTCCCCTCCGCTCCCCTCCTCCCCCCCGCTCCCCTCTCCTCTCCTCCCCTCCGCTCCCCTCTCCCCTCTCCCCTCTCCTCCTCCCCTCCGCTCTCCCCTCCTCCTCCCCTCGACGACCTGCTGTCAACAACAGCAGCAACAACAACAACAGCAGCAACAGCAGTCGGCGACGGCGGCGACGACGACGGCGACGGCGGCAAACGGCGACGACAGGTAAGTATTTTATTTTGTCAAATATGTTTTTTTTTTTGAAAAATTCAAAAAAAATTAGCCAAAACCGGCCGGCTAGGTCCGACTAGGGCCGCCTAGACCCGCCCAGCGCCTAGGCCGGCCGCCTAGGGCCTTTCCGGTGCGGCCGGCGGCCGCCTAGCGCCTAGGCGCCGCCTAGGCGGCCGCGTAGGCCGATTTTTAGAACACTGATTATGATAAACGACATCGATCAACATTTGGATGCCCTACAACCTATGTTGGGCGGACACGGGAAATGATGCATGTATCTATATCGTGCTCGGATTCATGTCATATAGGTGAATGCAATTTCCTATAGAAAATTGTATTATTTTACCTCTTTGTCTAGACTATTTATAGTCTAGGGGAACATGGAATGTGCTCCTTGGTTGCATGAGCTTAAATTTAGAAAAGAAAAAAAAAGGTATGTCTACCACCCGTCAACTTGTCACCAAAATAGAGGCTTCATGTCATGTAGACAGGCAGCCAGCCATAAGAACTTCGTCAAATCATTTACGGAGATTTCTTATGCTCCATAGCCAACCCCATTCTGAAGGGAGAAGGCTTGGAATTATAGTAACTGATAATATACACACTAGTACTAAATTTACCAAGTTGTTTTCTATAATAGTACAGAGAATCATATTGTTTAGCACAAGGTTCAAAGTATCAATATATGTATCGGACATTTTGTATGAGTACCGGCAACGGCAGTATCGGATCGAAGTATGGTATCGGTTGTATTGGCAATATTAAATAATCATTAATAAATTAGAAAACATTAGAAAAAAATAGTTAGTCAATATATATATATATATATATATATATATATATATATAATGTCCGTTTTCTGATCCTCTCGGGTCCGTGGCACGGCCACCCAGCCAACCCGAGCGGAGTGAGGTCTACAACCCAGCGCTTGACAGGAAACCTCCCCCCCTTTCGCGGAGAGGGGTCTACAACCCAAAGCAGGGAGCCCCCACACCATCCAAGAAAGGCTTGGCACGTCCGTGGCACAAAGCCACCCAGCCGGCATCTGAGAGGGGGGGGGGGGGGGGGGGCGGCCTCGAACCGTAGTCCTATAAATATGTATACTATACAAGATAATTAAATATTATACAATAGTATATATTATATAAGTTAGTATATATGTATACATGTACAATAAGTTAGTCCCAAAAAAAAAATGTAAGTCAATCCACAAATAATTAAGCATGCCAAATATAACATTAGAGTTAAATTGAGCCATTGGCTAGAAGATAAAACAAAGTTCAATCCAGTGGTGGTCACGGGTTCGAGTCAGTTTCTTCTTTTTTATATAAGTTTGAGTTATGTGTTTTTTCCCCCTAAAAACTAAACCCCACCAACCCTAACATATATATATATATATATATATATATTTTTTTTTGGAACCAGGTAAATTGTTTCTGGAATCGCTCCCACTGGGATTCGAACTCCTGACCACTTGGGCCGCATGCATCTCTCTTAACCACTAGACTAGAGGTCATTTGCAAAATATAGATATTGGGTGAACATGGATCGATTTATTGACTAGAGGTCATTTGCAAAAATATAGACTAGAGGTCATTTGCAAAAATATAGATATTGGGTGACCCTAACATATATATTATATATATATATATATATTATATATATATGCCAATGGCCCCTAGCCTAGTGGTAGTTGTGAGACATGCGGCCCAAGTGGTCAGGAGATCGATTCTCGATGGGAGCATTCGATATATATATATATATATATATATATATTGAGAGGAGAGAGAGAACATAATCGTTGCTCCCCTCTCCTCTCCGCCTCCGAGGAAGAAAACCTCTAACGGAGAGGAGAGGGAGCTCGACTTCTTTACTCTCTCTCTCTCTCCTCTACACCTCAGTTTCCCTTCCCCTCTTTGCCTCCCTACCACCGACGTCCATTTCTCCTCGAGCAGAGGCGGCGGCGGCGCTGCGGCAGAGAAGGGTGGATGATCTCTTCGAGCACTTCGACGGAGGCAAAGAAAAAGGGCTGCAGGAGTCTCGGACACTTAATTACCTTTTGAAAATCAGGTAACTTCTAGATCTGAATAAATTTCTGCGTTTATTGATGTTCTTGATGTAATTTGCAAAGGATTTCTCATCTATTTATAGAGATTTTTGTGCAACTGCTACCAAATTTTTATTATTGATTCCTCTGGACTGGATTTGACGTAAAGAATCATTGTTTACTCTTTTTTATCGAAAATTTGCTTTTGGCAGGGATAAGATTCGTTTTTGATTTTCTGCTAATATTTTCGAATTCTCGTATCGACCTGTATCGGTCACGTGTCGGCCGATACAAACCAATACCATAATTTTTCCCCTTAGGTCAGCCGATACCACTATTTTTGGTGGGTATCAGATCGATGGGTCAAATCCGATCCGATACGGCCGATACGTATCGGATCGACCGATACTTTGATCCTTGGTTTAGCATATAATATGGGTATCAAAAACAACCCAGTTGGTATATCACCCCCACCCCCAATAATTAAATCTCTTACAAGAGTGATGTGAGACAGTTCTATATGTTGTGGGAATAGGGGCAGTTCACGTAATTTGACTGGACCAGCCATGAGCCAGAACCTTATAATTATTTTAAAACAATGGCATTAAAGGTGACCTTGTTGCAGTATTTACATTTGCTAAGAACATACATCCTTAGGTCCGTCAAGTACGATAGCTGATTTTAAGCCTTTGTTCAAATAAATTGATTCATGAGGAGACAACCTTCAAATAAATTGATTAATGAGGAGACCCACCAAGGCCACATGCATAACCAATGAATTGGGTTCATTGTAGCTTTATTCAGGAAGTCCTATCATAAATTTAGGATAAACACTTTAGTCCAACTTCACGGGTTATAATCTGGACTAAGTGTCTCTAAAGGCACTGAAGGTGGATAAAAATGACTTTTTTTGCAAAACTAAATTCGAGAATAGATACCTAAATTTCGACTTTCATACCTATTTCTTCTCTCAATGAATCATCGAGACACTGTTCTAAAAGGCGGTCTAGGCAGCCGTCTAGGCGGCGCCTGGTATCCGTCCGATGCCCGCCTAGACCAACCCCCCCCCCCCCGACGCCAAACTATGCATATTTTGGGGTTTTACGGATTTTTTTTTTTTGCAATTTTCAGTAGGTTTTTTGGATTTTATTTATTTATTTTTTAACCGCCTAGATCTAGGCGTCTGCCTAAGCAGGCTACGCGCTAGGCGGCGGGTGTCCGTCCGACTAGCGCCTAGCACTTTTCACAACCTTACGAGACTAACATAATGACTTATTATTTTAAAACCAGTGAATCAACAGGATAATACAAAATTCAATGACAAATGGCATAGCAAAAATATAACACTTTCAGCGCATGGCACATGCATTTTCCTGTTTTAGTCCTGTATATGCAAGCAATAAGTGTGCAGGTATTAGCCTATTTTAGTTGATGCATTTACTAAAAAAAATGGTGTTTAATTTCATTACTGATAGTTCTTCCATACTATACTCTAATTCAGGGCCGGCCCTGGCCCAGGGCCCCATAAAATTTGGGGGCCCAAAAAAATTTTATATATATATATATATATAATATATTATATATAATAATCTTGTATCGAACATAGAACTAATAATTTGGGAGCCCAAAAAAAAATTATATATATATATATTATATATATAATATATATATTTATATATATATATATTAGTAATCTTCTTGTATCGAACATAGAACTAATATGTAACATGACCCTCCTTTATCACAAAACAATTGTGGTATAGTGTTAGTATGTTAAACTTGCACACAAGAGGTCCTGGGTTCAATTCTTAGCTGCAACATTTTTGAAATTTACTTTTAGTTCAATTATTTTATATTATATATGGGCCCCATTTTAAAAGTTTGCCTAGGGGCCCCATGAACTCAGGGTCGGCTCTGCTCTAATTAGAGAGTACATATATAGTTCCATGACTCACAAATTATGTCCTCTACAATTAAGAGAACCTCGCCTGCTGCGAATTTAAGGTTTGTACTTGCAACTTGGAGGATGTAGATTCAAGTAACAAAAAACGATGTAGGGACAACCCCAATCTGGTACAACAACCGACAATCATGTGAGGAACAACCAAACAACACACGGATATTAGGATATTTCTTTTATGTAGTTTATTAATAAGGCTAACTGTATCTAGCTTTTAGGATAATTGTTTTATCATTTAGATTTAGATTAGGATTTCTCATTAGGATTAAAGTTTGGTTCATTTGTAAGGGCTATATATAGCCATAGGACCAGATTTGTAGCCATTAAAGGTAGACCAATCTATAACAAAAATATTTGAAGAAGTATTCTTCTTCTCTTTGGTGGATTCGGGAAGTATTCTTCTCTTCTCTTTGGTGGATTCGGGAAGTATTCTTCTCTTCTCTTTGGTGGATTCAGGATTGTCTGTGGATTCGGACGTGCATGTGGATTTGGGCACCCATTTCAGTGGCATCAGTTATCTCCATCCGGCGATGTTTTGGTGCTCCAACTTCGATGAATTCGCCTTTGTGTTGCTCTCTCAAGGGTGTAGTCTTTAGGCTACATCGTATGGTATCAGATCTCCGGCTCCGATCTACCGATGATCTCCACATCGCCGTCAACGCCCACCATCGTCGCCTTCATCGATGCTAACCATCACAAAAAAGAAGAAAATATATCATTACTCCCAAGAACCAAGTTGTCATTTTCCTCTTCGGTCGTCGTCGTTCTTCAAATCATCACTGATCATTCTGGTCCCTACCTTTGGTGGGGACAACAACATCACCAAGTCGATACCACCCTGCCACCACCATAGTTCCCTCTCACAGTCGATAGAAGCCAACCCCTCCCCGGTCCTTCGTTCCTCCTAGCACTTCATCCCAGGTTACGCCACCTCGTCAAACTAACCCCACACGTCTCCAGACTGCTTCTTCTTTGGCTTGCAGCTCGAGTCTACAATCTCTGTTCCGAGACCACCTCCTCGAGTTCACGCTGCAGCTACAACCTCCTCAAAGTAGGGCATCAGGTTGTCTCACCGATCATCGCCGTCCGCATCCATTGTTGCCTCTTCTTTGTCTCTAACCATAGTCCAACCGAAGACACCAACTCTTTACGTCCGTCGAGCATGCGTCTCGCTGCAACCACATCGAGCCCAACATTCTCTAACCAGACACGACTCTCGAAAGTCGCCACGACCTTCGACAACATCGGCATCAACACTTCTGCTACCTTCTTGATCTATTGTCGTCGTTTTAAAAAAATAAGGCGAGATGACTCACACGAAAGAACCCACAAACTACGAAAGAAAAGCTCATGAAGTACCCTAAATTAAAATTCAAAAATACACATAAATAAATACCATCAAGGTTGTAAAAGGCGCTAAACGCTAGTCGGGGCACTGGGCGCCTTAGCGC